>OZ023142.1:17026914-17158914 GCA_963675895.2 Styela plicata | reverse complement strand
TTCCGTCGGGATTGCATTATTCTATTATTACTCGCTGTTTATGTTGGAAAGGTATATACCTGTTTAAATCCGGTAATCAACAGAGTAAGTTGTGGCTCAATGGATAGATTCATCGCTGGTATTCAAGAAGTCTTGAGATCGAGACTCGGCTCCGTCGACTTTTTATTATTCTATTATTACTCGCAATTTATGTTGGAAATGTATATACCTGTTTAAATCCTATGATCATCAGAGGAACTTGTGGCTTATAGGATGGATTCGTCGCTGGTATTCAAGATGTCATGAGTTCGAAACAGGGTTCCGTCGAGTTTTCTTTAATCTTTTATAACTCGCAATTTATGTTGTAAAGGTATATACCTGTTTAAATTCCACAATCAACAGAGAAATTTGTGGCTCAATGGAAAGATTCACCGCTTGTATTCAACATGTCTTGAATTCGAGACTCGGTTTCGTCGAGTTTTCTTTATTCTATTATTACGCGCAATCTATGTTGGAAAGGTATATACCTGTTTAAATTCCAAGATCAACAGAGGAATTTGTGGCTTAATGGATAGATTCATCGCCTGTATTCAAAATGACTTGAGTTCTAGACTCGGTTCCGTCGCATTTTTCTTTATTCTATTATTACTCTCTATTTATGTTGGAAAGGTATATACCTGTTTAAATCCGATAATCATCAGAGGAAGTAATGGCGCAATGGAAAGATTCATCGCTGGTATTCAACGTGTCTTGAATTCAAGACTCGGTTTCCGTCAGGATTTTATTATTCTATTATTACTCGCAGTTTATGTTGGAAAGGTATATACCTGTTTAAATCCGATAATCATAAGAGGAAGCCATGGCGCAATGGAAAGAATCATCGCTGGTATTCAACATGTCTTGAATACGAGACTCGGTTCCGTCGGGATTGCATTATTCTATTATTACTCGCTGTTTATGTTGGAAAGGTATATACCTGTTTAAATCCGGTAATCAACAGAGGAATTTGTGGCTCAATGGATAGATTCATCGCCTGTATTCAAGATGACTTGAGTTCTAGACTCGGTTCCGTCGACTTTTCATTATTCTATTATTACTTGCAGTTTATGTTGGAAAGGTATACACCTCTCTAAATCCCATGATCATCAGAGGAGCTTGTGGCTCATAGGATATATTCGTCGTTGGTATTCAAGATGTCCTGAGTTCGAAACAGGGTCCCGTCGAGTTTTCTTTAATCTTTTATTACTCGCTGTTTATGTTGGAAAGGTATATACCTGTTTAAATCCGGTATTCAACAGAGGAATTTGTGGCTCAATGGATAGATTCATCGCCTGTATTCAAGATGACTTGAGTTCTAGACTCGGTTCCGTCGACTTTTCATTATTCTATTATTACTCGCCATTTATGTTGGAAAGGTATATACCTGTTTAAATCCAGTAATCAACAGAGTAAGTTATGGCTCAATGGATAGATTCATCGCTGGTATTCAAGAAGTCTTGAGATCGAGACTCGGCTCCGTCGTCTTTTTATTATTCTATTATTACTCGCAATTTATGTTGGAAAGGTATATATCTGTTTAAATCCTATGATCATCAGAGGAACTTGTGGCTTATAGGATAGATTCGTCGCTGGTATTCAAGATGTCATGAGTTCGAAAATGGGTTCCGTCGAGTTTTCTTTAATCTTTTATTACTCGCAATTTATGTTGTAAAGGTATATACCTGTTTAAATTCCACAATCAAAAGAGAAATTTGTGGCTCAATGGAAAGATTCACCGCTGGTATTCAACATGTCTTGAGTTCGAGACTCGGTTTCGTCGAGTTTTCTTTATTCTATCATTACGCGCAATTTATGTTGGAAAGGTATATACCTGTTTAAATTCCAAAATCAAAAGAGGAATTTGTGGCTCAATGGATAGATTCATCGCCTGTATTCAAGATGACTTGAGTTCTAGACTCGGTTCCGTCGAATTTTTCTTTATTCTATTATTACTCCCAATTTATGTTGGAAAGGTATATACCTGTTCAAATCCGATAATAATCAGAGGAGGTCATGGCGCAATGGAAAGATTCATCGCTGGTATTCAACATGTCTTGAATTCGAGACTCGGTTCCGTCGGGATTTCATTATTCTATTATTACTCGCTGTTTAAGTTGGAAAGGTATATACCTGTTTAAATCCGGTAATCAACAGAGTGAGTTGTGGCTCAATGGATAGATTCATCGCCTGTATTCAAGATGACTTGAGTTCTAGACACGGTTCCGTCGACTTTTCATTATTCTATTATTACTCCCAATTATGTTGGAAGGGTATATACCTGTTTAAATCCGATAATCATCGGAGGAAGTCATGGCGCAATGGAAAGATTCATCGCTGGTATTCAACGTGTCTTGAATTCAAGACTCGGTTTCCGTCAGGATTTTATTATTCTATTATTGCTCGCAGTTTATGTTGGAAAGGTATATACCTGTTTAAATCCGATAATCATCAGAGGAAGTCATGGCGCAATGGAAAGATTCATCGCTGGTATTCAACATGTCTTGAATTCGAGACTCGGTTCCGTCGGGATTTCATTATTCTGTTATTACTCGCTGTTTATGTTGGAAAGGTATATACCTGTTTAAATCCGGTAATCAACAGAGGAATTTGTGGCTCAATGGATAGATTCATCGCCTGTATTCAAGATGACTTGAGTTCTAGACTCGGTTCCGTCGACTTTTCATTATTCTATTATTACTTGCAGTTTATGTTGGAAAGGTATATACCTCTCTAAATCCCATGATCATCAGAGGAGCTTGTGGCTCATAGGATATATTCGTCGCTGGTATTCAAGATGTCCTGAGTTCGAAACAGGGTCCCGTCGAGTTTTTTTTAATTTTTTATTACTCGCAATTTATGTTGTAAAGGTATATACCTATTTAAATTCCACAATCAACAGAAAAATTTGTGGCTCAATGGAAAGATTCACCGCTGGTGTTTAACATGTCTTGAGTTCGAGACTCGGTTCCGTCGAGTTTTCTTTATTCTATTATTACGCGCAATTTATGTTGGAAAGGTATATACCTGTTTAAATTTCAAAATCAACAGAGCAATTTGTGGCTCAATGGATAGATTCATCGCCTGTATTCAAGGCGACTTGAGTTCTAGACTCGGTTCCGTCGAGTTTTCTTAATTCTAATTATGACTCGCAATTTATGTTGGAAAGGTATATACCTGTTTAAATTCTGTGATCATCATCAAGAAGTTACGAGTTCGAGACTCGGCTCCGTCGACTTTTTATTATTCTATTATTACTCGCAATTTATGATGGAAAGGTATATCCCTGTTTAAATCCTATGATAATCAGAGGAACTTGTGGCTCATAGGATAGATTCGTCGCTGTTATTCAAGATGTCAAGAGTTTGAAACATGGTCCGGTCGAGTTCTCTTTAATCTTTTATTAATCGCAATATATGTTGGAAAGGTATATACCTGTTTAAATTGCAAAATCAACAGAGCAATTTGTGGCTCAATTGATAGATTCATCGCCTGTATTCAAGGCGACTTGAGTTCTAGACTCGGTTCCGTCGAGTTTTCTTAATTCTAATTATGACTCGCAATTTATGTTGGAAAGGTATATACCTGTTTAAATTCTGTGATCATCAGAGGAACTTGTGGCTCATAGGGTAGATTCGTCGCTGGTATTCAAGATGTTACGAGTTCGAGACTCGGCTCCGTCGACTTTTTATTATTCTATTATTACTCGCAATTTATGATGGAAAGGTATATCCCTGTTTAAATCCTGTGATAATCAGAGGAACTTGTGGCTCATAGGATAGATTCGTCGCTGTTATTCAAGATGTCAAGAGTTTGAAACATGGTCCGGTCGAGTTTTCTTCAATCTTTTATTAATCGCAATATATGTTGGAAAGGTATATACCTGTTTAAATTCCAAAATCAACAGAGGAATTTGTGGCTCAATGGATAGATTCATCGCCTGTATTCAAGATGACTTGAGTTGTAGACTCGGTTCCGTCGAGTTTTCTTTATTCTATTATTACTCGCTGTTTATGTTGGAAAGGTATATACCTGTTTAAATCCGGTAATCAACAGAGTGAGTTGTGGCTCAATGGATAGATTCATCGCCTGTATTCAAGATGACTTGAGTTCTAGACTCGGTTCCGTCGACTTTTCATTATTCTATTATTACTCGCCATTTATGTTGGAAAGGTATTATACCTGTTTAAATCCGATAATCATCAGAGGAAGTCATGGCGCAATGGAAAGAATCATCGCTGGTATTCAACATGTCTTGAATTCGTGACTCGGTTCCGTCGGGATTTCATTATTCTATTATTACTCGCTGTTTATGTTGGAAAGGTATATACCTGTTTAAATCCGGTAATCAACAGAGGAATTTGTGGCTCAATGGATAGATTCATCGCCTGTATTCAAGATGACTTGAGTTCTAGACTCGGTTCCGTCGACTTTTCATTATTCTATTATTACTTGCAGTTTATGTTGGAAAGGTATATACCTCTCTAAATCCCATGATCATCAGAGGAGCTTGTGGCTCATAGGATATATTCGTCGCTGGTATTCAAGATGTCCTGAATTCGAAACAGGGTCCCGTCGAGTTTTCTTTAATTTTTTATTACTCGCAATTTATGTTGTAAAGGTATATACCTATTTAAATTCCACAATCAACAGAGAAGTTTGTGGCTCAATGGAAAGATTCACCGCTGGTGTTCAACATGTCTTGAGTTCGAGACTCGGTTCCGTCGAGTTTTCTTTATTCTATTATTACGCGCAATTTATGTTGGAAAGGTATATACCTGTTTAAATTCCAAAATCAACAGAGCAATTTGTGGCTCAATGGATAGATTCATCGCCTGTATTCAAGGCGACTTGAGTTCTAGACTCGGTTCCGTCGAGTTTTCTTAATTCTAATTATGATTCGCAATTTATGTTGGAAAGGTATATACCTGTTTAAATTCTGTGATCATCAGAGGAACTTGTGCCTCATAGGGTAGATTCGTCGCTGGTATTCAAGATGTTACGAGTTCGAGACTCGGCTCCGTCGACTTTTTATTATTCTATTATTACTCGCAATTTATGATGGAAAGGTATATCCCTGTTTAAATCCTATGATAATCAGAGGAACTTGTGGCTCATAGGGTAGATTCGTCGCTGTTATTCAAGATGTCAAGAGTTTGAAACATGGTACGGTCGAGTTTTCTTTAATCTTTTATTAATCGCAGTATATGTTGGAAAGGTATATACCTGTTTAAATTCCAAAATCAACAGAGCAATTTGTGGCTCAATGGATAGATTCATCGCCTGTATTCAAGGCGACTTGAGTTCTAGACTCAGTTCCGTCGGGTTTTCTTAATTCTAATTATGACTCGCAATTTATGTTGGAAAGGTATATACCTGTTTAAATTCTGTGATCATCATAGGAACTTGTGGCTCATAGGGTAGATTTGTCGCTGGTATTCAAGATGTTACGAGTTCGAGACTCGGTTCCGTCGACTTTTTATTATTCTATTATTACTCGCAATTTATGATGGAAAGGTATATCCCTGTTTAAATCCTGTGATAATCTGAGGAACTTGTGGCTCATAGGATAGATTCGTCGCTGTTATTCAAGATGTCAAGAGTTTTAAACATGGTCCGGTCGAGTTTTCTTTAATCTTTTATTAATCGCAATATATGTTGGAAAGGTATATACCTGTTTAAATT
The DNA here is from genome assembly GCA_963675895.2 of Styela plicata. NCBI lineage: Eukaryota > Metazoa > Chordata > Ascidiacea > Stolidobranchia > Styelidae > Styela > Styela plicata. The sequence goes on along the minus strand of OZ023142.1, from coordinate 17,153,214 downwards.
CCAAAATCAACAGAGGAATTTGTGGCTCAATGGATAGATTCATCGCCTGTATTCAAGATGACTTGAGTTGTAGACTCGGTTCCGTGAGTTGTGGCTCAATGGATAGATTCATCGCCTGTATTCAAGATGACTTGAGTTCTAGACTCAGTTCCGTCGACTTTTCATTATTCTATTATTACTCGCCATTTATGTTGGAAGGGTATATACCTGTTTAAATCCGATAATCATCAGAGGAAGTAATGGCGCAATGGAAAGATTCATCGCTGGTATTCAACGTGCCTTGAATTCAAGACTCGGTTTCCGTCATGATTTTATTATTCTATTATTACTCGCAGTTTATATTGGAATAGTATATACCTGTTTAAATCCGATAAGCAACAGAGTAAGTTGTGGCTCAATGGATAGATTCATCGCTGGTATTCAAGAAGTCTTGAGATCGAGACTCGGCTGCGTCGACCTTTCATTATTCTATTATTACTCGCCATTTATGTTGGAAAGGAATATACCTGTTTAAATCCCATGATCATCAGAGGAGATTGTGGCTCATAGGATAGATTCGCCGCTGGTATTCAAGATGTCATGATTTCGAAACATGGTCCCGTCGAGTTTTCTTTAATCTTTTATTACTCGCAATTTATGTTGTAAAGGTATATACCTATTTAAATTCCACAAGCAACAGAGAAATTTGTGGCTCAATGGAAAGATTCATCGCCTGTATTCAAGATGACTTGAGTTCTAGACTCGTTTCCGTCGAGTTTTCTTTATTCTATTATTACTCGCTGTTTATGTTGGAAAGGTATATACCTGTTTAAATCCGGTAATCAACAGAGTGAGTTGTGGCTCAATGGATAGATTCATCGCCTGTATTCAAGATGACTTGAGTTCTAGACTCGGTTCCGTCGACTTTTCATTATTCTATTATTACTCGCCATTTATGTTGGAAAGGTATATACCTGTTTAAATCCGATAATCATAAGAGGAAGTCATGGCGCAATGGAAAGATTCATCGCTGGTATTCAACATGTCTTGAATACGAGACTCGGTTCCGACGGGATTGCATTATTCTAATATTACTCGCTGTTTATGTTGGAAAGGTATATACCTGTTTAAATCCAGTAATCAACAGAGTAAGTTATGGCTCAATGGATAGATTCATCGCTGGTATTCAAGAAGTCTTGAGATCGAGACTCGGCTCCGTCGTCTTTTTATTATTCTATTATTACTCGCAATTTATGTTGGAAAGGTATATACCTGTTTAAATCATATGATCATCAGAGGAACTTGTGGCTTATAGGATAGATTCGTCGCTGGTATTCAAGATGTCATGAGTTCGAAAATGGGTTCCGTCGAGTTTTCTTTAATCTTTTATTACTCGCAATTTATGTTGTAAAGGTATATACCTGTTTAAATTCCACAATCAACAGAGAAATTTGTGGCTCAATGGAAAGATTCCCCGCTGGTATTCAACATGTCTTGAGTTCGAGACTCGGTTCCGTCGAGTTTTCTTTATTCTATCATTACGCGCAATTTATGTTGGAAAGGTATATACCTGTTTAAATTCCAAAATCAACAGAGCAATTTGTGGCTCAATGGATAGATTCATCGCCTGTATTCAAGGCGACTTGAGTTCTAGACTCGGTTCCGTCGAGTTTTCTTAATTCTAATTATGACTCGCAATTTATGTTGGAAAGGTATATACCTGTTTAAATTCTGTGATCATCAGAGGAACTTGTGGCTCATAGGGTAGATTCGTCGCTGGTATTCAAGATGTTACGAGTTCGAGACTCGGCTCCGTCGACTTTTTATTATTCTATTATTACTCGCAATTTATGATGGAAAGGTATATCCCTGTTTAAATCCTATGATAATCAGAGGAACTTGTGGCTCATAGGATAGATTCGTCGCTGTTATTCAAGATGTCAAGAGTTTGAAACATGGTCCGGTCGAGTTTTCTTTAATCTTTTATTAATCGCAATATATGTTGGAAAGGTATATACCTGTTCAAATTCCAAAATCAACAGAGCAATTTGTGGCTCAATGGATAGATTCAACGCCTGTATTCAAGGCGACTTGAGTTCTAGACTCGGTTCCGTCGAGTTTTCTTTATTCTATTATTACTCACTGTTTATGTTGGAAAGGTTTACCTGTTTAAATCCGGTAATCAACAGAGTGAGTTGTGGCTCAATGGATAGATTCATTGCCTGTATTCAAGATGACTTGAGTTCTAGACTGGGTTCCGTCGACTTTTCATTATTCTATTATTACTCGCCATTTATGTTGGAAAGGTATATACCTGTTTAAATTCTATGATCAACAGAGGAATTTGGGGCTCAATGGATAGATTCATCGCCTGTATTCAAGATGACTTGAGTTCTAGACTCGGTTCCGTCGAATTTTTCTTTATTCTATTATTACTCTCAATTTATGTTGGAAAGGTATATACCTGTTTAAATCCGATTATCATCAGAGGAAGTCATGGCGCAATGGAAAGATTCATCGCTGGTATTCAACATGTCTTGAATTCGAGACTCGGTTCCGTCGGGATTTCATTATTCTATTATTACTCGCTGTTTATGTTGGAAAGGTATATACATGTTTGAATCCGGTAATCAACAGAGGAATTTGTGGCTCAATGGATTGATTCATCGCCTGTATTCAAGATGACTTGAGTTCTAGACTCGGTTCCGTCGACTTTTCATTATTCTATTATTACTCGCCATTTATGTTGGAAAGGTATATACCTGTTTAAATCCGATAATCATCGGAGGAAGTCATGGCGCAATGGAAAGATTCATCGCTGGTATTCAACATGTCTTGAATACGAGACTCGGTTCCGTCGGGATTGCATTATTCTATTATTACTCGCTGTTTATGTTGGAAAGGTATATATCTGTTTAAATCCAGTAATCAACAGAGTAAGTTGTGGCTCAATGGATAGATTCATCGCTGGTATTCAAGAAGTCTTGAGATCGAGACTCGGCTCCGTCGTCTTTTTATTATTCTATTATTACTCGCAATTTATGTTGGAAAGGTATATACCTGCTTAAATCCTATGATCATCAGAGGAACTTGTGGCTTATAGGATAGATTTGTCGCTGGTATTCAAGATGTCATGAGTTCGAAACAGGGTTCCGTCGAGTTTTCTTTAATCTTTTATTACTCGCAATTTATGTTGTAAATTTATATACCTGTTTAAAATTCCACAATCAAAAGAGAAATTTGTGGCTCAATGGAAAGATTCCCCGCTGGTATTCAACATGTCTTGAGTTCGAGACTCGGTTCCGTCGAGTTTTCTTTATTCTATCATTACGCGCAATTTATGTTGGAAAGGTATATACCTGTTTAAATCCGGTAATCAACAGAGTGACTTGTGGCTCAATGGATAGATTCATCGCCTGTATTTAAGATGACTTGAGTTCTAGACTCGGCTCCGTCGACTTTTCATTATTCTATTATTACTCGCCATTTATGTTGGAAAGGAATATACCTGTTTAAATCCCATGATCATCAGAGGAGATTGTGGCTCATAGGATAGATTCGCCGCTGGTATTCAAGATGTCATGATTTCGAAACATGGTCCCGTCGAGTTTTCTTTAATCTTTTATTACTCGCAATTTATGTTGTAAAGGTATATACCTATTTAAATTCCACAATCAACAGAGAAATTTGTGGCTCAATGGAAAGATTCATCGCCTGTATTCAAGTTGACTTGAGTTCTAGACTCGGTTCCGTCGAGTTTTCTTTATTCTATTATTACTCGCTGTTTATGTTGGAAAGGTATATACCTGTTTAAATCCGGTAATCAACAGAGTGAGTTGTGGCTCAATGGATAGATTCATCGCCTGTATTCAAGATGACTTGAGTTCTAGACTCGGTTTCGTCGACTTTTCATTATTCTATTATTACTCGCCATTTATGTTGGAAAGGTATATACCTGTTTAAATCCGATAATCATCAGAGGAAGTCATGGCGCAATGGAAAGATTCATCGCTGGTATTCAACATGTCTTGAATTCGAGACTCGGTTTCGTCGGGATTTCATTATTCTATTATAACTCGCTGTTTATGTTGGAAAGGTATATACCTGTTTAAATCCGGTATTCAACAGAGGAATTTGTGGCTCAATGGATAGATTCATCGCCTGTATTCAAGATGACTTGAGTTCTAGACTCGGTTCCGTCGACTTTTCATTATTCTATTATTACTCGCCATTTATGTTGGAAAGGTATATACCTGTTTAAATCCAATAATCATAAGAGGAAGTCATGGCGCAATGGAAAGATTCATCGCTGGTATTCAACATGTCTTGAATACGAGACTCGGTTCCGACGGGATTGCATTATTCTAATATTACTCGCTGTTTATGTTGGAAAGGTATATACCTGTTTAAATCCTATGATCATCAGAGGAACTTGTGGCTTATAGGATAGATTCGTCGCTGGTATTCAAGATGTCGTGAGTTCAAAAATGGGTTCCGTCGTGTTTTCTTTAATCTTTTATTACTCGCAATTTATGTTGTAAAGGTATATACCTGTTTAAATTCCACAATCAACAGAGAAATTTGTGGCTCAATGGAAAGATTCCCCGCTGGTATTCAACATGTCTTGAGTTCGAGACTCGGTTCCGTCGAGTTTTCTTTATTCTATCATTACGCGCAATTTATGTTGGAAAGGTATATACCTGTTTAAATTCCAAAATCAAAAGAGGAATTTGTGGCTCAATGGATAGATTCATCGCCTGTATTCAAGATGACTTGAGTTCTTGACTCGGTTCCGTCGAATTTTTCTTTATTCTATTATTACTCCCAATTTATGTTGGAAAGGTATATACCTGTTCAAATCCGATAATAATCAGAGGAGGTCATGGCGCAATGGAGAGATTCATCGCTGGTATTCAAAATGTCTTGAATTCGAGACTCGGTTCCGTCGGGATTTCAATATTCTATTATTACTCGCTGTTTAAGTTGGAAAGGTATATACCTGTTTAAATCCGGTAATCAACAGAGTGAGTTGTGGCTCAATGGATAGATTCATCGCCTGTATTCAAGATGACTTGAGTTCTAGACTCGGTTCCGTCGACTTTTCATTATTCTATTATTACTCGCCAATTATGTTGGAAGGGTATATACCTGTTTAAATCCGATAATCATCGGAGGAAGTCATGGCGCAATGGAAAGATTCATCGCTTGTATTCAACGTGTCTTGAATTCAAGACTCGGTTTCCGTCAGGATTTTATTATTCTATTATTGCTCGCAGTTTATGTTGGAAAGGTATATACCTGTTTAAATCCGATAAGCAACAGAGTAAGTTGTGGCTCAATGGATAGATTCATCGCTGGTATTCAAGAAGTCTTGAGATCGAGACTCGGCTCCGTCGACTTTTCATTATTCTATTATTACTCGCTATTTATGTTGGAAAGGAATATACCTGTTTAAATCCCATGATCATCAGAGGAGATTGTGGCTCATAGGATAGATTCGCCGCTGTTATTCAAGATGTCATGAGTTCGAAACATGGTCCCGTCGAGTTTTCTTTAATCTTTTATTACTCGCAATTTATGTTGTAAAGGTATATACCTATTTAAATTCCACAATCAACAGAGAAATTTGTGGCTCAATGGAAAGATTCATCGCCTGTATTCAAGATGACTTGAGTTCTAGACTCGGTTCCGTCGAGTTTTCTTTATTCTATTATTACTCGCTGTTTATGTTGGAAAGGTATATACCTGTTTCAATCCGGTAATCAACAGAGTGAGTTGTGGCTCAATGGATAGATTCATCGCCTGTATTCAAGATGACTTGAGTTCTAGACTCGGTTCCGTCGACTTTTCATTATTCTATTATTACTCGCCATTTATGTTGGAAAGGTATATACCTGTTTAAATCCGATAATCATAAGAGGAAGTCATGGCGCAATGGAAAGATTCATCGCTGGTATTCAACATGTCTTGAATACGAGACTCGGTTCCGACGGGATTGCATTATTCTAATATTACTCGCTGTTTATGTTGGAAAGGTATATACCTGTTTAAATCCAGTAATCAACAGAGTAAGTTATGGCTCAATGGATAGATTCATCGCTGGTATTCAAGAAGTCTTGAGATCGAGACTCGGCTCCGTCGTCTTTTTATTATTCTATTATTACTCGCAATTTATGTTGGAAAGGTATATACCTGTTTAAATCATATGATCATCAGAGGAACTTGTGGCTTATAGGATAGATTCGTCGCTGGTATTCAAGATGTCATGAGTTCGAAAATGGGTTCCGTCGAGTTTTCTTTAATCTTTTATTACTCGCAATTTATGTTGTAAAGGTATATACCTGTTTAAATTCCACAATCAACAGAGAAATTTGTGGCTCAATGGAAAGATTCCCCGCTGGTATTCAACATGTCTTGAGTTCGAGACTCGGTTCCGTCGAGTTTTCTTTATTCTATCATTACGCGCAATTTATGTTGGAAAGGTATATACCTGTTTAAATTCCAAAATCAACAGAGCAATTTGTGGCTCAATGGATAGATTCATCGCCTGTATTCAAGGCGACTTGAGTTCTAGACTCGGTTCCGTCGAGTTTTCTTAATTCTAATTATGACTCGCAATTTATGTTGGAAAGGTATATACCTGTTTAAATTCTGTGATCATCAGAGGAACTTGTGGCTCATAGGGTAGATTCGTCGCTGGTATTCAAGATGTTACGAGTTCGAGACTCGGCTCCGTCGACTTTTTATTATTCTATTATTACTCGCAATTTATGATGGAAAGGTATATCCCTGTTTAAATCCTATGATAATCAGAGGAACTTGTGGCTCATAGGATAGATTCGTCGCTGTTATTCAAGATGTCAAGAGTTTGAAACATGGTCCGGTCGAGTTTTCTTTAATCTTTTATTAATCGCAATATATGTTGGAAAGGTATATACCTGTTCAAATTCCAAAATCAACAGAGCAATTTGTGGCTCAATGGATAGATTCAACGCCTGTATTCAAGGCGACTTGAGTTCTAGACTCGGTTCCGTCGAGTTTTCTTTATTCTATTATTACTCACTGTTTATGTTGGAAAGGTTTACCTGTTTAAATCCGGTAATCAACAGAGTGAGTTGTGGCTCAATGGATAGATTCATCGCCTGTATTCAAGATAACTTGAGTTCTAGACTGGGTTCCGTCGACTTTTCATTATTCTATTATTACTCGCCATTTATGTTGGAAAGGTATATACCTGTTTAAATTCTATGATCAACAGAGGAATTTGGGGCTCAATGGATAGATTCATCGCCTGTATTCAAGATGACTTGAGTTCTAGACTCGGTTCCGTCGAATTTTTCTTTATTCTATTATTACTCTCAATTTATGTTGGAAAGGTATATACCTGTTTAAATCCGATTATCATCAGAGGAAGTCATGGCGCAATGGAAAGATTCATCGCTGGTATTCAACATGTCTTGAATTCGAGACTCGGTTCCGTCGGGATTTCATTATTCTATTATTACTCGCTGTTTATGTTGGAAAGGTATATACATGTTTGAATCCGGTAATCAACAGAGGAATTTGTGGCTCAATGGATTGATTCATCGCCTGTATTCAAGATGACTTGAGTTCTAGACTCGGTTCCGTCGACTTTTCATTATTCTATTATTACTCGCCATTTATGTTGGAAAGGTATATACCTGTTTAAATCCGATAATCATCGGAGGAAGTCATGGCGCAATGGAAAGATTCATCGCTGGTATTCAACATGTCTTGAATACGAGACTCGGTTCCGTCGGGATTGCATTATTCTATTATTACTCGCTGTTTATGTTGGAAAGGTATATATCTGTTTAAATCCAGTAATCAACAGAGTAAGTTGTGGCTCAATGGATAGATTCATCGCTGGTATTCAAGAAGTCTTGAGATCGAGACTCGGCTCCGTCGTCTTTTTATTATTCTATTATTACTCGCAATTTATGTTGGAAAGGTATATACCTGCTTAAATCCTATGATCATCAGAGGAACTTGTGGCTTATAGGATAGATTTGTCGCTGGTATTCAAGATGTCATGAGTTCGAAACAGGGTTCCGTCGAGTTTTCTTTAATCTTTTATTACTCGCAATTTATGTTGTAAATTTATATACCTGTTTAAATTCCACAATCAAAAGAGAAATTTGTGGCTCAATGGAAAGATTCCCCGCTGGTATTCAACATGTCTTGAGTTCGAGACTCGGTTCCGTCGAGTTTTCTTTATTCTATCATTACGCGCAATTTATGTTGGAAAGGTATATACCTGTTTAAATCCGGTAATCAACAGAGTGACTTGTGGCTCAATGGATAGATTCATCGCCTGTATTTAAGATGACTTGAGTTCTAGACTCGGCTCCGTCGACTTTTCATTATTCTATTATTACTCGCCATTTATGTTGGAAAGGAATATACCTGTTTAAATCCCATGATCATCAGAGGAGATTGTGGCTCATAGGATAGATTCGCCGCTGGTATTCAAGATGTCATGATTTCGAAACATGGTCCCGTCGAGTTTTCTTTAATCTTTTATTACTCGCAATTTATGTTGTAAAGGTATATACCTATTTAAATTCCACAATCAACAGAGAAATTTGTGGCTCAATGGAAAGATTCATCGCCTGTATTCAAGTTGACTTGAGTTCTAGACTCGGTTCCGTCGAGTTTTCTTTATTCTATTATTACTCGCTGTTTATGTTGGAAAGGTATATACCTGTTTAAATCCGGTAATCAACAGAGTGAGTTGTGGCTCAATGGATAGATTCATCGCCTGTATTCAAGATGACTTGAGTTCTAGACTCGGTTTCGTCGACTTTTCATTATTCTATTATTACTCGCCATTTATGTTGGAAAGGTATATACCTGTTTAAATCCGATAATCATCAGAGGAAGTCATGGCGCAATGGAAAGATTCATCGCTGGTATTCAACATGTCTTGAATTCGAGACTCGGTTTCGTCGGGATTTCATTATTCTATTATAACTCGCTGTTTATGTTGGAAAGGTATATACCTGTTTAAATCCGGTATTCAACAGAGGAATTTGTGGCTCAATGGATAGATTCATCGCCTGTATTCAAGATGACTTGAGTTCTAGACTCGGTTCCGTCGACTTTTCATTATTCTATTATTACTCGCCATTTATGTTGGAAAGGTATATACCTGTTTAAATCCAATAATCATAAGAGGAAGTCATGGCGCAATGGAAAGATTCATCGCTGGTATTCAACATGTCTTGAATACGATACTCGGTTCCGACGGGATTGCATTATTCTAATATTACTCGCTGTTTATGTTGGAAAGGTATATACCTGTTTAAATCCAGTAATCAACAGAGTAAGTTATGGCTCAATGGATAGATTCATCGCTGGTATTCAAGAAGTCTTGAGATCGAGACTCGGCTCCGTCGTCTTTTTATTATTCTATTATTACTCGCAATTTATGTTGGAAAGGTATATACCTGTTTAAATCCTATGATCATCAGAGGAACTTGTGGCTTATAGGATAGATTCGTCGCTGGTATTCAAGATGTCGTGAGTTCAAAAATGGGTTCCGTCGTGTTTTCTTTAATCTTTTATTACTCGCAATTTATGTTGTAAAGGTATATACCTGTTTAAATTCCACAATCAACAGAGAAATTTGTGGCTCAATGGAAAGATTCCCCGCTGGTATTCAACATGTCTTGAGTTCGAGACTCGGTTCCGTCGAGTTTTCTTTATTCTATCATTACGCGCAATTTATGTTGGAAAGGTATATACCTGTTTAAATTCCAAAATCAAAAGAGGAATTTGTGGCTCAATGGATAGATTCATCGCCTGTATTCAAGATGACTTGAGTTCTTGACTCGGTTCCGTCGAATTTTTCTTTATTCTATTATTACTCCCAATTTATGTTGGAAAGGTATATACCTGTTCAAATCCGATAATAATCAGAGGAGGTCATGGCGCAATGGAGAGATTCATCGCTGGTATTCAAAATGTCTTGAATTCGAGACTCGGTTCCGTCGGGATTTCAATATTCTATTATTACTCGCTGTTTAAGTTGGAAAGGTATATACCTGTTTAAATCCGGTAATCAACAGAGTGAGTTGTGGCTCAATGGATAGATTCATCGCCTGTATTCAAGATGACTTGAGTTCTAGACTCGGTTCCGTCGACTTTTCATTATTCTATTATTACTCGCCAATTATGTTGGAAGGGTATATACCTGTTTAAATCCGATAATCATCGGAGGAAGTCATGGCGCAATGGAAAGATTCATCGCTTGTATTCAACGTGTCTTGAATTCAAGACTCGGTTTCCGTCAGGATTTTATTATTCTATTATTGCTCGCAGTTTATGTTGGAAAGGTATATACCTGTTTAAATCCGATAAGCAACAGAGTAAGTTGTGGCTCAATGGATAGATTCATCGCTGGTATTCAAGAAGTCTTGAGATCGAGACTCGGCTCCGTCGACTTTTCATTATTCTATTATTACTCGCTATTTATGTTGGAAAGGAATATACCTGTTTAAATCCCATGATCATCAGAGGAGATTGTGGCTCATAGGATAGATTCGCCGCTGTTATTCAAGATGTCATGAGTTCGAAACATGGTCCCGTCGAGTTTTCTTTAATCTTTTATTACTCGCAATTTATGTTGTAAAGGTATATGCCTATTTAAATTCCACAATCAACAGAGAAATTTGTGGCTCAATGGAAAGATTCATCGCCTGTATTCAAGATGACTTGAGTTCTAGACTCGGTTCCGTCGAGTTTTCTTTATTCTATTATTACTCGCTGTTTATGTTGGAAAGGTATATACCTGTTTCAATCCGGTAATCAACAGAGTGAGTTGTGGCTCAATGGATAGATTCATCGCCTGTATTCAAGATGACTTGAGTTCTAGACTCGGTTCCGTCGACTTTTCATTATTCTATTATTACTCGCCATTTATGTTGGAAAGGTATATACCTGTTTAAATCCCGATAATCATCAGAGGAAGTCATGGCGCAATGGAAAGATTCATCGCTGGTATTCAACATGTCTTGAATTCGAGACTCGGTTCCGTCGGGATTTCATTATTCTATTATTACTCGCTGTTTATGTTGGAAAGGTATATACCTGTTTAAATCCGGTAATCAACAGAGGAATTTGTGGCTCAATGGATAGATTAGATTCATCGCCTGTATTCAAGATGACTTGAGTTCTAGACTCGGTTCCGTCGACTTTTCGTTATTCTATTATTACTCGCCATTTATGTTGGAAAGGTATATACCTGTTTAAATCCGATAGTCATAATGGAAGTCATGGCGCAATGGAAAGATTCATCGCTGGTATTCAACATGTCTGGAATTCGAGACTCGGTTCCGTCGGGATTGCATTATTCTATTATTACTCGCTGTTTATGTTGGAAAGGTATATACCTGTTTAAATCCGGTAGTCAACAGAGGAATTTGTGGCTCAATGGATAGATTCATCGCCTGTATTCAAGATGACTTGAGTTCTAGACTCGGTTCCGTCGACTTTTCGTTATTCTATTATTACTCGCCATTTATGTTGGAAAGGTATATACCTGTTTAAATCCGATAATCATAAGAGGAAGTCATGGCGCAATGGAAAGATTCATCGCTGGTATTCAACATGTCTTGAATACGAGACTCGGTTCCGTCGGGATTGCATTATTCTATTATTACTCGCTGTTTATGTTGGAAAGGTATATACCTGTTTAAATCCGGTAATCAACAGAGTAAGTTGTGGCTCAATGGATAGATTCATCGCTGGTATTCAAGAAGTCTTGAGATCGAGACTCGGCTCCGTCGACTTTTTATTATTCTATTATTACTCGCAATTTATGTTGGAAAGGTATATACCTGTTTAAATCCTATGATCATCAGAGGAACTTGTGGCTTATAGGATAGATTCGTCGCTGGTATTCAAGATGTCATGAGTTCGAAACAGGGTTCCGTCGAGTTTTCTTTAATCTTTTATTACTCGCAATTTATGTTGTAAAGGTATATACCTGTTTAAATTCCACAATCAACAGAGAAATTTGTGGCTCAATGGAAAGATTCACCGCTGGTATTCAACATGTCTTGAATTCGAGACTCGGTTTCGTCGAGTTTTCTTTATTCTATTATTACGCGCAATCTATGTTGGAAAGGTATATACCTGTTTAAATTCCAAGATCAACAGAGGAATTTGTGGCTTAATGGATAGATTCATCGCCTGTATTCAAAATGACTTGAGTTCTAGACTCGGTTCCGTCGCATTTTTCTTTATTCTATTATTACTCTCAATTTATGTTGGAAAGGTATATACCTGTTTAAATCCGATAATCATCAGAGGAAGTCATGGCGCAATGGAAAGATCCATCGCTGGTATTCAACATGTCTTGAATTCGAGACTCGGTTTCGTCGGGTACGGTAGAGTTTTCTTTATTCTATTATTACGCGCAATCTATGTTGGAAAGGTATATACCTGTTTAAATTCCAAGATCAACATAGGAATTTGTGGCTCAATGGATAGATTCATCGCCTGTATTCAAGATGACTTGAGTTCTAGACTCGGTTCCGTCGAGTTTTCTAATTCTATTATTACTCGCTGTTTATGTTGGAAAGGTATATACCTGTTTAAATCCGGTAATCAACAGAGTGAGTTGTGGCTCAATGGATAGATTCATCGCCTGTATTCAAGATGACTTGAGTTCTAGACTCGGTTCCGTCGACTTTTCATTATTCTATTATTACTCTCAATTTATGTTGGAAAGGTATATACCTGTTTAAATCCCATAATCATCAGAGGAAGTCATGGCGCAATTGAAAGATTCATCGCTGGTATTCAACATGTCTGGAATTCGAGACTCGGTTCCGTCGGGATTGCATTATTCTATTATTACTCGCTGTTTATGTTGGAAAGGTATATACCTGTTTAAATCCGGTAGTCAACAGAGGAATTTGTGGCTCAATGGATAGATTCATCGCCTGTATTCAAGATGACTTGAGTTCTAGACTCGGTTCCGTCGACTTTTCGTTATTCTATTATTACTCGCCATTTATGTTGGAAAGGTATATACCTGTTTAAATCCGATAATCATAAGAGGTAGTCATGGCGCAATGGAAAGATTCATCGCTGGTATTCAACATGTCTTGAATACGAGACTCGGTTCCGTCGGGATTGCATTATTCTATTATTACTCGCTGTTTATGTTGGAAAGGTATATACCTGTTTAAATCCGGTAATCAACAGAGTAAGTTGTGGCTCAATGGATAGATTCATCGCTGGTATTCAAGAAGTCTTGAGATCGAGACTCGGCTCCGTCGACTTTTTATTATTCTATTATTACTCGCAATTTATGTTGGAAAGGTATATACCTGTTTAAATCCTATGATCATCAGAGGAACTTGTGGCTTATAGGATAAATTCGTCGCTGGTATTCAAGATGTCATGAGTTCGAAACAGGGTTCCGTCGAGTTTTCTTTAATCTTTTATTACTCGCAATTTATGTTGTAAAGGTATATACCTGTTTAAATTCCACAATCAACAGAGAAATTTGTGGCTCAATGGAAAGATTCACCGCTGGTATTCAACATGTCTTGAATTCGAGACTCGGTTTCGTCGAGTTTTCTTTATTCTATTATTACGCGCAATCTATGTTGGAAAGGTATATACCTGTTTAAATTCCAAGATCAACAGAGGAATTTGTGGCTTAATGGATAGATTCATCGCCTGTATTCAAAATGACTTGAGTTCTAGACTCGGTTCCATCGCATTTTTCTTTATTCTATTATTACTCTCAATTTATGTTGGAAAGGTATATACCTGTTTAAATCCGATAATCATCAGAGGAAGTCATGGCGCAATGGAAAGATCCATCGCTGGTATTCAACATGTCTTGAATTCGAGACTCGGTTCCGTCGGGATTTCATTATTCTATTATTACTCGCTGTTTATGTTGGAAAGGTATATACCTGTTTAAATCCGGTAATCAACAGAGTGAGTTGTGGCTCAATGGATAGATTCATCGCTGGTATTCAAGAAGTCTTGAGATCGAGACTCGGTCCCGTCGAATTTCTTTATTCTATTATTACTTGCAATTTATGATGTAAAGGTATATACCTGTTTAAATCCGATAATCATCAGAGGAAGTAATGGCGCAATGGAAAGATTCATCGCTGGTATTCAACGTGTCTTGAATTCAAGACTCGGTTTCCGTCAGGATTTTATTATTCTATTATTACTCGCAGTTTATGTTGGAAAGGTATATACCTGTTTAAATCCGATAAGCAACAGAGGAATTTGTGGCTCAATGGATAGATTCATCGCTGGTATTCAAGAAGTCTTGAGATCGAGACTCGGCTCCGTCGACTTTTCATTATTCTATTATTACTCGCCATTTATGTTGGAAAGGAATATACCTGTTTAAATCCCATGATCATCAGAGGAGATTGTGGCTCATAGGATAGATTCGCCGCTGGTATTCAAGATGTCATGAGTTCTAGACTCGGTTCCGTCGACTTTTCATTATTCTATTATTACTTGCAGTTTATGTTGGAAAGGTATACACCTCTCTAAATCCCATGATCATCAGAGGAGCTTGTGGCTCATAGGATATATTCGTCGTTGGTATTCAAGATGTCCTGAGTTCGAAACAGGGTCCCGTCGAGTTTTCTTTAATTTTTTATTACTCGCAATTTATGTTGTAAAGATATATACCTATTTAAATTCCACAATCAACAGGGAAGTTTGTGGCTCAATGGAAAGATTCACGGCTGGTGTTCAACATGTCTTGAGTTCGAGACTCGGTTCCGTCGAGTTTTCTTTATTCTATTATTACGCGCAATTTATGTTGGAAAGGTATATACCTGTTTAAATTCCAAAATCAACAGAACAATTTGTGGCTCAATGGATAGATTCATCGCCTGTATTCAAGGCGACTTGAGTTCTAGACTCGGTTTCGTCGAGTTTTCTTAATTCTAATTATGACTCGCAATTTATGTTGGAAAGGTATATACCTGTTTAATTTCTGTGATCATCAGAGGAACTTGTGGCTCATAGGGTAGATTCGTCGCTGGTATTCAAGATGTCATGAGTTCGAAACAGGGTTCCGTCGAGTTTTCTTTAATCTTTTATTACTCGCAATTTATGTTGTAAAGGTATATACCTGTTTAAATTCCACAATCAACAGAGAAATTTGTGGCTCAATGGAAAGATTCACCGCTGGTATTCAACATGTCTTGAATTCGAGACTCGGTTTCGTCGAGTTTTCTTTATTCTATTATTACGCGCAATCTATGTTGGAAAGGTATATACCTGTTTAAATTCCAAGATCAACATAGGAATTTGTGGCTCAATGGATAGATTCATCGCCTGTATTCAAGATGACTTGAGTTCTAGACTCGGTTCCGTCGAGTTTTCTAATTCTATTATTACTCGCTGTTTATGTTGGAAAGGTATATACCTGTTTAAATCCGGTAATCAACAGAGTGAGTTGTGGCTCAATGGATAGATTCATCGCCTGTATTCAAGATGACTTGAGTTCTAGACTCGGTTCCGTCGACTTTTCATTATTCTATTATTACTCTCAATTTATGTTGGAAAGGTATATACCTGTTTAAATCCGATAATCATCAGAGGAAGTCATGGCGCAATGGAAAGATTCATCGCTGGTATTCAACATGTCTTGAATACGAGACTCGGTTCCGTCGGGATTGCATTATTCTATTATTACTCGCTGTTTATGTTGGAAAGGTATATATCTGTTTAAATCCAGTAATCAACAGAGTAAGTTGTGGCTCAATGGATAGATTCATCGCTGGTATTCAAGAAGTCTTGAGATCGAGACTCGGCTCCGTCGTCTTTTTATTATTCTATTATTACTCGCAATTTATGTTGGAAAGGTATATACCTGCTTAAATCCTATGATCATCAGAGGAACTTGTGGCTTATAGGATAGATTTGTCGCTGGTATTCAAGATGTCATGAGTTCGAAACAGGGTTCCGTCGAGTTTTCTTTAATCTTTTATTACTCGCAATTTATGTTGTAAATTTATATACCTGTTTAAATTCCACAATCAAAAGAGAAATTTGTGGCTCAATGGAAAGATTCCCCGCTGGTATTCAACATGTCTTGAGTTCGAGACTCGGTTCCGTCGAGTTTTCTTTATTCTATCATTACGCGCAATTTATGTTGGAAAGGTATATACCTGTTTAAATCCGGTAATCAACAGAGTGACTTGTGGCTCAATGGATAGATTCATCGCCTGTATTTAAGATGACTTGAGTTCTAGACTCGGCTCCGTCGACTTTTCATTATTCTATTATTACTCGCCATTTATGTTGGAAAGGAATATACCTGTTTAAATCCCATGATCATCAGAGGAGATTGTGGCTCATAGGATAGATTCGCCGCTGGTATTCAAGATGTCATGATTTCGAAACATGGTCCCGTCGAGTTTTCTTTAATCTTTTATTACTCGCAATTTATGTTGTAAAGGTATATACCTATTTAAATTCCACAATCAACAGAGAAATTTGTGGCTCAATGGAAAGATTCATCGCCTGTATTCAAGTTGACTTGAGTTCTAGACTCGGTTCCGTCGAGTTTTCTTTATTCTATTATTACTCGCTGTTTATGTTGGAAAGGTATATACCTGTTTAAATCCGGTAATCAACAGAGTGAGTTGTGGCTCAATGGATAGATTCATCGCCTGTATTCAAGATGACTTGAGTTCTAGACTCGGTTTCGTCGACTTTTCATTATTCTATTATTACTCGCCATTTATGTTGGAAAGGTATATACCTGTTTAAATCCGATAATCATCAGAGGAAGTCATGGCGCAATGGAAAGATTCATCGCTGGTATTCAACATGTCTTGAATTCGAGACTCGGTTTCGTCGGGATTTCATTATTCTATTATAACTCGCTGTTTATGTTGGAAAGGTATATACCTGTTTAAATCCGGTATTCAACAGAGGAATTTGTGGCTCAATGGATAGATTCATCGCCTGTATTCAAGATGACTTGAGTTCTAGACTCGGTTCCGTCGACTTTTCATTATTCTATTATTACTCGCCATTTATGTTGGAAAGGTATATACCTGTTTAAATCCAATAATCATAAGAGGAAGTCATGGCGCAATGGAAAGATTCATCGCTGGTATTCAACATGTCTTGAATACGAGACTCGGTTCCGACGGGATTGCATTATTCTAATATTACTCGCTGTTTATGTTGGAAAGGTATATACCTGTTTAAATCCAGTAATCAACAGAGTAAGTTATGGCTCAATGGATAGATTCATCGCTGGTATTCAAGAAGTCTTGAGATCGAGACTCGGCTCCGTCGTCTTTTTATTTATTCTATTATTACTCGCAATTTATGTTGGAAAGGTATATACCTGTTTAAATCCTATGATCATCAGAGGAGGAACTTGTGGCTTATAGGATAGATTCGTCGCTGGTATTCAAGATGTCGTGAGTTCAAAAATGGGTTCCGTCGTGTTTTCTTTAATCTTTTATTACTCGCAATTTATGTTGTAAAGGTATATACCTGTTTAAATTCCACAATCAACAGAGAAATTTGTGGCTCAATGGAAAGATTCCCCGCTGGTATTCAACATGTCTTGAGTTCGAGACTCGGTTCCGTCGAGTTTTCTTTATTCTATCATTACGCGCAATTTATGTTGGAAAGGTATATACCTGTTTAAATTCCAAAATCAAAAGAGGAATTTGTGGCTCAATGGATAGATTCATCGCCTGTATTCAAGATGACTTGAGTTCTTGACTCGGTTCCGTCGAATTTTTCTTTATTCTATTATTACTCCCAATTTATGTTGGAAAGGTATATACCTGTTCAAATCCGATAATAATCAGAGGAGGTCATGGCGCAATGGAGAGATTCATCGCTGGTATTCAAAATGTCTTGAATTCGAGACTCGGTTCCGTCGGGATTTCAATATTCTATTATTACTCGCTGTTTAAGTTGGAAAGGTATATACCTGTTTAAATCCGGTAATCAACAGAGTGAGTTGTGGCTCAATGGATAGATTCATCGCCTGTATTCAAGATGACTTGAGTTCTAGACTCGGTTCCGTCGACTTTTCATTATTCTATTATTACTCGCCAATTATGTTGGAAGGGTATATACCTGTTTAAATCCGATAATCATCGGAGGAAGTCATGGCGCAATGGAAAGATTCATCGCTTGTATTCAACGTGTCTTGAATTCAAGACTCGGTTTCCGTCAGGATTTTATTATTCTATTATTGCTCGCAGTTTATGTTGGAAAGGTATATACCTGTTTAAATCCGATAAGCAACAGAGTAAGTTGTGGCTCAATGGATAGATTCATCGCTGGTATTCAAGAAGTCTTGAGATCGAGACTCGGCTCCGTCGACTTTTCATTATTCTATTATTACTCGCTATTTATGTTGGAAAGGAATATACCTGTTTAAATCCCATGATCATCAGAGGAGATTGTGGCTCATAGGATAGATTCGCCGCTGTTATTCAAGATGTCATGAGTTCGAAACATGGTCCCGTCGAGTTTTCTTTAATCTTTTATTACTCGCAATTTATGTTGTAAAGGTATATGCCTATTTAAATTCCACAATCAACAGAGAAATTTGTGGCTCAATGGAAAGATTCATCGCCTGTATTCAAGATGACTTGAGTTCTAGACTCGGTTCCGTCGAGTTTTCTTTATTCTATTATTACTCGCTGTTTATGTTGGAAAGGTATATACCTGTTTCAATCCGGTAATCAACAGAGTGAGTTGTGGCTCAATGGATAGATTCATCGCCTGTATTCAAGATGACTTGAGTTCTAGACTCGGTTCCGTCGACTTTTCATTATTCTATTATTACTCGCCATTTATGTTGGAAAGGTATATACCTGTTTAAATCCGATAATCATCAGAGGAAGTCATGGCGCAATGGAAAGATTCATCGCTGGTATTCAACATGTCTTGAATTCGAGACTCGGTTCCGTCGGGATTTCATTATTCTATTATTAC
Source organism: Styela plicata (assembly GCA_963675895.2). Lineage (NCBI taxonomy): Eukaryota > Metazoa > Chordata > Ascidiacea > Stolidobranchia > Styelidae > Styela > Styela plicata. The sequence goes on along the minus strand of OZ023142.1, from coordinate 17,134,233 downwards.
GCGCTGTTTATGTTGGAAAGGTATATACCTGTTTAAATCCGGTAATCAACAGAGGAATTTGTGGCTCAATGGATAGATTAGATTCATCGCCTGTATTCAAGATGACTTGAGTTCTAGACTCGGTTCCGTCGACTTTTCGTTATTCTATTATTACTCGCCATTTATGTTGGAAAGGTATATACCTGTTTAAATCCGATAGTCATAATGGAAGTCATGGCGCAATGGAAAGATTCATCGCTGGTATTCAACATGTCTGGAATTCGAGACTCGGTTCCGTCGGGATTGCATTATTCTATTATTACTCGCTGTTTATGTTGGAAAGGTATATACCTGTTTAAATCCGGTAGTCAACAGAGGAATTTGTGGCTCAATGGATAGATTCATCGCCTGTATTCAAGATGACTTGAGTTCTAGACTCGGTTCCGTCGACTTTTCGTTATTCTATTATTACTCGCCATTTATGTTGGAAAGGTATATACCTGTTTAAATCCGATAATCATAAGAGGAAGTCATGGCGCAATGGAAAGATTCATCGCTGGTATTCAACATGTCTTGAATACGAGACTCGGTTCCGTCGGGATTGCATTATTCTATTATTACTCGCTGTTTATGTTGGAAAGGTATATACCTGTTTAAATCCGGTAATCAACAGAGTAAGTTGTGGCTCAATGGATAGATTCATCGCTGGTATTCAAGAAGTCTTGAGATCGAGACTCGGCTCCGTCGACTTTTTATTATTCTATTATTACTCGCAATTTATGTTGGAAAGGTATATACCTGTTTAAATCCTATGATCATCAGAGGAACTTGTGGCTTATAGGATAGATTCGTCGCTGGTATTCAAGATGTCATGAGTTCGAAACAGGGTTCCGTCGAGTTTTCTTTAATCTTTTATTACTCGCAATTTATGTTGTAAAGGTATATACCTGTTTAAATTCCACAATCAACAGAGAAATTTGTGGCTCAATGGAAAGATTCACCGCTGGTATTCAACATGTCTTGAATTCGAGACTCGGTTTCGTCGAGTTTTCTTTATTCTATTATTACGCGCAATCTATGTTGGAAAGGTATATACCTGTTTAAAATTCCAAGATCAACAGAGGAATTTGTGGCTTAATGGATAGATTCATCGCCTGTATTCAAAATGACTTGAGTTCTAGACTCGGTTCCGTCGCATTTTTCTTTATTCTATTATTACTCTCAATTTATGTTGGAAAGGTATATACCTGTTTAAATCCGATAATCATCAGAGGAAGTCATGGCGCAATGGAAAGATCCATCGCTGGTATTCAACATGTCTTGAATTCGAGACTCGGTTTCGTCGAGTTTTCTTTATTCTATTATTACGCGCAATCTATGTTGGAAAGGTATATACCTGTTTAAATTCCAAGATCAACATAGGAATTTGTGGCTCTCAATGGATAGATTCATCGCCTGTATTCAAGATGACTTGAGTTCTAGACTCGGTTCCGTCGAGTTTTTCTAATTCTATTATTACTCGCTGTTTATGTTGGAAAGGTATATACCTGTTTAAATCCGGTAATCAACAGAGTGAGTTGTGGCTCAATGGATAGATTCATCGCCTGTATTCAAGATGACTTGAGTTCTAGACTCGGTTCCGTCGACTTTTCATTATTCTATTATTACTCTCAATTTATGTTGGAAAGGTATATACCTGTTTAAATCCGATAATCATCAGAGGAAGTCATGGCGCAATTGAAAGATTCATCGCTGGTATTCAACATGTCTGGAATTCGAGACTCGGTTCCGTCGGGATTGCATTATTCTATTATTACTCGCTGTTTATGTTGGAAAGGTATATACCTGTTTAAATCCGGTAGTCAACAGAGGAATTTGTGGCTCAATGGATAGATTCATCGCCTGTATTCAAGATGACTTGAGTTCTAGACTCGGTTCCGTCGACTTTTCGTTATTCTATTATTACTCGCCATTTATGTTGGAAAGGTATATACCTGTTTAAATCCGATAATCATAAGAGGTAGTCATGGCGCAATGGAAAGATTCATCGCTGGTATTCAACATGTCTTGAATACGAGACTCGGTTCCGTCGGGATTGCATTATTCTATTATTACTCGCTGTTTATGTTGGAAAGGTATATACCTGTTTAAATCCGGTAATCAACAGAGTAAGTTGTGGCTCAATGGATAGATTCATCGCTGGTATTCAAGAAGTCTTGAGATCGAGACTCGGCTCCGTCGACTTTTTATTATTCTATTATTACTCGCAATTTATGTTGGAAAGGTATATACCTGTTTAAATCCTATGATCATCAGAGGAACTTGTGGCTTATAGGATAGATTCGTCGCTGGTATTCAAGATGTCATGAGTTCGAAAACAGGGTTCCGTCGAGTTTTCTTTAATCTTTTATTACTCGCAATTTATGTTGTAAAGGTATATACCTGTTTAAATTCCACAATCAACAGAGAAATTTGTGGCTCAATGGAAAGATTCACCGCTGGTATTCAACATGTCTTGAATTCGAGACTCGGTTTCGTCGAGTTTTCTTTATTCTATTATTACGCGCAATCTATGTTGGAAAGGTATATACCTGTTTAAATTCCAAGATCAACAGAGGAATTTGTGGCTTAATGGATAGATTCATCGCCTGTATTCAAAATGACTTGAGTTCTAGACTCGGTTCCATCGCATTTTTCTTTATTCTATTATTACTCTCAATTTATGTTGGAAAGGTATATACCTGTTTAAATCCGATAATCATCAGAGGAAGTCATGGCGCAATGGAAAGATCCATCGCTGGTATTCAACATGTCTTGAATTCGAGACTCGGTTCCGTCGGGATTTCATTATTCTATTATTACTCGCTGTTTATGTTGGAAAGGTATATACCTGTTTAAAATCCGGTAATCAACAGAGTGAGTTGTGGCTCAATGGATAGATTCATCGCTGGTATTCAAGAAGTCTTGAGATCGAGACTCGGTCCCGTCGAATTTCTTTATTCTATTATTACTTGCAATTTTATGATGTAAAGGTATATACCTGTTTAAATCCGATGATCATCAGAGGAAGTAATGGCGCAATGGAAAGATTCATCGCTGGTATTCAACGTGTCTTGAATTCAAGACTCGGTTTCCGTCAGGATTTTATTATTCTATTATTACTCGCAGTTTATGTTGGAAAGGTATATACCTGTTTAAATCCGATAAGCAACAGAGGAATTTGTGGCTCAATGGATAGATTCATCGCTGGTATTCAAGAAGTCTTGAGATCGAGACTCGGCTCCGTCGACTTTTCATTATTCTATTATTACTCGCCATTTATGTTGGAAAGGAATATACCTGTTTAAATCCCATGATCATCAGAGGAGATTGTGGCTCATAGGATAGATTCGCCGCTGGTATTCAAGATGTCATGAGTTCTAGACTCGGTTCCGTCGACTTTTCATTATTCTATTATTACTTGCAGTTTATGTTGGAAAGGTATACACCTCTCTAAATCCCATGATCATCAGAGGAGCTTGTGGCTCATAGGATATATTCGTCGTTGGTATTCAAGATGTCCTGAGTTCGAAACAGGGTCCCGTCGAGTTTTCTTTAATTTTTTATTACTCGCAATTTATGTTGTAAAGATATATACCTATTTAAATTCCACAATCAACAGGGAAGTTTGTGGCTCAATGGAAAGATTCACGGCTGGTGTTCAACATGTCTTGAGTTCGAGACTCGGTTCCGTCGAGTTTTCTTTATTCTATTATTACGCGCAATTTATGTTGGAAAGGTATATACCTGTTTAAATTCCAAAATCAACAGAACAATTTGTGGCTCAATGGATAGATTCATCGCCTGTATTCAAGGCGACTTGAGTTCTAGACTCGGTTTCGTCGAGTTTTCTTAATTCTAATTATGACTCGCAATTTATGTTGGAAAGGTATATACCTGTTTAATTTCTGTGATCATCAGAGGAACTTGTGGCTCATAGGGTAGATTCGTCGCTGGTATTCAAGATGTCATGAGTTCGAAACAGGGTTCCGTCGAGTTTTCTTTAATCTTTTATTACTCGCAATTTATGTTGTAAAGGTATATACCTGTTTAAATTCCACAATCAACAGAGAAATTTGTGGCTCAATGGAAAGATTCACCGCTGGTATTCAAACATGTCTTGAATTCGAGACTCGGTTTCGTCGAGTTTTCTTTATTCTATTATTACGCGCAATCTATGTTGGAAAGGTATATACCTGTTTAAATTCCAAGATCAACATAGGAATTTGTGGCTCAATGGATAGATTCATCGCCTGTATTCAAGATGACTTGAGTTCTAGACTCGGTTCCGTCGAGTTTTCTAATTCTATTATTACTCGCTGTTTATGTTGGAAAGGTATATACCTGTTTAAATCCGGTAATCAACAGAGTGAGTTGTGGCTCAATGGATAGATTCATCGCCTGTATTCAAGATGACTTGAGTTCTAGACTCGGTTCCGTCGACTTTTCATTATTCTATTATTACTCTCAATTTATGTTGGAAAGGTATATACCTATTTAAATCCGATAATCATCAGAGGAAGTCATGGCGCAATGGAAAGATTCATCGCTGGTATTCAACATGTCTGGAATTCGAGACTCGGTTCCGTCGGGATTGCATTATTCTATTATTACTCGCTGTTTATGTTGGAAAGGTATATACCTGTTTAAATCCGGTAGTCAACAGAGGAATTTGTGGCTCAATGGATAGATTCATCGCCTGTATTCAAGATGACTTGAGTTCTAGACTCGGTTCCGTCGACTTTTCGTTATTCTATTATTACTCGCCATTTATGTTGGAAAGGTATATACCTGTTTAAATCCGATAATCATAAGAGGAAGTCATGGCGCAATGGAAAAAGATTCATCGCTGGTATTCAACATGTCTTGAATACGAGACTCGGTTCCGTCGGGATTGCATTATTCTATTATTACTCGCTGTTTATGTTGGAAAAGGTATATACCTGTTTAAATCCGGTAATCAACAGAGTAAGTTGTGGCTCAATGGATAGATTCATCGCTGGTATTCAAGAAGTCTTGAGATCGAGACTCGGCTCCGTCGACTTTTTATTATTCTATTATTACTCGCAATTTATGTTGGAAAGGTATATACCTGTTTAAATCCTATGATCATCAGAGGAACTTGTGGCTTATAGGATAGATTCGTCGCTGGTATTCAAGATGTCATGAGTTCGAAACAGGGTTCCGTCGAGTTTTCTTTAATCTTTTATTACTCGCAATTTATGTTGTAAAGGTATATACCTGTTTAAATTCCACAATCAACAGAGAAATTTGTGGCTCAATGGAAAGATTCACCGCTGGTATTCAACATGTCTTGAATTCGAGACTCGGTTTCGTCGAGTTTTCTTTATTCTATTATTACGCGCAATCTATGTTGGAAAGGTATATACCTGTTTAAATTCCAAGATCAACAGAGGAATTTGTGGCTTAATGGATAGATTCATCGCCTGTATTCAAAATGACTTGAGTTCTAGACTCGGTTCCGTCGCATTTTTCTTTTATTCTATTATTACTCTCAATTTATGTTGGAAAGGTATATACCTGTTTAAATCCGATAATCATCAGAGGAAGTCATGGCGCAATGGAAAGATCCATCGCTGGTATTCAACATGTCTTGAATTCGAGACTCGGTTTCGTCGAGTTTTCTTTATTCTATTATTACGCGCAATCTATGTTGAAAAGGTATATACCTGTTTAAATTCCAAGATCAACATAGGAAATTTGTGGCTCAATGGATAGATTCATCGCCTGTATTCAAGATGACTTGAGTTCTAGACTCGGTTCCGTCGAGTTTTCTAATTCTATTATTACTCGCTGTTTATGTTGGAAAGGTATATACCTGTTTAAATCCGGTAATCAACAGAGTGAGTTGTGGCTCAATGGATAGATTCATCGCCTGTATTCAAGATGACTTGAGTTCTAGACTCGGTTCCGTCGACTTTTCATTATTCTATTATTACTCTCAATTTATGTTGGAAAGGTATATACCTGTTTAAATCCGATAATCATCAGAGGAAGTCATGGCGCAATGGAAAGATTCATCGCTGGTATTCAACATGTCTGGAATTCGAGACTCGGTTCCGTCGGGATTGCATTATTCTATTATTACTCGCTGTTTATGTTGGAAAGGTATATACCTGTTTAAATCCGGTAGTCAACAGAGGAATTTGTGGCTCAATGGATAGATTCATCGCCTGTATTCAAGATGACTTGAGTTCTAGACTCGGTTCCGTCGACTTTTCGTTATTCTATTATTACTCGCCATTTATGTTGGAAAGGTATATATCTGTTTAAATCCAGTAATCAACAGAGTAAGTTGTGGCTCAATGGATAGATTCATCGCTGGTATTCAAGAAGTCTTGAGATCGAGACTCGGCTCCGTCGACTTTTTATTATTCTATTATTACTCGCAATTTATGTTGGAAAGGTATATACCTGTTTAAATCCTATGATCATCAGAGGAACTTGTGGCTTATAGGATAGATTTGTCGCTGGTATTCAAGATGTCATGAGTTCGAAACAGGGTTCCGTCGAGTTTTCTTTAATCTTTTATTACTCGCAATTTATGTTGTAAAGGTATATACCTGTTTAAATTCCACAATCAAAAGAGAAATTTGTGGCTCAATGGAAAGATTCCCGCTGGTATTCAACATGTCTTGAGTTCGAGACTCGGTTCCGTCGAGTTTTCTTTATTCTATCATTACGCGCAATTTATGTTGGAAAGGTATATACCTGTTTAAATCCGGTAATCAACAGAGTGAGTTGTGGCTCAATGGATAGATTCATCGCTTGTATTCAAGATGACTTGAGTTCTAGACTCGGTTCCGTCGACTTTTCATTATTCTATTATTACTCGCCATTTATGTTGGAAGGGTATATACCTGTTTAAATCCCGATAATCATCAGAGGAAGTCATGGCGCAATGGAAAGATTCATCGCTGGTATTCAACGTGCCTTGAATTCAAGACTCGGTTTCCGTCAGGATTTTATTATTCTATTATTACTCGCAGTTTATGTTGGAAAGGTATATACCTATTTAAATTCCACAATCAACAGAGAAATTTGTGGCTCAATGGAAAGATTCATCGCCTGTATTCAAGATGACTTGAGTTCTAGACTCGGTTCCGTCGAGTTTTCTTTATTCCATTATTACTCGCTGTTTATGTTGGAAAGGTATATACCTGTTTAAATCCGGTAATCAACAGAGTGAGTTGTGGCTCAATGGATAGATTCATCGCTTGTATTCAAGATGACTTGAGTTCTAGACTCGGTTCCGTCGACTTTTCATTATTCTATTATTACTCGCCATTTATGTTGGAAAGGTATATACCTGTTTAAATCCGATAATCATAAGAGGAAGTCATGGCGCAATGGAAAGATTCATCGCTGGTATTCAACATGTCTTGAATACGAGACTCGGTTCCCACGGGATTGCATTATTCTATTATTACTCGCTGTTTATGTTGGAAAGGTATATACCTGTTTAAATCCAGTAATCAACAGAGTAAGTTGTGGCTCAATGGATAGATTCATCGCTGGTATTCAAGAAGTCTTGAGATCTTTTTGTTATTCTATTATTACTCGCAATTTATGTTGGAAAGGTATATACCTGTTTAAATCCTATGATCATCAGAGGAACTTGTGTCTTATAGGATAGATTCGTCGCTGGTATTCAAGATGTCATGAGTTCGAAACAGGGTTTCGTCGAGTTTTCTTTAATCTTTTATTACTCGCAATTTATGTTGTAAAGGTATATACCTGTTTAAATTCCACAATCAACAGAGAAATTTGTGGCTCAATGGAAAGATTCCCCGCTGGTATTCAACATGTCTTGAGTTCGAGACTCGGTTCCGTCGAGTTTTCTTTATTCTATCATTACGCGCAATTTATGTTGGAAAGGTATATACCTGTTTAAATTCCAAAATCAACAGAGCAATTTGTGGCTCAATGGATAGATTCATCGCCTGTATTCAAGGCGACTTGAGTTCTAGACTCGGTTCCGTCGAGTTTTCTTAATTCTATTATTACTCGCAATTTATGTTGGAAAGGTATATACCTGTTTAAATTCTGTGATCATCAGAGGAACTTGTGGCTCATAGGGTAGATTCGTCGCTGGTATTCAAGATGTTACGAGTTCGAGACTCGGCTCCGTCGACTTTTCTTTATTCTATTATTACTCGCAATTTATGATGGAAAGGTATATCCCTGTTTAAATCCTATGATAATTAGAGGAACTTGTGGCTCATAGGATAGATTCGTCGCTGTTATTCAAGATGTCAAGAGTTTGAAACATGGTCCGGTCGAGTTTTCTTTAATCTTTTATTACTCGCAATATATGTTGGAAAGGTATATACCTGTTTAAATTCCAAAATCAACAGAGGAATTTGTGGCTCAATGGATAGATTCATCGCCTGTATTCAAGATGACTTGAGTTGTAGACTCGGTTCCGTCGAGTTTTCTTTATTCTATTATTACTCGCGGTTTATGTTGGAAAGGTATTTACCTGTTTAAATCCGGTAATCAACAGAGTGAGTTGTGGCTCAATGGATAGATTCATCGCCTGTATTTCAAGATGACTTGAGTTCTAGACTGGGTTTCCGTCGACTTTTCATTATTCTATTATTACTCGCCATTTATGTTGGAAAGGTATATACCTGTTTAAATTCTATGATCAACAGAGGAATTTGTGGCTCAATGGATAGATTCATCGCCTGTATTCAAGATGACTTGAGTTCTAGACTCGGTTCCGTCGAATTTTTCTTTATTCCATTATTACTCTCAATTTATGTTGGAAAGGTATATACCTGTTTAAATCCGATAATCATCAGAGGAAGTCATGGCGCAATGGAAAGATTCATCGCTGGTATTCAACATGTCTTGAATTCGAGACTCGGTTCCTTCGGGATTTCATTATTCTATTATTACTCGCTGTTTATGTTGGAAAGGTATATACCTGTTTGAATCCGGTAATCAACAGAGGAATTTGTGGCTGAATGGATAGATTCATCGCCTGTATTCAAGATGACTTGAGTTCTAGACTCGGTTCCGTCGACTTTTCATTTTTCTATTATTACTCGCCATTTATGTTGGAAAGGTATATACCTGTTTAAATCCGATAATCATCAGAGGAAGTCATGGCGCAATGGAAAGATTCATCGCTGGTATTCAACATGTCTTGAATACGAGATTCGGTTCCGTCGGGATTGCATTATTCTATTATTACTCGCTGTTTATGTTGGAAAGGTATATATCTGTTTAAATCCAGTAATCAACAGAGTAAGTTGTGGCTCAATGAATAGATTCATCGCTGGTATTCAAGAAGTCTTGAGATCGAGACTCGGCTCCGTCGTCTTTTTATTATTCTATTATTACTCGCAATTTATGTTGGAAAGGTATATACCTGTTTAAATCCTATGATCATCAGAGGAACTTGTGGCTTATAGGATAGATTTGTCGCTGGTATTCAAGATGTCATGAGTTCGAAACAGGGTTCCGTCGAGTTTTCTTTAATCTTTTATTACTCGCAATTAATGTTGTAAAGGTATATACCTGTTTAAATTCCACAATCAAAAGAGAAATTTGTGGCTCAATGGAAAGATTCCTCGCTGGTATTCAACATGTCTTGAGTTCGAGACTCGGTTCCGTCGAGTTTTCTTTATTCTATCATTACGCGCAATTTATGTTGGAAAGGTATATACCTGTTTAAATTCCGGTAATCAACAGAGGAATTTGTGGCTCAATGGATAGATTCATCGCCTGTATTCAAGATGACTTGAGTTCTAGACTCGGTTCCGTCGAATTTTTCTTTATTCTATTATTACTCCCAATTTATGTTGGAAAGGTATATACCTGTTTAAATCCGATAATAATCAGAGGAGGTCATGGCGCAATGGAAAGATTCATCGCTTGTATTCAACATGTCTTGAATTCGAGACTCGGTTCCCGTCGGGATTTCATTATTCTATTATTACTCGCAGTTTATGTTGGAAAAGGTATATACCTGTTTAAATCCGGTAATCAACAGAGTGAGTTGTGGCTCAATGGATAGATTCATCGCTGTATTCAAGATCACTTGAGTTCGAGACTCGGTTCCGTCGACTTTTCATTATTCTATTATTACTCGCTATTTATGTTGGAAAGGTATATACCTGTTTAAAAATCCGATGATCATCAGAGGAGATTGTGGCTCATAGGATAGATTCATGGCGGCAATGGAAAGATTCATCGCTGGTATTCGAACATGTCCGTCGAGTTTTCTTTATTCTTTTATTACTCGCAATTTATGTTGTAAAGGTATATACCTGTTTAAATTCCACAATCAACAGAGTAAGTTGTGGCTCAATGGAAAGATTCATCGCTGGTATTCAAGATGACTTGAGTTCTAGACTCGGTTCCGTCGAGTTTTCTTTATTCTATTATTACTCGCTGTTTATGTTGGAAAGGTATATACCTGTTTCAATCCGGTAATCAACAGAGTGAGTTGTGGCTCAATGGATAGATTCATCGCCTGTATTCAAGATGACTTGAGTTCTAGACTCGGTTCCGTCGACTTTTCATTATTCTATTATTACTCGCCATTTATGTTGGAAAGGTATATACCTGTTTAAAAATCCGATAATCAATCAGAGGAAAGTCATGGCGCAATGGAAAGATTCATCGCTGGTATTCAACATGTCTTGAATTCGAGACTCGGTTCCGTCGGGATTTCATTATTCTATTATTACTCGCTGTTTATGTTGGAAAGGTATATACCTGTTTAAATCCGGTAATCAACAGAGGAATTTGTGGCTCAATGGATAGATTAGATTCATCGCCTGTATTCAAGATGACTTGAGTTCTAGACTCGGTTCCGTCGACTTTTCGTTATTCTATTATTACTCGCCATTTATGTTGGAAAGGTATATACCTGTTTAAATCCGATAGTCATAATGGAAGTCATGGCGCAATGGAAAGATTCATCGCTGGTATTCAACATGTCTGGAATTCGAGACTCGGTTCCGTCGGGATTGCATTATTCTATTATTACTCGCTGTTTATGTTGGAAAGGTATATACCTGTTTAAATCCGGTAGTCAACAGAGGAATTTTGTGGCTCAATGGATAGATTCATCGCCTGTATTCAAGATGACTTGAGTTCTAGACTCGGTTCCGTCGACTTTTCGTTATTCTATTATTACTCGCCATTTATGTTGGAAAGGGTATATACCTGTTTAAATCCGATAATCATAAGAGGAAGTCATGGCGCAATGGAAAGATTCATCGCTGGTATTCAACATGTCTTGAATACGAGACTCGGTTTCCGTCGGGATTGCATTATTCTATTATTACTCGCTGTTTATGTTGGAAAGGTATATACCTGTTTAAATCCGGTAATCAACAGAGTAAGTTGTGGCTCAATGGATAGATTCATCGCTGGTATTCAAGATGTCTTGAGATCGAGACTCGGCTTCCGTCGACTTTTTTATTATTCTATTATTACTCGCAATTTATGTTGGAAAGGTATATACCTGTTTAAATCCTATGATCATCAGAGGAACTTGTGGCTTATAGGATAGATTCGTCGCTGGTATTCAAGATGTCATGAGTTCGAAACAGGGTTCCGTCGAGTTTTCTTTAATCTTTTATTACTCGCAATTTATGTTGTAAAGGTATATACCTGTTTAAATTCCACAATCAACAGAGAAATTTGTGGCTCAATGGAAAAGATTCACCGCTGGTATTCAACATGTCTTGAATTCGAGACTCGGTTTCGTCGAGTTTTCTTTATTCTATTATTACGCGCAATCTATGTTGGAAAGGTATATACCTGTTTAAATTCCAAGATCAACAGAGGAATTTGTGGCTTAATGGATAGATTCATCGCCTGTATTCAAAATGACTTGAGTTCTAGACTCGGTTCCGTCGCATTTTTCTTTATTCTATTATTACTCTCAATTTATGTTGGAAAGGTATATACCTGTTTAAATCGATAATCATCAGAGGAAGTCATGGCGCAATGGAAAGATCCATCGCTGGTATTCAACATGTCTTGAATTCGAGACTCGGTTTCGTCGAGTTTTCTTTATTCTATTATTACGCGCAATCTATGTTGGAAAGGTATATACCTGTTTAAATTCCAAGATCAACATAGGAATTTGTGGCTCAATGGATAGATTCATCGCCTGTATTCAAGATGACTTGAGTTCTAGACTCGGTTCCGTCGAGTTTTCTAATTCTATTATTACTCGCTGTTTATGTTGGAAAGGTATATACCTGTTTAAATCCGGTAATCAACAGAGTGAGTTGTGGCTCAATGGATAGATTTCATCGCCTGTATTCAAGATGACTTGAGTTCTAGACTCGGTTCCGTCGACTTTTCATTATTCTATTATTACTCTCAATTTATGTTGGAAAGGTATATACCTGTTTAAATCCGATAATCATCAGAGGAAGTCATGGCGCAATGGAAAGATTCATCGCTGGTATTCAACATGTCTGGAATTCGAGACTCGGTTCCGTCGGGATTGCATTATTCTATTATTACTCGCTATTTATGTTGGAAAGGTATATACCTGTTTAAATCCGGTAGTCAACAGAGGAATTTGTGGCTCAATGGATAGATTCATCGCCTGTATTCAAGATGACTTGAGTTCTAGACTCGGTTCCGTCGACTTTTCATTATTCTATTATTACTCGCCATTTATGTTGGAAAGGTATATACCTGTTTAAATCCGATAATCATAAAGAGGTAGTCATGGCGCAATGGAAAGATTCATCGCTGGTATTCAACATGTCTTGAATACGAGACTCGGTTCCGTCGGGATTGCATTATTCTATTATTACTCGCTGTTTATGTTGGAAAGGTATATACCTGTTTAAAATCCGGTAATCAACAGAGTAAGTTGTGGCTCAATGGATAGATTCATCGCTGGTATTCAAGAAGTCTTGAGATCGAGACTCGGCTCCGTCGACTTTTTATTTATTCTATTATTACTCGCAATTTATGTTGGAAAGGTATATACCTGTTTAAATCCTATGATCATCAGAGGAACTTGTGGCTTATAGGATAGATTCGTCGCTGGTATTCAAGATGTCATGAGTTCGAAAACAGGGTTCCGTCGAGTTTTCTTTAATCTTTTATTACTCGCAATTTATGTTGTAAAGGTATATACCTGTTTAAATTCCACAATCAACAGAGAAATTTGTGGCTCAATGGAAAGATTCACCGCTGGTATTCCAACATGTCTTGAATTCGAGACTCGGTTTCGTCGAGTTTTCTTTATTCTATTATTACGCGCAATCTATGTTGGAAAGGTATATACCTGTTTTAAATTCCAAGATCAACAGAGGAATTTGTGGCTTAATGGATAGATTCATCGCCTGTATTCAAAATGACTTGAGTTCTAGACTCGGTTCCATCGCATTTTTCTTTATTCTATTATTACTCTCAATTTATGTTGGAAAGGTATATACCTGTTTAAATCCGATAATCATCAGAGGAAGTCATGGCGCAATGGAAAGATCCATCGCTGGTATTCAACATGTCTTGAATTCGAGACTCGGTTCCGTCGGGATTTCATTATTCTATTATTACTCGCTGTTTATGTTGGAAAGGTATATACCTGTTTAAATCCGGTAATCAACAGAGTGAGTTGTGGCTCAATGGATAGATTCATCGCTGGTATTCAAGAAGTCTTGAGATCGAGACTCGGTCCCGTCGAATTTCTTTATTCTATTATTACTTGCAATTTATGATGTAAAGGTATATACCTGTTTAAATCCGATAATCATCAGAGGAAGTAATGGCGCAATGGAAAGATTCATCGCTGGTATTCAACGTGTCTTGAATTCAAGACTCGGTTTCCGTCAGGATTTTATTATTCTATTATTACTCGCAGTTTATGTTGGAAAGGTATATACCTGTTTAAATCCGATAAGCAACAGAGGAATTTGTGGCTCAATGGATAGATTCATCGCTGGTATTCAAGAAGTCTTGAGATCGAGACTCGGGCTCCGTCGACTTTTCATTATTCTATTATTACTCGCCATTTATGTTGGAAAGGAAATATACCTGTTTAAATCCCCATGATCATCAGAGGAGATTGTGGCTCATAGGATAGATTCGCCGCTGGTATTCAAGATGTCATGAGTTCTAGACTCGGTTCCGTCGACTTTTCATTATTCTATTATTACTTGCAGTTTATGTTGGAAAGGTATACACCTCTCTAAATCCCATGATCATCAGAGGAGCTTGTGGCTCATAGGATATATTCGTCGTTGGTATTCAAGATGTCCTGAGTTTCGAAACAGGGTCCCGTCGAGTTTTCTTTAATTTTTTATTACTCGCAATTTATGTTGTAAAGATATATACCTATTTAAATTCCACAATCAACAGGGAAGTTTGTGGCTCAATGGAAAGATTCACGGGCTGGTGTTCAACATGTCTTGAGTTCGAGACTCGGTTCCGTCGAGTTTTCTTTTATTCTATTATTACGCGCAATTTATGTTGGAAAGGTATATACCTGTTTAAATTCCAAAATCAACAGAACAATTTGTGGCTCAATGGATAGATTCATCGCCTGTATTCAAGGCGACTTGAGTTCTAGACTCGGTTTCGTCGAGTTTTCTTAATTCTAATTATGACTCGCAATTTATGTTGGAAAGGTATATACCTGTTTAATTTCTGTGATCATCAGAGGAACTTGTGGCTCATAGGGTAGATTCGTCGCTGGTATTCAAGATGTCATGAGTTCGAAACAGGGTTCCGTCGAGTTTTCTTTAATCTTTTATTACTCGCAATTTATGTTGTAAAGGTATATACCTGTTTAAATTCCACAATCAACAGAGAAATTTGTGGCTCAATGGAAAGATTCACCGCTGGTATTCAACATGTCTTGAATTCGAGACTCGGTTTCGTCGAGTTTTATTTATTCTATTATTACGCGCAATCTATGTTGGAAAGGTATATACCTGTTTAAATTCCAAGATCAACATAGGAATTTGTGGCTCAATGGATAGATTCATCGCCTGTATTCAAGATGACTTGAGTTCTAGACTCGGTTCCGTCGAGTTTTCTAATTCTATTATTACTCGCTGTTTATGTTGGAAAGGTATATACCTGTTTAAATCCGGTAATCAACAGAGTGAGTTGTGGCTCAATGGATAGATTCATCGCCTGTATTCAAGATGACTTGAGTTCTAGACTCGGTTCCGTCGACTTTTCATTATTCTATTATTACTCTCAATTTATGTTGGAAAGGTATATACCTGTTTAAAATCCGATAATCATCAGAGGAAGTCATGGCGCAATGGAAAGATTCATCGCTGGTATTCAACATGTCCTGAATTCGAGACTCTCGGTTCCGTCGGGATTGCATTATTCTATTATTACTCGCTGTTTATGTTGGAAAGGTATTATACCTGTTTAAATCCGGTAGTCAACAGAGGAATTTGTGGCTCAATGGATAGATTCATCGCCTGTATTCAAGATGACTTGAGTTCTAGACTCGGTTCCGTCGACTTTTCGTTATTCTATTATTACTCGCCATTTATGTTGGAAAGGTATATACCTGTTTAAATCCGATAGTCATCAGAGGAAGTCATGGCGCAATGGAAAGATTCATCGCTGGTATTCAACATGTCTTGAATACGAGATTCGGTTCCGTCGGGATTGCATTATTCTTTTATTACTCGCTGTTTATGTTGGAAAGGTATATACCTGTTTAAATCCGGTAATCAACAGAGTAAGTTGTGGCTCAATGGATAGATTCATCGCTGGTATTCAAGAAGTCTTGAGATATAGACTCGGTTCCGTCGACTTTTTATTATTCTATTATTACTCGCAATTTATGTTGGAAAGGTATATACCTGTTTAAAATCCTATGATCATCAGAGGAACTTGTGGCTTATAGGATAGATTCGTCGCTGGTATTCAAGATGTCATGAGTTCGAAACAGGGTTCCGTCGAGTTTTCTTTAATCTTTTATTACTCGCAATTTATGTTGTAAAGGTATATACCTGTTTAAATTCAACAATCAACAGAGAAATTTGTGGCTCAATGGAAAGATTCACCGCTGGTATTCAAACATGTCTTGAATTCGAGACTCGGTTTCGTCGAGTTTTCTTTATTCTATTATTACGCGCAAATCTATGTTGGAAAAGGTATATACCTGTTTAAATTCCAAGATCAACAGAGGAATTTGTGGCTTAATGGGATAGATTCATCGCCTGTATTCAAAATGACTTGAGTTCTAGACTCGGTTCCGTCGCATTTTTCTTTATTCTATTATTACTCTCAATTTATGTTGGAAAGGTATATACCTGTTTAAATCCGATAATCATCAGAGGAAGTCATGGCGCAATGGAAAGATCCATCGCTGGTATTCAACATGTCTTGAATTCGAGACTCGGTTTCGTCGAGTTTTCTTTATTCTATTATTACGCGCAATCTATGTTGGAAAGGTATATACCTGTTTAAATTCCAAGATCAACATAGGAATTTGTGGCTCAATGGATAGATTCATCGCCTGTATTCAAGATGACTTGAGTTCTAGACTCGGTTCCGTCGAGTTTTCTAATTCTATTATTACTCGCTGTTTATGTTGGAAAGGTATATACCTGTTTAAATCCGGTAATCAACAGAGTGAGTTGTGGCTCAATGGATAGATTCATCGCCTGTATTCAAGATTGACTTGAGTTCTAGACTCGGTTCCGTCGACTTTTCATTATTCTATTATTACTCTCAATTTATGTTGGAAAGGTATATACCTGTTTAAATCCGATAATCATCAGAGGAAGTCATGGCGCAATGGAAAGATTCATCGCTGGTATTCAAACATGTCTGGAATTCGAGACTCGGTTCCGTCGGGATTGCATTATTCTATTATTACTCGCTGTTTATGTTGGAAAGGTATATACCTGTTTAAATCCGGTAGTCAACAGAGGAATTTGTGGCTCAATGGATAGATTCATCGCCTGTATTCAAGATGACTTGAGTTCTAGACTCGGTTCCGTCGACTTTTCGTTATTCTATTATTACTCGCCATTTTATGTTGGAAAGGTATATATCTGTTTAAATCCAGTAATCAACAGAGTAAGTTGTGGCTCAATGGATAGATTCATCGCTGGTATTCAAGAAGTCTTGAGATCGAGACTCGGCTCCGTCGACTTTTTATTATTCTATTATTACTCGCAATTTATGTTGGAAAGGTATATACCTGTTTAAATCCTATGATCATCAGAGGAACTTGTGGCTTATAGGATAGATTTGTCGCTGGTATTCAAGATGTCATGAGTTCGAAACAGGGTTCCGTCGAGTTTTCTTTAATCTTTTATTACTCGCAATTTATGTTGTAAAGGTATATACCTGTTTAAATTCCACAATCAAAAGAGAAATTTGTGGCTCAATGGAAAGATTCCCCGCTGGTATTCAACATGTCTTGAGTTCGAGACTCGGTTCCGTCGAGTTTTCTTTATTCTATCATTACGCGCAATTTATGTTGGAAAGGTATATACCTGTTTAAATCCGGTAATCAACAGAGTGAGTTGTGGCTCAATGGATAGATTCATCGCTTGTATTCAAGATGACTTGAGTTCTAGACTCGGTTCCGTCGACTTTTCATTATTCTATTATTACTCGCCATTTATGTTGGAAGGGTACA
Source organism: Styela plicata (assembly GCA_963675895.2). Lineage (NCBI taxonomy): Eukaryota > Metazoa > Chordata > Ascidiacea > Stolidobranchia > Styelidae > Styela > Styela plicata. The sequence continues at coordinate 17,116,577 of OZ023142.1, read as the reverse complement.
TACCTGTTTAAATCCGATAATCATCAGAGGAAGTCATGGCGCAATGGAAAGATTCATCGCTGGTATTCAACGTGCCTTGAATTCAAGACTCGGTTTCCGTCAGGATTTTATTATTCTATTATTACTCGCAGTTTATGTTGGAAAGGTATATACCTATTTAAATTCCACAATCAACAGAGAAATTTGTGGCTCAATGGAAAGATTCATCGCCTGTATTCAAGATGACTTGAGTTCTAGACTCGGTTCCGTCGAGTTTTCTTTATTCTATTATTACTCGCTGTTTATGTTGGAAAGGTATATACCTGTTTAAATCCGGTAATCAACAGAGTGAGTTGTGGCTCAATGGATAGATTCATCGCTTGTATTCAAGATGACTTGAGTTCTAGACTCGGTTCCGTCGACTTTTTCATTATTCTATTATTACTCGCCATTTATGTTGGAAAGGTATATACCTGTTTAAATCCGATAATCATAAGAGGAAGTCATGGCGCAATGGAAAGATTCATCGTGGTATTCAACATGTCTTGAATACGAGACTCGGTTCCCACGGGATTGCATTATTCTATTATTACTCGCTGTTTATGTTGGAAAGGTATATACCTGTTTAAATCCAGTAATCAACAGAGTAAGTTGTGGCTCAATGGATAGATTCATCGCTGGTATTCAAGAAGTCTTGAGATCTTTTTGTTATTCTATTATTACTCGCAATTTATGTTGGAAAGGTATATACCTGTTTAAATCCTATGATCATCAGAGGAACTTGTGTCTTATAGGATAGATTCGTCGCTGGTATTCAAGATGTCATGAGTTCGAAACAGGGTTTCGTCGAGTTTTCTTTAATCTTTTATTACTCGCAATTTATGTTGTAAAGGTATATACCTGTTTAAATTCCACAATCAACAGAGAAATTTGTGGCTCAATGGAAAGATTCCCCGCTGGTATTCAACATGTCTTGAGTTCGAGACTCGGTTCCGTCGAGTTTTCTTTATTCTATCATTACGCGCAATTTATGTTGTAAAGGTATATACCTGTTTAAATTCCAAAATCAACAGAGGAATTTGTGGCTCAATGGATAGATTCATCGCCTGTATTCAAGATGGCTTGAGTTCTAGACTCGGTTCCGTCGAATTTTTCTTTATTCTATTATTACTCCCAATTTATGTTGGAAAGGTATATACCTGTTTAAATCCGATAATAATCAGAGGAGGTCATGGCGCAATGGAAAGATTCATCGCTGGTATTCAACATGTCTTGAATTCGAGACTCGGTTCCGTCGGGATTTCATTATTCTATTATTACTCGCTGTTTAAGTTGGAAAGGTATATACCTGTTTAAATCCGGTAATCAACAGAGTGAGTTGTGGCTCAATGGATAGATTCATCGCCTTTATTAAAGATGACTTGAGTTCTAGACTCGGTTCCGTCGACTTTTCATTATTCTATTATTACTCGCCATTTATGTTGGAAAGGTATATATCTGTTTAAATCCGATAATCATAAGAGGAAGTCATGGCGCAATGGAAAGATTCATAGCTGGTATTCAACATGTCTTGAATACGAGACTCGGTTCCGTCGGGATTGCGTTATTCTGTTATTACTCGCTGTTTATGTTGGAAAGGTATATACCTGTTAAAATCCGGTAATCAACAGAGTAATTTGTGGCTCAATGGATAGATTCATCGCTGGTATTCAAGAAGTCTTGAGATCGAGACTCGGCTCCGTCGACTTTTTATTATTCTATTATTACTCGCAATTTATGTTGGAAAGGTATATACCTGTTTAAATCCTATGATCATCAGAGGAACTTGTGGCTTATAGGATAGATTCGTCGCTGGTATTCAAGATGTCATGAGTTCTAAACAGGGTTCCGTCCAGTTTTCTTTAATCTTTTATTACTCGCAATTTATGTTGTAAAGGTATATACCTGTTTAAATTCCACAATCAACAGAGAAATTTGTGGCTCAATGGAAAGATTCACCGCTGGTATTCAACATGTCTTGAATTCGAGACTCGGTTTCGTCGAGTTTTCTTTATTCTATTATTACGCGCTATCTATGTTGGAAAGGTATATACCTGTTTAAATTCCAAGATCAACAGAGGAATTTGTGGCTCAATGGATAGATTCATCGCCTGTATTCAAGATGACTTGAGTTCTAGACTCGGTTCCGTCGCATTTATCTTTATTCTATTATTACTCTCAATTTATGTTGGAAAGGTATATACCTGTTTAAATCCGATAATCATCAGAGGAAGTAATGGCGCAATGGAAAGATTCATCGCTGGTATTCAACGTGTCTTGAATTCAAGACTCGGTTTCCGTCAGGATTTTATTATTCTATTATTACTCGCAGTTTATGTTGGAAACGTGTTTAAATCCGATAAGCAACAGAGTAAGTTGTGGCTAAATGGATAGATTCATCGCTGGTATTCAAGAAGTCTTGAGATCGAGACTCGGCTCCGTCGACTTTTCATTATTCTATTATTACTCGCCATTTATGTTGGAAAGGAATATACCTATTTAAATCCCACGATCATCAGAGGAGATTGTGGCTCATAGGATAGATTCGCCGCTGGTATTCAAGATGTCATGAGTTCGAAACATGGTCCCGTCGAGTTTTCTTTAATCTTTTATTACTCGCAATTTATGTTGTAAAGGTATATACCTATTTAAATTCCACAATCAACAGAGAAATTTGTGGCTCAATGGAAAGATTCATCGCCTGTATTCAAGATGACTTGAGTTCTAGACTCGTTTCCGTCGAGTTTTCTTTATTCTATTATTACTCGCTGTTTATGTTGGAAAGGTATATACCTGTTTAAATCCGGTAATCCACAGAGTGAGTTGTGGCTCAATGGATAGATTCATCGCCTGTATTCAAGATGACTTGAGTTCTAGACTCGGTTCCGTCGACTTTTCATTATTCTATTATTACTCGCCATTTATGTTGGAAAGGTATATACCTGTTTAAATCCGATAATCATCAGAGGAAGTCATGGCGCAATGGAAAGATTCATCGCTGGTATTCAACATGTCTTGAATTCGAGACTCGGTTCCGTCGGGATTTCATTATTCTATAATTACTCGCTGTTTATGTTGGAAAGGTATATACCTGTTTAAATCCGGTAATCAACAGAGGAATTTGTGGCTCAATGGATAGATTCATCGCCTGTATTCAAGATGACTTGAGTTCTAGACTCGGTTCCGTCGGCTTTTCATTATTCTATTATTACTCGCCATTTATGTTGGAAAGGTATATACCTGTTTAAATCCGATAATCATAAGAGGAAGTCATGGCGCAATGGAAAGATTCATTGCTGGTATTCAACATGTCTTGAATACGAGACTCGGTTCCGTCGGGATTGCATTATTCTATTATTACTCGCTGTTTATGTTGGAAAGGTATATACCTGTTTAAATCCGGTAATCAACAGAGTGAGTTGTGGCTCAATGGATAGATTCATCGCTGTTATTCAAGAAGTCTTGAGATAGAGACTCGGCTCCGTCGACTTTTTATTATTCTATTATTACTCGCAATTTATGTTGGAAAGGTATATACCTGTTTAAATCCTATGATCATCAGAGGAACTTGTGGCTTATAGGATAGATTCGTCGCTGGTATTCAAGATGTCATGAGTTCGAAACAGGGTTCCGTCGAGTATTCTTTAATCTTTTATTACTCGCAATTTATGTTGTAAAGGTATATACCTGTTTAAATTCCACAATCAACAGAGAAATTTGTGGCTCAATGGAAAGATTCACCGCTGGTATTCAACATGTCTTGAATTCGAGACTCGGTTTCGTCGAGTTTTCTTTATTCTATTATTACGCGCAATCTATGTTGGAAAGGTATATACCTGTTTAAATTCCAAGATCAACAGAGGAATTTGTGGCTCAATGGATAGATTCATCGCCTGTATTCAAGACGACTTGAGTTCTAGCCTCGGTTCCGTCGAGTTTTTTTATTCTATTATTACTCGCAATTTATGTTGGAAAGGTATATACCTGTTTAAATCCGATAATCAACAGAGGAAGTCATTTCGCAATGGAAAGATTCATCGCTGGTATTCAACATGTCTTGAATTCAAGACTCGGTTTCCCTCGGGATTTTATTATTCTATTATTACTCGCAGTTTATGTTGGAAAGGTATATACCTGTTTAAATCCGATAATCAACAGAGGAAGTCATTTCGCAATGGAAAGATTCATCGCTGGTATTCAACATGTCTTGAATTCAAGACTCGGTTTCCCTCGGGATTTTATTATTCTATTATTACTCGCAGTTTATGTTGGAAAGGTATATACCTGTTTAAATCCTGTGATCATCAGAGGAACTTGTGGCTCATAGGGTAGATTCGTCGCTGGTGTTCAACATTTCGTGAATTCAAGATCGGTTTCCGTCGGGATTTTATTATTCTTTTATTACTCGCAGTTTATGTTGCAAAGGTATATACCTGTTTAAATTCGATAAGCAACAGAGTAAGTTGTGGCTCAATGGATAGATTCATCGCTGGTATTCAAGAAGTTTTGAGATCGAGACTCGGCTCCGTCGACTTTTCATTATTCTATTATTACTCGCCATTTATGTTGGAAAGGTATATACCTGTTTAAATCCCATGATCATCAGAGGAGCTTGTGGCTCATAGGATAGATTCGTCGCTGGTATTCAAGATGTCCTGAGTTCGAAACAGGGTCCTGTCGAGTTTTCTTTAATCTTTTATTACTCGCAATTTATGTTGTAAAGGTATATACCTATTTAAATTCCACAATCAACAGAGAAATTTGTGGCTCAATGGAAAGATTCACCGCTGGTATTCACATGTCTTGAGTTCGAGACTCGGTTCCGACGAGTTTTCTTTATTCCAATATTACGCGCAATTTATGTTGGAAAGGTATATACCTGTTTAAATTCCAGAATCAACATAGGAATTTGTGGCTCAATGGATAGATTCATCGCCTGTATTCAAGAAGACTAGAGTTCTAGACTCGGTTCCGTCGAGTTTTCTTTATTCTAATTATTACTCGCAATTTATACCTGTTTAAATCCCGTGATCATCAATATATGTTGGAAAGGTATATACCTGTTTAAATTCCAAAATCAACAGAGGAATTTGTGGCGCAATGGAAAGATTCATCGCTGGTATTCAACATGTCTTGAATTCAAGATTCGGTTTCCCTCGGGATTTTATTATTCTATTATTACTCGCAGTTTATGTTGGAAAGGTATATACCTGTTTAAATCCTGTGATCATCAGAGGAACTTGTGGCTCATAGGGTAGATTCGTCGCTGGTAGTCAACATTTCGTGAATTCAAAATCGGTTTCCGTCGGGATTTTATTATTCTATTATTACTCGCAGTTTATGTTGCGAAGGTATATACCTGTTTAAATTCGATAAGCACCAGAGTAAGTTGTGGCTCAATGAATAGATTCATCGCTGGTATTCAAGAAGTTTTGAGATCGAGACTCGGCTCCGTCGACTTTTCATTATTCTATTATTACTCGCCATTTATGTAGGAAAGGTATATACCTGTTTAAATCCCATGATCATCAGAGCAGCTTGTGGCTCATAGGATAGATTCGTCGCTGTTATTCAACATGTCTTGAGTTCGAGATTCAGTTCAGTCGAGTTTTCTTTATTCTATTATTACGCGCAATTTATGTTTGAAAGGTATATACCTGTTTAAATCCGATAATCATAAGAGGAAGTCATGGCGCAATGGAAAGATTCATCGCTGGTATTCAACGTGTCTTGAATTCAAGACTCGGTTTCCGTCAGGATTTTATTATTCTATTATTACTCGCAGTTTATGTTGGAAACGTGTTTAAATCCGATAAGCAACAGAGTAAGTTGTGGCTAAATGGATAGATTCATCGCTGGTATTCAAGAAGTCTTGAGATCGAGACTCGGCTCCGTCGACTTTTCATTATTCTATTATTACTCGCCATTTATGTTGGAAAGGAATATACCTATTTAAATCCCACGATCATCAGAGGAGATTGTGGCTCAATGGATAGATTCATCGCCTGTATTCAAGAAGACTAGAGTTCTAGACTCGGTTCCGTCGAGTTTTCTTTATTCTAATTATTACTCGCAATTTATACCTGTTTAAATCCCGTGATCATCAATATATGTTGGAAAGGTATATACCTGTTTAAATTCCAAAATCAACAGAGGAATTTGTGGCGCAATGGAAAGATTCATCGCTGGTATTCAACATGTCTTGAATTCAAGATTCGGTTTCCCTCGGGATTTTATTATTCTATTATTACTCGCAGTTTATGTTGGAAAGGTATATACCTGTTTAAATCCTGTGATCATCAGAGGAACTTGTGGCTCATAGGGTAGATTCGTCGCTGGTATTCAACATTTCGTGAATTCAAAATCGGTTTCCGTCGGGATTTTATTATTCTATTATTACTCGCAGTTTATGTTGCAAAGGTATATACCTGTTTAAATTCGATAAGCACCAGAGTAAGTTGTGGCTCAATGAATAGATTCATCGCTGGTATTCAAGAAGTTTTGAGATCGAGACTCGGCTCCGTCGACTTTTCATTATTCTATTATTACTCGCCATTTATGTAGGAAAGGTATATACCTGTTTAAATCCCATGATCATCAGAGCAGCTTGTGGCTCATAGGATAGATTCGTCGCTGTTATTCAACATGTCTTGAGTTCGAGATTCAGTTCAGTCGAGTTTTCTTTATTCTATTATTACGCGCAATTTATGTTGGAAAGGTATATACCTGTTTAAATTCCTAAATCAACAGAGGAATTTGAGGCTCAATGGATAGATTCATCGCCTGTATTCAAGATGACTTGAGTTCTAGACTCGGTTCCGTCGAGTTTTCTTTATTTTAATTATTACTCGCAATTTATGTTGGAAAGGTATATACCTGTTTAAATCCGATGATAATCAGAGGAAGTCATGGCGCAATGGAAAGATTCATCGCTGGTATTCAACATGTCTTGAATTCAAGACTCGGTTTCCCTCGGGATTTTATTATTCTATTATTACTCGCAGTTTATGTTGGAAAGGTATATACCTGTTTAAATCCTGTGATCATCAGAGGAACTTGTGGCTCATAGGGTAGATTCGTCGCTGGTATTCAAGATGTCATGAGTTCGAGACTCGGCTCCGTCGACTTTTTATTATTCTATTATTACTCGCAATTTATGTTGTAAAGGTATATATATACCTGTTTAAATCCGGTATTCAACTGATTAAGTTGTGGCCCAATGGATAGATTCATCGCTGGTATTCAAGAAGTCTTGAGATCGAGACTCGACTCCGTCGACTTTTCATTATTCTATTATTACTCGCAATTTATGATGGAAAGGTATATACCTGTTTAAATCCTATGATAATCAGAGGAACTTGTGGCTCATAGGATAGATTCGTCGCTGTTATTCAAGATGTCAAGAGTTTGAAACATGGTCCCGTCGAGTTTTCTTTAATCTTTTATTAATCGCAATATATGTTGGAAAGGTATATACCTGTTTAAATTCCAAAATCAACAGAGGAATTTGTGGCACAATGGATAAATTCATCGCCTGTATTCAAGATGGCTTGAGTTCCAAACTCGGTTTCGTCGAGTTTTCTTTATTCTATTATTACTCTTAATTTATGTTGGAAAGGTATATACCTGTTTAAATCCGATAATCATAAGAGGAAGTCATGGCGCAATGGAAAGATTCATCGCTGGTATTCAACATGTCTTGAATACGAGACTCGGTTCCGTCGGGATTGCATTATTCTATTATTACTCGCAGTTTATGTTGGAAAGGTATATAACTGTTTAAATCCGGTAATCAACAGAGTAAGTTGTGGCTCAATGGATAGATTCATCGCTAGTATTCAAGAAGTCTTGAGATCGAGACTCGGCTCCGTCGACTTTTTATTATTCTATTATTACTCGCAATTTATGTTGGAAAGGTATATACCTGATTAAATCCCATGATCATCAGAGGAACTTGTGGCTTATAGGATAGATTCGTCGCTGGTATTCAAGATGTCATGAGTTCGAAACAGGGTTCCGTCGAGTTTTCTTTAATCTTTTATTACTCGCAATTTATGTTGTAAAGGTATATACCTATTTAAATTCCACAATCAACAGAGAAATTTGTGGCTCAATGGAAAGATTCACCGCTGGTATTCAACATGTCTTGAGTTCGAGACTCGGTTCCGTCGAGTTTTCTTTATTCTATTATTACGCGCAATTTATGTTGGAAAGGTATATACCTGTTTAAATTTCCAAAATCAACTGAAGAATTTGTAGCTCAACGGATAGATTCATCGCCTGTATTCAAGATGACTTGAGTTCTAGACTCGGTTACGTCGAGTTTTCTTTATTCTATTATTAATCGCAATTTATGTTGGAAAGGTATATACCTGTTTAAATCAGACAATCATCAGAGGAAGTCATGGCGCAATGGAAAGATTCATCGCTGGTATTCAACATGTCTTGAATTCAAGACTCGGTTTCCGTCGGGATTTTATTATTCTATTATTACTTGCAGTTTATGTTGGAAAGGTAAATACCTCTCTAAATCCCATGATCATCAGAGGAGCTTGTGGCTCATAGGATAGATTCGTCGCTGGTATTCAAGATGTCATGAGTCCGAAACAGGGTTCCGTCGAGTTTTCTTTAATCTTTTATTAATCGCAATATATGTTGGAAAGGTATATACCTGTTTAAATTCCAAAATCAACAGAGGAATTTGTGGCACAATGGATAGATTCATCGCCTGTATTCAAGATGGCTTGAGTTCCAAACTCGGTTTCGTCGAGTTTTCTTTATTCTATTATTGGTCTCAATTTATGTTGGAAAGGTATATACCTGTTTAAATCCGATAATCATAAGAGGAAGTCATGGCGCAATGGAAAGATTCATCGCTGGTATTCAACATGTCTTGAATACGAGACTCGGTTCCGTCGGGATTTCATTATTCTATTATTACTCGCAGTTTATGTTGGAAAGGTATATAACTGTTTAAAATCCGGTAATCAACAGAGTAAGTTGTGGCTCAATGGATAGATTCATCGCTGTTATTCAACATGTCTTGAGTTCGAGACTCAGTTCAGTCGAGTTTTCTTTATTCTATTATTACGCGCAATTTATGTTGGAAAGGTATATACCTGTTTAAATTCCTAAATCAACAGAGGAATTTGAGGCTCAATGGATAGATTCATCGCCTGTATTCAAGATGACTTGAGTTCTAGACTCGGTTCCGTCGAGTTTTCTTTATTCTAATTATTACTCGCAATTTATGTTGGAAAGGTATATACCTGTTTAAATCCGATGATAATCAGAGGAAGTCATGGCGCAATGGAAAGATTCATCGCTGGTATTCAACATGTCTTGAATTCAAGACTCGGTTTCCCTCGGGATTTTATTATTCTATTATTACTCGCAGTTTATGTTGGAAAGGTATATACCTGTTTAAATCCTGTGATCATCAGAGGAAACTTGTGGCTCATAGGGTAGATTCGTCGCTGGTATTCAAGATGTCATGAGTTCGAGACTCGGCTCCGTCGACTTTTTATTATTCTATTATTACTCGCAATTTATGTTGTAAAGGTATATATATACCTGTTTAAATCCGGAATTCAACTTATTAAGTTGTGGCCCAATGGATAGATTCATCGCTGGTATTCAAGAAGTCTTGAGATCGAGACTCGACTCCGTCGACTTTTCATTATTCTATTATTACTCGCAATTTATGATGGAAAGGTATATACCTGTTTAAATCCTATGATAATCACAGGAACTTGTGGCTCATAGGATAGATTCGTCGCTGTTATTCAAGATGTCAAGAGTTTGAAACATGGTCCCGTCGAGTTTTCTTTAATCTTTTATTAATCGCAATATATGTTGGAAAGGTATATATACCTGTTTAAATTCCAAAATCAACAGAGGAATTTGTGGCACAATGGATAGATTCATCGCCTGTATTCAAGATGGCTTGAGATCGAGACTCGGCTCCGTCGACTTTTTATTATTCTATTATTACTCGCAATTTATGTAGGAAAGGTATATACCTGTTTAAATCCAATGATCATCAGAGGAACTTGTGGCTTATAGGATAGATTCGTCGCTGGTATTCAAGATGTCATGAGTTCGAAACAGGGTTCCGTCGAGTTTTCTTTAATCTTTTATTACTCGCAATTTATGTTGTAAAGGTATATACCTATTTAAATTCCACAATCAACAGAGAAATTTGTGGCTCAATGGAAAGATTCACCGCTGGTATTCAACATGTCTTGAGTTCGAGACTCGGTTCCGTCGAGTTTTCTTTATTCTATTATTACGCGCAATTTATGTTGGAAAGGTATATACCTGTTTAAATTCCAAAATCAACTGAAGAATTTGTAGCTCAACGGATAGATTCATCGCCTGTATTCAAGATGACTTGAGTTCTAGACTCGGTTACGTCGAGTTTTCTTTATTCTATTATTACTCGCAATTTATGTTGGAAAAGGTATATACCTATTTAAATCAGATAATCATAAGAGGAAGTCATGGCGCAATGGAAAGATTCATCTCTGGTATTCAACATGTCTTGAATTCAAGACTCGGTTTCCGTCGGGATTTTATTATTCTATTATTACTTGCAGTTTATGTTGGAAAGGTAAATACCTCTCTAAATCCCATGATCATCAGAGGAGCTTGTGGCTCATAGGATAGATTCGTCGCTGGTATTCAAGATGTCATGAGTCCGAAACAGGGTTCCGTCGAGTTTTCTTTAATCTTTTATTACTCGCAATTTATGTTGTAAAGTTATATACCTGTTTAAATTCCACAATCAACAGAGAAATTTGTGGCGCAATGGAAAGATTCCCCGCTGGTATTCAACATGTCTTGAGTTCGAAACTCGGTTCCGTCGAGTTTTCTTTATTCTATTATTACGCGCAATTTATGTTGGAAAGGTATATACCTGTTTAAATTCCAAAATCAACAGTGGAATTTGTGGCTCAATGGATAGATTCGTCGCCTGTATTCAAGATGACTTGAGTTCTAGACTCGGTTCCGTCGAATTTTTCATTATTCTATTATTACTCTCAATTTATGTTGGAAAGGAATATACCTATTTAAATCCCACGATCATCAGAGGAGATTTGTGGCTCATAGGATAGATTCGCCGCTGGTATTCAAGATGTCATGAGTTCGAAACATGGTCCCGTCGAGTTTTCTTTAATCTTTTATTACTCGCAATTTATGTTGTAAAGGTATATACCTATTTAAATTCCCACAATCAACAGAGAAATTTGTGGCTCAATGGAAAGATTCATCGCCTGTATTCAAGATGACTTGAGTTCTAGACTCGGTTAGGTCGAGTTTTCTTTATTCTATTATTACTCGCTGTTTATGTTGGAAAGGTATATACCTGTTTAAATCCGGTAATCAACAGAGTGAGTTGTGGCTCAATGGATAGATTCATCGCCTGTATTCAAGATGACTTGAGTTCTAGACTCGGTTCCGTCGACTTTTCATTATTCTATTATTACTCGCCATTTATGTTGGAAAGGTAATCATCAGAGGAAATCATGGCGCAATGGAAAGATTCATCGCTGGTATTCAACATGTCTTGAATTCGAGACTCGGTTCCGTCGACTTTTCATTATTCTATTATTACTCGCAATTTATGATGGAAAGGTATATACCTGTTTAAATCCTATGATAATCAGAGGAACTTGTGGCTCATAGGATAGATTCGTCGCTGTTATTCAAGATGTCAAGAGTTTGAAACATGGTCCCGTCGAGTTTTCTTTAATCTTTTATTAATCGCAATATATGTTGGAAAGGTATATACCTGTTTAAATTCCAAAATCAACAGAGGAATTTGTGGCACAATGGATAAATTCATCGCCTGTATTCAAGATGGCTTGAGTTCCAAACTCGGTTTCGTCGAGTTTTCTTTATTCTATTATTACTCTTAATTTATGTTGGAAAGGTATATACCTGTTTAAATCCGATAATCATAAGAGGAAGTCATGGCGCAATGGAAAGATTCATCGCTGGTATTCAACATGTCTTGAATACGAGACTCGGTTCCGTCGGGATTGCATTATTCTATTATTACTCGCAGTTTATGTTGGAAAGGTATATAACTGTTTAAATCCGGTAATCAACAGAGTAAGTTGTGGCTCAATGGATAGATTCATCGCTAGTATTCAAGAAGTCTTGAGATCGAGACTCGGCTCCGTCGACTTTTTATTATTCTATTATTACTCGCAATTTATGTTGGAAAGGTATATACCTGATTAAATCCCATGATCATCAGAGGAACTTGTGGCTTATAGGATAGATTCGTCGCTGGTATTCAAGATGTCATGAGTTCGAAACAGGGTTCCGTCGAGTTTTCTTTAATCTTTTATTACTCGCAATTTATGTTGTAAAGGTATATACCTATTTAAATTCCACAATCAACAGAGAAATTTGTGGCTCAATGGAAAGATTCACCGCTGGTATTCAACATGTCTTGAGTTCGAGACTCGGTTCCGTCGAGTTTTCTTTATTCTATTATTACGCGCAATTTATGTTGGAAAGGTATATACCTGTTTAAATTCCAAAATCAACTGAAGAATTTGTAGCTCAACGGATAGATTCATCGCCTGTATTCAAGATGACTTGAGTTCTAGACTCGGTTACGTCGAGTTTTCTTTATTCTATTATTAATCGCAATTTATGTTGGAAAGGTATATACCTGTTTAAATCAGACAATCATCAGAGGAAGTCATGGCGCAATGGAAAGATTCATCGCTGGTATTCAACATGTCTTGAATTCAAGACTCGGTTTCCGTCGGGATTTTATTATTCTATTATTACTTGCAGTTTATGTTGGAAAGGTAAATACCTCTCTAAATCCCATGATCATCAGAGGAGCTTGTGGCTCATAGGATAGATTCGTCGCTGGTATTCAAGATGTCATGAGTCCGAAACAGGGTTCCGTCGAGTTTTCTTTAATCTTTTATTAATCGCAATATATGTTGGAAAGGTATATACCTGTTTAAATTCCAAAATCAACAGAGGAATTTGTGGCACAATGGATAGATTCATCGCCTGTATTCAAGATGGCTTGAGTTCCAAACTCGGTTTCGTCGAGTTTTCTTTATTCTATTATTGGTCTCAATTTATGTTGGAAAGGTATATACCTGTTTAAATCCGATAATCATAAGAGGAAGTCATGGCGCAATGGAAAGATTCATCGCTGGTATTCAACATGTCTTGAATACGAGACTCGGTTCCGTCGGGATTTCATTATTCTATTATTACTCGCAGTTTATGTTGGAAAGGTATATAACTGTTTAAATCCGGTAATCAACAGAGTAAGTTGTGGCTCAATGGATAGATTCATCGCTGTTATTCAACATGTCTTGAGTTCGAGACTCAGTTCAGTCGAGTTTTCTTTATTCTATTATTACGCGCAATTTATGTTGGAAAGGTATATACCTGTTTAAATTCCTAAATCAACAGAGGAATTTGAGGCTCAATGGATAGATTCATCGCCTGTATTCAAGATGACTTGAGTTCTAGACTCGGTTCCGTCGAGTTTTCTTTATTCTAATTATTACTCGCAATTTATGTTGGAAAGGTATATACCTGTTTAAATCCGATGATAATCAGAGGAAGTCATGGCGCAATGGAAAGATTCATCGCTGGTATTCAACATGTCTTGAATTCAAGACTCGGTTTCCCTCGGGATTTTATTATTCTATTATTACTCGCAGTTTATGTTGGAAAGGTATATACCTGTTTAAATCCTGTGATCATCAGAGGAACTTGTGGCTCATAGGGTAGATTCGTCGCTGGTATTCAAGATGTCATGAGTTCGAGACTCGGCTCCGTCGACTTTTTATTATTCTATTATTACTCGCAATTTATGTTGTAAAGGTATATATATACCTGTTTAAATCCGGAATTCAACTTATTAAGTTGTGGCCCAATGGATAGATTCATCGCTGGTATTCAAGAAGTCTTGAGATCGAGACTCGACTCCGTCGACTTTTCATTATTCTATTATTACTCGCAATTTATGATGGAAAGGTATATACCTGTTTAAATCCTATGATAATCACAGGAACTTGTGGCTCATAGGATAGATTCGTCGCTGTTATTCAAGATGTCAAGAGTTTGAAACATGGTCCCGTCGAGTTTTCTTTAATCTTTTATTAATCGCAATATATGTTGGAAAGGTATATACCTGTTTAAATTCCAAAATCAACAGAGGAATTTGTGGCACAATGGATAGATTCATCGCCTGTATTCAAGATGGCTTGAGATCGAGACTCGGCTCCGTCGACTTTTTATTATTCTATTATTACTCGCAATTTATGTAGGAAAGGTATATACCTGTTTAAATCCAATGATCATCAGAGGAACTTGTGGCTTATAGGATAGATTCGTCGCTGGTATTCAAGATGTCATGAGTTCGAAACAGGGTTCCGTCGAGTTTTCTTTAATCTTTTATTACTCGCAATTTATGTTGTAAAGGTATATACCTATTTAAATTCCACAATCAACAGAGAAATTTGTGGCTCAATGGAAAGATTCACCGCTGGTATTCAACATGTCTTGAGTTCGAGACTCGGTTCCGTCGAGTTTTCTTTATTCTATTATTACGCGCAATTTATGTTGGAAAGGTATATACCTGTTTAAATTCCAAAATCAACTGAAGAATTTGTAGCTCAACGGATAGATTCATCGCCTGTATTCAAGATGACTTGAGTTCTAGACTCGGTTACGTCGAGTTTTCTTTATTCTATTATTACTCGCAATTTATGTTGGAAAGGTATATACCTATTTAAATCAGATAATCATAAGAGGAAGTCATGGCGCAATGGAAAGATTCATCTCTGGTATTCAACATGTCTTGAATTCAAGACTCGGTTTCCGTCGGGATTTTATTATTCTATTATTACTTGCAGTTTATGTTGGAAAGGTAAATACCTCTCTAAATCCCATGATCATCAGAGGAGCTTGTGGCTCATAGGATAGATTCGTCGCTGGTATTCAAGATGTCATGAGTCCGAAACAGGGTTCCGTCGAGTTTTCTTTAATCTTTTATTACTCGCAATTTATGTTGTAAAGTTATATACCTGTTTAAATTCCACAATCAACAGAGAAATTTGTGGCGCAATGGAAAGATTCCCCGCTGGTATTCAACATGTCTTGAGTTCGAAACTCGGTTCCGTCGAGTTTTCTTTATTCTATTATTACGCGCAATTTATGTTGGAAAGGTATATACCTGTTTAAATTCCAAAATCAACAGTGGAATTTGTGGCTCAATGGATAGATTCGTCGCCTGTATTCAAGATGACTTGAGTTCTAGACTCGGTTCCGTCGAATTTTTCATTATTCTATTATTACTCTCAATTTATGTTGGAAAGGAATATACCTATTTAAATCCCACGATCATCAGAGGAGATTGTGGCTCATAGGATAGATTCGCCGCTGGTATTCAAGATGTCATGAGTTCGAAACATGGTCCCGTCGAGTTTTCTTTAATCTTTTATTACTCGCAATTTATGTTGTAAAGGTATATACCTATTTAAATTCCACAATCAACAGAGAAATTTGTGGCTCAATGGAAAGATTCATCGCCTGTATTCAAGATGACTTGAGTTCTAGACTCGGTTAGGTCGAGTTTTCTTTATTCTATTATTACTCGCTGTTTATGTTGGAAAGGTATATACCTGTTTAAATCCGGTAATCAACAGAGTGAGTTGTGGCTCAATGGATAGATTCATCGCCTGTATTCAAGATGACTTGAGTTCTAGACTCGGTTCCGTCGACTTTTCATTATTCTATTATTACTCGCCATTTATGTTGGAAAGGTAATCATCAGAGGAAATCATGGCGCAATGGAAAGATTCATCGCTGGTATTCAACATGTCTTGAATTCGAGACTCGGTTCCGTCGGGATTTCATTATTCTATTATTACTCGCTGTTTATGTTGGAAAGGTATATACCTGTTTAAATCCGGTAATCAACAGAGGAAGTCATGGCGCAATGGAAAGATTCATCGCTGGTATTCAACATGTCTTGAATACGAGACTCGGTTCCGTCGGGATTGCATTATTCTATTATTACTCGCTGTTTATGTTGGAAAGGTATATACCTGTTTAAATCCGGTAATCAACAGAGTAAGTTGTGGCTCAATGGATAGATTCATCGCTGGTATTCAACATGTCTTGAATTCAAGACTCTGTTTCCGTCGGGATTTTATTATTCTATTATTACTTGCAGTTTATGTTGGAAAGGTAAATACCTCTCTAAATCCCATGATCATCAGAGGAGCTTGTGGCTCATAGGATAGATTCGTCGCTGGTATTCAAGATGTCATGAGTCCGAAACAGGGTTCCGTCGAGTTTTCTTTAATCTTTTATAACTCGCAATTTATGTTGTAAAGTTATATACCTGTTTAAATTCCACAATCAACAGAGAAATTTGTGGCGCAATGGAAAGAATCCCCGCTGGTATTCAACATGTCTTGAGTTCGAAACTCGGTTCCGTCGAGTTTTCTTTATTCTATTATTACGCGCAATTTATGTTGGAAAGGTATATACCTGTTTAAATTCCAAAATCAACAGAGGAATTTTTGGCTCAATGGATAGATTCGTCGCCTGTATTCAAGATGACTTGAGTTCTAGACTCGGTTCCGTCGAATTTTTCATTATTCTATTATTACTCTCAATTTATGTTGGAAAGGAATATACCTATTTAAATCCCACGATCATCAGAGGAGATTGTGGCTCATAGGATACATTCGCCGCTGGTATTCAAGATGTCATGAGTTCGAAACAAGGTCCCGTCGAGTTTTCTTTAATCTTTTATTACTCGCAATTTATGTTGTAAAGGTATATACCTATTTAAATTCCACAATCAACAGAGAAATTTGTGGCTCAATCGAAAGATTCATCGCCTGTATTCAAGATGACTTGAGTTCTAGACTCGGTTAGGTCGAGTTTTCTTTATTCTATTATTACTCGCTGTTTATGTTGGAAAGGTATATACCTGTTTAAATCCGGTAATCAACAGAGTGAGTTGTGGCTCGATGGATAGATTCATCGCCTGTATTCAAGATGACTTGAGTTCTAGACTCGGTTCCGTCGACTTTTCATTATTCTATTATTACTCGCCATTTATGTTGGAAAGGTAATCATCAGAGGAAGTCATGGCGCAATGGAAAGATTCATCGCTGGTATTCAACATGTCTTGAATTCGAGACTCGGTTCCGTCGGGATTTCATTATTCTATTATTACTCGCTGTTTATGTTGGAAAGGTATATACCTGTTTAAATCCGGTAATCAACAGAGGAATTTGTGGCTCAATGGATAGATTCATCGCCTGTATTCAAGATGACTTGAGTTCTAGACTCGGTTCCGTCGAGTTTTCTTTATTCTATTATTACGCGCAATCTATGTTGGAAAGGTATATACCTGTTTAAATTCCAAGATCAACAGAGGAATTTGTGGCTCAATGAATAGATTCATCGCCTGTATTCAAGATGACTTGAGTTCTAGACTCGGTTCCGTCGCATTTTTCTTTATTCTATTATAACTCTCAATTTATGTTGGAAAGGTATATACCTGTTTAAATCCGACAATCATCAGAGGAAGTCATGGCGCAATGGAAAGATTCATCGCTGGTATTCAACATGTCTTGAATTCGAGACTCGGTTCCGTCGGGATTTTATTATTCTATAATCACTCGCAGTTTATGTTGCAAAGGTATATACCTGTTTAAATTCGATAGGCAACAGAGTAAGTTGTGGCTCAATGGATAGATTCATCGCTGGTATTCAAGAAGTCTTGAGATCGAGACTCGGCTCCGTCGACTGTTCATTATTCTATTATTACTCGCTATTTATGTTGGAAAGGTAATCATCAGAGGAAGTCATGGCGCAATGGAAAGATTCATCGCTGGTATTCAACATGTCTTGAATTCGAGACTCGGTTCCGTCGGGATTTCATTATTCTATTATTACTCGCTGTTTATGTTGGAAAGGTATATACCTGTTTAAATCCGGTAATCAACAGAGGAATTTGTGGCTCAATGGATAGATTCATCGCCTGTATTCAAGATGACTTGAGTTCTAGACTCGGTTCCGTCGAGTTTTCTTTATTCTATTATTACGCGCAATCTATGTTGGAAAGGTATATATCTGTTTAAATTCCAAGATCAACAGAGGAATTTGTGGCTCAATGAATAGATTCATCGCCTGTATTCAAGATGACTTGAGTTCTAGACTCGGTTCCGTTCTGTTTAAATTCGATAGGCAACAGAGTAAGTTGTGGCTCAATGGATAGATTCATCGCTGGTATTCAAGAAGTCTTGAGATCGAGACTCGGCTCCGTCGACTGTTCATTATTCTATTATTACTCGCCATTTATGTTGGAAAGGTATATACCTGTTTAAATCCCATGATCATCAGAGGAACTTGTGGCTTATAGGATAGATTCGTCGCTGGTATTCAAGAAGTCCTGAGTTCGAAACAGGGTCCCGTCGAGTTTTCTTTAATCTTTTATTACTCGCAATTTATGTTGTAAAGGTATATACCTATTTAAATTCCACAATCAACAGAGAAATTTGTGGCTCAATGGAAAGATTCATCGCCTGTATTCAAGATGACTTGAGTTCTAGACTCGGTTCCGTCGAATTTTTCTTTATTCTATTATTACTCACAATTTATGTTGGAAAGCTATATACCTGTATAAATCCGATAATCATCAGAGGAAGTCATGGCGCAATGGAAAGATTCATCGCTGGTATTCATCATGTCTTGAATTCGAGACTCGGTTCCGTCGGGTTTTCATTATTCTATTATTACTCGCTGTTTATGTTGGAAAGGTATATACCTGTTTAAATCCGGTAATCAACAGAGGAATTTGTGGCTCAATCTATAGATTCATCGCCGGTATTCAAGATGACTTGAGTTCTAGACTTGGTTCCATCGAGTTTTCTTTATTCTAATTATTACTCGCAATTTATGTTGGAAAGGTATATACCTGTTTAAATCCGATAATGATCAGAGGAAGTCATGGCGCAATGGAAAGATTCATCGGTGGTATTCAACATGTCTTGAATTCAAGACTCGGTTTCCCTCGGGATTTTATTATTCTATTATTACTCGCAGTTTATGTTGCAAAGGTATATACCTGTTTAAATTCGATAAGCAACAGAGTATGTTGTGGCTCAATGGATAGATTCATCGCTGGTATTCAAGAAGTCTTGAGATCGAGACTCAGCTCCGTCGACTTTTCATTATTCTATTATTACTCGCCATTTATGTTGGAAAGGTATATACCTGTTTAAATCCCATGATCATCAGAGGAACTTGTGGCTTATAGGATAGATTCGTCGCTGGTATTCAAGAAGTCCTGAGTTCGAAACAGGGTCCCGTCGAGTTTTCTTTAATCTTTTATTACTCGCAATTTATGTTGTAAAGGTATATACCTATTTAAATTCCACAATCAACAGAGAAATTTGTGGCTCAATGGAAAGATTCATCGCCTGTATTCAAGATGACTTGAGTTCTAGACTCGGTTCCGTCGAATTTTTCTTTATTCTATTATTACTCTCAATTTATGTTGGAAAGCTATATACCTGTTTAAATCCGATAATCATCAGAGGAAGTCATGGCGCAATGGAAAGATTCATCGCTGGTATTCATCATGTCTTGAATTCGAGACTCGGTTCCGTCGGGTTTTCATTATTCTATTATTACTCGCTGTTTATGTTGGAAAGGTATATACCTGTTTAAATCCGGTAATCAACAGAGGAATTTGTGGCTCAATCTATAGATTCATCGCCGGTATTCAAGATGACTTGAGTTCTAGACTTGGTTCCATCGAGTTTTCTTTATTCTAATTATTACTCGCAATTTATGTTGGAAAGGTATATACCTGTTTAAATCCGATAATGATCAGAGGAAGTCATGGCGCAATGGAAAGATTCATCGCTGGTATTCAACATGTCTTGAATTCAAGATCGGTTTCCGTCGGGATTTTATTATTCTATTATTACTCGCAGTTTATGTTGCAAAGGTATATACCTGTTTAAATTCGATAAGCAACAGAGTATGTTGTGGCTCAATGGATAGATTCATCGCTGGTATTCAAGAAGTCTTGAGATCGAGACTCGGCTCCGTCGACTTTTCATTATTCTATTATTACTCGCCATTTATGTTGGAAAGGTATATACCTGTTTAAATCCCATGATCATCAGAGGAGCTTGTGGCTCATAGGATAGATTCGTCGCTGGTATTCAAGATGTCCTGAGATCGAAACAGGGTCCCGTCGAGTTTTCTTTAATCTTTTATTACTCGCAATTTATGTTGTAAAGGTATATACCTATTTAAATTCCACAATCAACAGAGAAATTTGTGGCTCAATGGAAAGATTCACCGCTGGTATTCACATGTCTTGAGTTCGAGACTCGGTTCCGACGAGTTTTCTTTATTCTAATATTACGCGCAATTTATGTTGGAAAGGTATATACCTGTTTAAATTCCAGAATCAACATAGGAATTTGTGGCTCAATGGATAGATTCATCGCCTGTATTCAAGAAGACTTGAGTTCTAGACTCGGTTCCGTCGAGTTTTCTTTATTCTAATTATTACTCGCAGTTTATGTTGGAAAGGTATATACCTGTTTAAATCCTATGATAATCACAGGAACTTGTGGCTCATAGGATAGATTCGTCGCTGTTATTCAAGATGTCAAGAGTTTGAAACATGGTCCCGTCGAGTTTTCTTTAATCTTTTATTAATCGCAATATATGTTGGAAAGGTATATACCTGTTTAAATTCCAAAATCAACAGAGGAATTTGTGGCACAATGGATAGATTCATCGCCTGTATTCAAGATGGCTTGAGATCGAGACTCGGCTCCGTCGACTTTTTATTATTCTATTATTACTCGCAATTTATGTAGGAAAGGTATATATACCCTGTTTAAATTCCAATGATCATCAGAGGAACTTGTGGCTTATAGGATAGATTCGTCGCTGGTATTCAAGATGTCATGAGTTCGAAACAGGGTTCCGTCGAGTTTTCTTTAATCTTTTATTACTCGCAATTTATGTTGTAAAGGTATATACCCTATTTAAATTCCACAATCAACAGAGAAATTTGTGGCTCAATGGAAAGATTCACCGCTGGTATTCAACATGTCTTGAGTTCGAGACTCGGTTCCGTCGAGTTTTCTTTATTCTATTATTACGCGCAATTTATGTTGGAAAGGTATATACCTGTTTAAATTCCCAAAATCAACTGAAGAATTTGTAGCTCAACGGATAGATTCATCGCCTGTATTCAAGATGACTTGAGTTCTAGACTCGGTTACGTCGAGTTTTCTTTATTCTATTATTACTCGCAATTTATGTTGGAAAGGTATATACCTATTTAAATCAGATAATCATAAGAGGAAGTCATGGCGCAATGGAAAGATTCATCTCTGGTATTCAACATGTCTTGAATTCAAGACTCGGTTTCCGTCGGGATTTTATTATTCTATTATTACTTGCAGTTTATGTTGGAAAGGTAAATACCTCTCTAAATCCCATGATCATCAGAGGAGCTTGTGGCTCATAGGATAGATTCGTCGCTGGTATTCAAGATGTCATGAGTCCGAAACAGGGTTCCGTCGAGTTTTTCTTTAATCTCTTTTATTACTCGCAATTTATGTTGTAAAGTTATATACCTGTTTAAATTCCACAATCAACAGAGAAATTTGTGGCGCAATGGAAAGATTCCCCGCTGGTATTCAACATGTCTTGAGTTCGAAACTCGGTTCCGTCGAGTTTTCTTTATTCTATTATTACGCGCAATTTATGTTGGAAAGGTATATACCTGTTTAAATTCCAAAATCAACAGTGGAATTTGTGGCTCAATGGATAGATTCGTCGCCTGTATTCAAGATGACTTGAGTTCTAGACTCGGTTCCGTCGAATTTTTCATTATTCTATTATTACTCTCAATTTATGTTGGAAAGGAATATACCTATTTAAATCCCACGATCATCAGAGGAGATTGTGGCTCATAGGATAGATTCGCCGCTGGTATTCAAGATGTCATGAGTTCGAAACATGGTCCCGTCGAGTTTTCTTTAATCTTTTATTACTCGCAATTTATGTTGTAAAGGTATATACCTATTTAAATTCCACAATCAACAGAGAAATTTGTGGCTCAATGGAAAGATTCATCGCCTGTATTCAAGATGACTTGAGTTCTAGACTCGGGTTAGGTCGAGTTTTCTTTATTCTATTATTACTCGCTGTTTATGTTGGAAAGGTATATACCTGTTTAAATTCCGGTAATCAACAGAGTGAGTTGTGGCTCAATGGATAGATTCATCGCCTGTATTCAAGATGACTTGAGTTCTAGACTCGGTTCCGTCGACTTTTTCATTATTCTATTATTACTCGCCATTTATGTTGGAAAGGTAATCATCAGAGAGGAAATCATGGCGCAATGGAAAGATTCATCGCTGGTATTCAACATGTCTTGAATTCGAGACTCGGTTCCGTCGGGATTTTCATTATTCTATTATTACTCGCTGTTTATGTTGGAAAGGTATATACCTGTTTAAAATCCGGTAATCAACAGAGGAAGTCATGGCGCAATGGAAAGATTCATCGCTGGTATTCAACATGTCTTGAATACGAGACTCGGTTCCGTCGGGATTGCATTATTCTATTATTACTCGCTGTTTATTATGTTGGAAAGGTATATACCTGTTTAAATCCGGTAATCAACAGAGTAAGTTGTGGCTCAATGGATAGATTCATCGCTGGTATTCAACAAGTCTTGAATTCAAGACTCTGTTTCCGTCGGGATTTTTTATTATTCTATTATTACTTGCAATTTATGTTGGAAAAGGTAAATACCTGTCTAAATCCCATGATCATCAGAGGAGCTTGTGGCTCATAGGATAGATTCGTCGCTGGTATTCAAGATGTCATGAGTCCGAAACAGGGTTCCGTCGAGTTTTCTTTAATCTTTTATAACTCGCAATTTATGTTGTAAAGGTTATATACCTGTTTAAATTCCACAATCAACAGAGAAATTTGTGGCTTAAATGGAAAGATTCCCGCTGGTATTCAACATGTCTTGAGTTCGAAACTCGGTTCCGTCGAGTTTTCTTTATTCTATTATTACGCGCAATTTTATGTTGGAAAAGGTATATACCTGTTTAAAATTCGAAAATCAACAGAGGAATTTTCATGGCTCAATGGATAGATTCATCGCCTGTATTCAAGATGACTTGAGTTCTAGACTCGGTTCCGTCGAATTTTTCATTATTCTATTATTACTCTCTCAATTTATGTTGGAAAGGAATATACCTATTTAAATCCCACGATCATCAGAGGAGATTGTGGCTCATAGGATAGATTCGCCGCTGGTATTCAAGATGTCATGAGTTCGAAACAAGGTCCCGTCGAGTTTTCTTTAATCTTTTATTACTCGCAATTTATGTTGTAAAGGTATATACCTATTTAAATTCCACAACCAACAGAGAAATTTGTGGCTCAATGGAAAGATTCATCGCTGGTATTCAAGATGACTTGAGTTCTAGACTCGGTTCCGTCGAGTTTTTTTTATTCTATTATTACTCGCTGTTTATGTTGGAAAGGTATATACCTGTTTAAATTCCAAAAATCAACAGAGGAAGTTGTGGCTCAATGGATAGATTCATCGCCTGTATTCAAGATGACTTGAGTTCTAGACTCGGTTCCGTCGACTTTTTCATTATTCTATTATTACTCGCCATTTATGTTGGAAAGGTAATCATCAGAGGAAGTCATGGCGCAATGGAAAAGATTCATCGCTGGTATTCAACATGTCTTGAATTCGAGACTCGGTTCCGTCGGGATTTCATTATTCTATTATTACTCGCTGTTTATGTTGGAAAGGTATATACCTGTTTAAATCCGGTAATCAACAGAGGAAGTTGTGGCTCAATGGATAGATTCATCGCTGGTATTCAAGATGACTTGAGTTCGAGACTCGGTTCCGTCGTCTTTTTTTCTTTATTCTATTATTACTCGCAATTTATGTTGGAAAAATGGTATATACCTGTTTAAATCCTATGATCATCAGAGGAATTTGTGGCTCAATAGGATAGATTCATCGCTGGTATTCAAGATGTCATTGAGTTCGAAACTCGGTTCCGTCGAGTTTTCTTTATTCTATTATTACTCGCAATTTATGTTGTAAAGGTATATACCTGTTTAAATTCCACAATCAACAGAGGAATTTGTGGCGCAATGGAAAGATTCATCGCTGTTATTCAACATGTCTTGAATTCGAGACTCGGTTCCGTCGAGATTTTTATTTATTCTATCACTCGCGCAATTTATGTTGGAAAGGTATATACCTGTTTAAATTCCATAATCAACAGAGGAATTTGTGGCTCAATGGATAGATTCATCGCCTGTATTCAAGATGAGTTTGAGTCGAGGACTCGGTTCCGTCGAATTTTTCTTTATTCTATTATTACTCGCTATTTATGTTGGAAAGGTATATACCTGTTTAAATCCGATAATCATCAGAGGAAGTCATGGCGCAATGGAAAGATTCATCGCTGGTATTCAACATGTCTTGAATTCGTGACTCGGTTCCGTCGGGACTTCATTATTCTATTATTACTCGCTGTTTATGTTGGAAAGGTATATACCTGTTTAAATCCGGTAATCAACACAAAGGAATTTGTGGCTCAATGGATAGATTCATCGCCTGTATTCAAGATGACTTGAGATCGAGACTCGGTTCCGTCGAGTTTTCATTATTCTATTATTACTCGCCATTTATGTTGGAAAGGAATATACCTGTTTAAATCCCATGATCATCAGAGGAGATTGTGGCTCATAGGATAGATTCGTCGCTGGTATTCAACATTTCGTGAATTCAAGATCGGTTTCCGTCGGGATTTTATTATTCTATTATTACTCGCAGTTTATGTTACTAAGGTATATACCTGTTTAAATTCGATAAGCAACAGAGTAAGTTGTGGCTCAATGGATAGATTCATCGCCGGTATTCAAGAAGTCTTGAGATCGAGACTCGGCTCCGTCGACTTTTCATTATTCTATTATTACTCGACATTTATGTTGGAAAGGTATATATATACCTGTTTAAATCCCATGATCATCAGAGGAGCTTGTGGCTCATAGGATAGATTCGTCGCTGGTATTGAAGATGTACTGAGTTCGAAACAGGGTCCCGTCGATTTTTCTTTAATCTTTTATTACTCGCAATTTGTGTTGTAAAGGTATATACCTATTTAAATTCCACAATCAACAGAGAAATTTGTGGCTCAATGGAAAGATTCATCGCTGGTATTCAACATGTCTTGAGTTCGAGACTCGGTTCCGTCGACTTTTCTTTATTCTAATATTACGCGCAATTTTATGTTGGAAAGGTATATACCTGTTTAAATTCCGAGAATCAACAGAGGAATTTGTGGCTCAATGGATAGATTCATCGCCTGTATTCAAGATGACTTGAGTTCTAGACTCGGTTCCGTCGAGTTTTTCTTATTCTAATTATTACTCGCAATTTATGTTGGAAAGGTATATACCTGTTTAAATCCGATGATAATCAGAGGAAGTCATGGCGCAATGGAAAGATTCATCGCTGGTATTCAACATGTCTTGAATTCAAGACTCGGTTTTCCTCGGGATTTTATTTATTCTATTATTACTCGCAGTTTATGTTGGAAAGGTATATACCTGTTTAAATCCGATAATCATCAGAGGAACTTGTGGTTCATAGGGTAGATTCGTCGCTGGTATTCAAGATGTCATGAGTTCGAGACTCGGCTCCGTCGACTTTTTATTATTCTATTATTACTCGCCATTTATGTTGGAAAGAAATATACCTGTTTAAATCCCATGATCATCAGAGGAGATTGTGGTTCATAGGGTAGATTCGTCGCTGGTATTCAAGATGTCATGAGTTCGAGACTCGGCTCCGTCGACTTTTTATTATTCTATTATTACTCGCCATTTATGTTGGAAAGGTATATACCTGTTTAAATCCCATGATCATCAGAGGAACTTGTGGCTCATAGGATAGATTCGTCGCTGGTATTCAAGAAGTCTTGAGATCGAGACTTGGCTCCGTCGTCTTTTTATTATTCTATTATTACTCGCAATTTATGTTGGAAAGGTATATACCTGTTTAAATCCTATGATCATCTGAGGAACTTGTGGCTCATAGGATAGATTCGTCGCTGGTATTCAAGATGTCATGAGTTCGAAACAGGGTTCCGTCGAGTTTTCTTTAATCTTTTATTACTCGCAATTTATGTTGGAAAGGTATATACCTGTTTAAATCCTATGATCATCTGAGGAACTTGTGGCTCATAGGATAGATTCGTCGCTGGTATTCAAGATGTCATGAGTTCGAAACAGGGTTCCGTCGAGTTTTCTTTAATCTTTTATTACTCGCAATTTATGTTGTAAAGGTATATACCTGTTTGAATTCCACAATCAACAGAGAAATTTGTGGCTCAACGGAAAGATTCCCCGCTGGTATTCAACATGTCTTGGGTTCGAGACTCGGTTCCGTCGAGTTTTCTTTATTCTATCATTTCGCGCAATTTATGTTGGAAAGGTATATACATGTTTAAATTCCAAAATCAACAGAGGAATTTGTGGCTCAGTGGATAGATTCATCGCCTGTATTCAAGATGACTTGAGTTCTAGACTCGGTTCCGTCGAATTTTTCTTTATTCTATTATTACTCGCAATTTATGTTGGAAAGGTATATACCTGTTTAAATCCGATAATCTCCAGAGGAAGTCATGGCGCATTGGAAAGATTCATCGCTGGTATTCAACATGTCTTGAATTCGAGACTCGGTTCCGTCGGGATTTCATTATTCTATTATTACTCGCTTTTTATGTTGGAAAGGTATTTACCTGTTTAAATCCGGTTATCAACAGAGTGAGTTGTGGCTCAATGGATAGATTCATCGCCTGTATTCAAGAAGTCTTGAGATCGAGACTCGGCTCCGTCGACTTTTCATTATTCTATTATTACTCGCCATTTATGTTGGAAAGGAATATACCTGTTTAAATCCCATGATCATCAGAGGAGATTGTGGCTCATAGGATAGATTTGTCGCTGGTATTCAAGATGTCCTGAGTTCGAAACAGGATCCCGTCGAGTTTTCTTTAATCTTTTGTTACTCGCAATTTATGTTGTAAAGGTATATACCTATTTAAAATTCCACAATCAACAGAGAAATTTGTGGCTCAATGGAAAGATTCACCGCTGGTATTCAACATGTCTTGAGTTGGAGACTCGGTTCCGTCGAGTTTACTTTATTCTATTATATTACTCGCGCAATTTATGTTGGAAAGGTATATACCTGTTTAAATTCCACAATCAACAGAGAAATTTGTGGCTCAATGGATAAATTCATCGCCTGTATTCAAGATGACTTGAGTTCTAGACTCGGTTCCGTCGAATTTTTCTTTATTCTATTTATTACTCTCAATTTATGTTGTAAAGATATATACCTGTTTAAATCCGATAATCATCAGAGGAAGTCCTGGCGCAATGGAAAGATTCCCCGCTGGTATTCAACATGTCTTGAGTTCGAAACTCGGTTCCGTCGAGTTTTCTTTATTCTATTATTATGCGCAATTTATGTTGGAAAGGTATATACCTGTTTAAATTCCCAAATCAACAGTGGAATTTGTGGCTCAATGGATAAATTCATCGCCTGTATTCTAGATGACTTGAGTTCTAGACTCGGTTCCGTCGAATTTTTCTTTATTCTATTATTACTCTCAATTTATGTTGTAAAGGTATATACCTGGTTAAATCCGATAATCATCAGAGGAAGTCATGGCGCAATGGAAAGATTCATCGCTGGCATTCAACATGTCTTGAATTCGAGACTCGGTTTCGTCGGGATTTCATTATTCTATTATTACTCGCTGTTTTATGTTGGAAAGGTGTATACCTGTTTTAAATCCGGTAATCAACAGAGGAATTTGTGGCACAATGGATTGATTCATCGCCTGTATTCAAGATGACTTGAGTTCTAGACTCGGTTCCGTCGACTTTTCATTATTCTATTATTACTCGCCATTTATGTTGGAAAGGTATATACCTGTTTAAATCCGTTAATCGTCAGAGGAAGTCATGGCGCAATGGAAAGATTCATCGCTGGTATTCATTATGTTGGAAAGGTATATACCTGTTTAAATCCGGTAATCAACAGAGTAAGTTGTGGCTCAATGGATAGATTCATCGCTGGTTTTCAAGAAGTCTTGAGATCGAGACTCGGCTCCGTCGTCTTTTTTATTATTCTATTATTACTCGCAATTTATGTTGGAAAGGTATATACCTGTTTAAATCCTATGATCATCAGAGGAACTTGTGGCTCATAGGATAGATTCGTCGCTGGTATTCAAGATGTCATGAGTTCGAAACAGGGTTCCGTCGAGTTTTCTTTAATCTTTTATTAATCGCAATTTATGTTGTAAAGATATATACCTGTTTAAATTCCACAATCGACAGAGAAATTTGTGGCGCGGTGGAAAGATTCCCCGCTGGTATTCAACATGTCGTGAGTTCGAAACTCGGTTCCGTCGAGTTTTCTTTATTCTATTATTACGCGCAATTTATGTTGAAAAGGTATATACCTGTTTAAATTCCAAAATCAGCAGAGGAATTCGTGGCACAATGGATTGATTCATCGCCTGTATTCAAGATGACTTGAGTTCTAGACTCGGTTCCGTCGACTTTTCATTATTCTATTATTACTCGCCATTTATGTTGGAAAGGTATATACCTGTTTAAATCCGATAATCGTCAGAGGAAGTCATGGCGCAATGGAAAGATTCATCGCTGGTATTCATTATGTTGGAAAGGTATATACCTGTTTAAATCCGGTAATCAACAGAGTAAGTTGTGGCTCAATGGATAGATTCATCGCTGGTATTCAAGAAGTCTTGAGATCGAGACTCGGCTCCGTCGTCTTTTTATTATTCTATTATTACTCGCAATTTATGTTGGAAAGGTATATACCTGTCTAAATCCCATGAACATCAGAGGAGCTTGTGGCTCATAGGATATATTCGTCGCTGGTATTCAAGATGTCCTGAGTTCGAGACAGGGTCCCGTCGAGTTTTCTTTAATCTTTTATTACTCGCAATTTATGTTGTAAAGGTATATACCTATTTAAATTCCACAATCAACAGAGAAATTTGTGGCTTAATGGAAAGATTCACCGCTGGTATTCAACATGTCTTGAGTTCGAGACTCGGTTCCGTCGATTTTTCTTTATTCTATTATTTCTCGCAATTTTTGTTGGAAAGGTATATACCTGTTTAAATCCGATAAACATCAGAGGAAGTCATGGCGCATTGGAAAGATTCATCGCTGGTATTCAACATGTCTTGAATACGAGGCTCGGTTCCGTCGGGATTTCATTATTCTATTATTACTCGTAATTTATGTTGGAAAGGTATATACCTGTTTAAACCCTATGATCATCAGAGGAACTTGTGGCTTATAGGATAGATTCGTCGCTGGTATTCAAGATGTCATGAGTCCGAAACAGGGTTCCGTCGAGTTTTCTTTAATCTTTTATTACTCGCAATTTATGTTGTAAAGGTATATACCTGTTTTAATTCCACAATCAACAGAGAAATTTGTGGCGCAATGGAAAGATTCCCCGCTGGTATTCAACATGTCTTGAGTTCGAAACTCGGTTCCGTCGAGTTTTCTTTATTCTATTATAACGCGCAATTTATGTTGGAAAGGTATATACCTGTTTAAATTCCAACATCAACAGAGGAATTTGTGGCTCAATGGATAGATTCATCGCCTGTATTCAAGATGACTTGAGTTCTAGACTCGGTTCCGTCGAGTTTTCTTTATTCTAATTATGACTCGCAATTTATGTTGGAAAGGTATATAAGATTCATCGCTGGTATTCAACATTTCTTGAATTCAAGACTCGGTTTCCGTCGGGATTTTATTATTCTATTATTACTCGCAGTTTATGTTGGAAAGGTATATACCTGTCTAAATCCCATGATCATCAGAGGAGCTTGTGGCTCATAGGATATATTCGTCGCTGGTATTCAAGTTGTCCTGAGTTCGAAACAGGGTCCCGTCGAGTTTTCTTTAATCTTTTATTACACGCAATTTATGTTGTAAAGGTATATACCTATTTAAATTCCACAATCAACAGAGAAATTTGTGGCGCAATGGAAAGATTCACCGCTGGTATTCAACATGTCTTGAGTTCGAGACTCGGTTCCGTCGAGTTTTCTTTATTCTATTATTACTCGCAATTTTTGTTTGAAAAGGTGTATTATACCTGTTTAAATCCGATAATCATCAGAGGAAGTCAAGGCGCATTGGAAAGATTCATCGCTGGTATTCAACATGTCTTGAATACGTGGCTCGGTTCCGTCGGGATTTCATTATTCTATTATTATTCGCAATTTATGTTGGAAAGGTATATACCTGTTTAAATCCTATGATCATCAGAGGAACTTGTGGCTCATAGGATAGATTCGTCGCTTATATTCAAGATGTCATGAGTCCGAAACAGGGTTCCGTCGAGTTTTCTTTAATCTTTTATTACTCGCAATTTATGTTGTAAAGGTATATACCTGTTTAAATTCCACAACCAACAGAGAAATTTGTGGCGCAATGCAAAGATTCCCCGCTGGTATTCAACATGTCTTGAGTTCGAAACTCGGTTCCGTCGAGTTTTCTTTATTCTATTATTACGCGCAATTTATGTTGGAAAGGTATATACCTGTTTAAATTCCAAAATCAACAGAGGAATTTGTGGCTCAATGGATAAATTCATCGCCTGTATTCAAGGTGACTTGAGTTCTAGACTCGGTTCCGTCGAATTTTTCTTTATTCTATTATTAATTGCAATTTATGTTGGAAAGGTATATACCTGTTTAAATCCGATAATCATCAGAGGAAGTCATGGCGCAATGGAACGATTCATCGCTGGTATTCAACATGTCTTCAATACGAGACTCGGTTCCGTCGGGATTTCATTATTCTATTATTACTCGCTGTTTATGTTGGAAAGGTATATACCTGTTTAAATTCCACAATCAACAGAGAAATTTGTGGCTCAATGGAAAGATTCCCCGCTGTTATTCAACATGTCTTTAGTTCGAGACTCGGTTCCGTCGAGTTTTTTCTTTATTCTATCATTACGCGCAATTTATGTTGGAAGGGTATATATACCTGTTTAAATTCCAAAATCAACAGAGGAATTTGTGGCTCAGTGGATAGATTCATCGCCTGTATTCAAGATGACTTGAGTCCTGGACTCGGTTCCGTCGAATTTTTCTTTATTCTATTATTACTCTGAATTTATGTTGGAAAGGTATATACCTGTTTAAATCCGATAATCATCAGAGGAAAGTCATGGCGCGTTGGAAAGATTCATCGCTGGTATTCAACATGTCTTGAATTCGAGACTCGGTTCCGTCGGGATTTCATTATTCTATTATTACTCGCTTTTTATGTTGGAAAGGTATTTACCTGTTTTAAATCCGGTTGTCAACAGAGTGAGTTGTGGCTCAATGGATAGATTCATCGCCTGTATTCAAGAAGTCTTGAGATCGAGACTCGGCTCCGTCGACTTTTCATTATTCTATTATTACTCTCGCATTTATGTTGGAAAGGAATATACCTGTTTAAATCCCATGATCATCAGAGGAGATTGTGGCTCATAGGATAGATTTGTCGCTGGTATTCAAGATGTCCTGAGTTCGAAACAGGATCCCGTCGAGTTTTCTTTAATCTTTTGTTACTCGCAATTTATGTTGTAAAGGTATATACCTATTTAAATTCCACAATAAACAGAGAAATTTGTGGCTCAATGGAAAGATTCACCGCTGGTATTCAACATGTCTTGAGTTGGAGACTCGGTTCCGTCGAGTTTTCTTTATTCTATTATTACGCGCAATTTATGTTGGAAAGGTATATACCTGTTTAAATTCCACAATCAACAGAGAAATTTGTGGCTCAATGGATAAATTCATCGCCTGTATTCTAGATGACTTGAGTTCTAGACTCGGTTCCGTCGAATTTTTCTTTATTCTATTATTACTCTCAATTTATGTTGTAAAGATATATACCTGTTTAAATCCGATAATCATCGGAGGAAGTCATGGCGCAATGGAAAGATTCCCCGCTGGTATTCAACATGTCTTGAGTTCGAAACTCGGTTCCGTCGAGTTTTCTTTATTCTATTATTATTATGCGCAATTTATGTTGGAAAGGTATATACCTGTTTAAATTCCCAAATCAACAGTGGAATTTGTGGCTCAATGGATAAA
Organism: Styela plicata; assembly: GCA_963675895.2. Classification (NCBI taxonomy): domain Eukaryota; kingdom Metazoa; phylum Chordata; class Ascidiacea; order Stolidobranchia; family Styelidae; genus Styela; species Styela plicata. Next base: position 17,084,226 of record OZ023142.1, on the reverse strand, counting down.
TTCATCGCCTGTATTCTAGATGACTTGAGTTCTAGACTCGGTTCCGTCGAATTTTTCTTTATTCTATTATTACTCTCAATTTATGTTGTAAAGGTATAAACCTGGTTAAATCCGATAATCATCAGAGGAAGTCATGGCGCAATGGAAAGATTCATCGCTGGTATTCAACATGTCTTGAATTCGAGACTCGGTTTCGTCGGGATTTCATTATTCTATTATTACTCGCTGTTTATGTTGGAAAGGTGTATACCTGTTTAAATCCGGTAATCAACAGAGGAATTTGTGGCACAATGGATTGATTCATCGCCTGTATTCAAGATGACTTGAGTTCTAGACTCGGTTCCGTCGACTTTTCATTATTCTATTATTACTCGCCATTTATGTTGGAAAGGTATATACCTGTTTAAATCCGATAATCGTCAGAGGAAGTCATGGCGCAATGGAAAGATTCATCGCTGGTATTCATTATGTTGGAAAGGTATATACCTGTTTAAATCCGGTAATCAACAGAGTAAGTTGTGGCTCAATGGATAGATTCATCGCTGGTATTCAAGAAGTCTTGAGATCGAGACTCGGCTCCGTCGTCTTTTTATTATTCTATTATTACTCGCAATTTATGTTGGAAAGGTATATACCTGTTTAAATCCTATGATCATCAGAGGAACTTGTGGCTCATAGGATAGATTCGTCGCTGGTATTCAAGATGTCATGAGTTCGAAACAGGGTTCCGTCGAGTTTTTCCTTTAATCTTTTATTACTCGCAATTTATGTTGTAAAATGTATATACCTGTTTAAATTCCACAATCGACAGAGAAATTTGTGGCGCAATGGAAAGATTCCCCGCTGGTATTCAACATGTCTTGACTTCGAAACTCGGTTCCGTCGAGTTTTCTTTATTCTACTATTACGCGCAATTTATGTTGGAAAGGTATATACCTGTTTAAATTCCAAAATCAACAGAGGAATTTGTGGCACAATGGATTGATTCATCGCCTGTATTCAAGATGACTTGAGTTCTAGACTCGGTTCCGTCGACTTTTCATTATTCTATTATTACTCGCCATTTATGTTGGAAAGGTATATACCTGTTTAAATCCGATAATCGTCAGAGGAAGTCATGGCGCAATGGAAAGATTCATCGCTGGTATTCATTATGTTGGAAAGGTATATACCTGTTTAAATCCGGTAATCAACAGAGTAAGTTGTGGCTCAATGGATAGATTCATCGCTGGTATTCAAGAAGTCTTGAGATCGAGACTCGGCTCCGTCGTCTTTTTATTATTCTATTATTACTCGCAATTTATGTTGTAAAGGTATATACCTATTTAAATTCCACAATCAACAGAGAAATTTGTGGCTTAATGGAAAGATTCACCGCTGGTATTCAACATGTCTTGAGTTCGAGACTCGGTTCCGTCGATTTTTCTTTATTCTATTATTTCTCGCAATTTTTGTTGGAAAGGTATATACCTGTTTAAATCCGATAAACATCAGAGAAAGTCATGGCGCATTGGAAAGATTCATCGCTGGTATTCAACATGTCTTGAATACGAGGCTCGGTTCCGTCATGATTTCATTATTCTATTATTACTCGTAATTTATGTTGGAAAGGTATATACCTGTTTAAATCCTATGATCATCAGAGGAACTTGTGGCTTATAGGATAGATTCGTCGCTGGTATTCAAGATGTCATGAGTCCGAAACAGGGTTCCGTCGAGTTTTCTTTAATCTTTTATTACTCGCAATTTATGTTGTAAAGGTATATACCTGTTTTAATTCCACAATCAACAGAGAAATTTGTGGCGCAATGGAAAGATTCCCCGCTGGTATTCAACATGTCTTGAGTTCGAAACTCGGTTCCGTCGAGTTTTCTTTATTCTATTATAACGCGCAATTTATGTTGGAAAGGTATATACCTGTTTAAATTCCAACATCAACAGAGGAATTTGTGGCGCAATGGATAGATTCATCGCCTGTATTCAAGATGACTTGAGTTCTAGACTCGGTTCCGTCGAGTTTTCTTTATTCTAATTATGACTCGCAATTTATGTTGGAAATGTATATAAGATTCACCGCTGGTATTCAACATTTCTTGAATTCAAGACTCGGTTTCCGTCGGGATTTTATTATTCTATTATTACTCGTAATTTATGTTGGAAAGGTATATACCTGTTTAAATCCTATGATCATCAGAGGAACTTGTGGCTCATAGGATAGATTCGTCGCTTATATTCAAGATGTCATGAGTCCGAAACAGGGTTCCGTCGAGTTTTCTTTAATCTTTTATTACTCGCAATTTATGTTGTAAAGGTATATACCTGTTTAAATTCCACAACCAACAGAGAAATTTGTGGCGCAATGCAAAGATTCCCCGCTGGTATTCAACATGTCTTGAGTTCGAAACTCGGTTCCGTCGAGTTTTCTTTATTCTATTATTACGCGCAATTTATGTTGGAAAGGTATATACCTGTTTAAATTCCAAAATCAACAGAGGAATTTGTGGCTCAATGGATAAATTCATCGCCTGTATTCAAGGTGACTTGAGTTCTAGACTCGGTTCCGTCGAATTTTTCTTTATTCTATTATTAATTGCAATTTATGTTGGAAAGGTATATACCTGTTTAAATCCGATAATCATCAGAGGAAGTCATGGCGCAATGGAACGATTCATCGCTGGTATTCAACATGTCTTCAATACGAGACTCGGTTCCGTCGGGATTTCATTATTCTATTATTACTCGCTGTTTATGTTGGAAAGGTATATACCTGTTTAAATCCGGTAATCAACAGAGTAAGTTGTGGCTCAATGGTTAGATTCATCGCTGGTATTCAAGAAGTCTTGAGATCGAGACTCGGGTCCGTCGTCTTTTTATTATTCTATTATTACTCGCAATTTATGTTGGAAAGGTATATACCTGTTTAAATCCTATGATCATCAGAGGAACTTGTGGCTCATAGGATAGATTCGTCGCTGGTATTCAAGATGTCATGAGTTCGAAACAGGGTTCCGTCGAGTTTTATTTAATCTTTTATTACTCGCAATTTATGTTGTAAAGGTATATACCTGTTTAAATTCCACAATCAACAGAGAAATTTGTGGCTCAATGGAAAGATTCCCCGCTGTTATTCAACATGTCTTTAGTTCGAGACTCGGTTCCGTCGAGTTTTCTTTATTCTATCATTACGCGCAATTTATGTTGGAAGGGTATATACCTGTTTAAATTCCAAAATCAACAGAGGAATTTGTGGCTCAGTGGATAGATTCATCGCCTGTATTCAAGATGAACTGAGTCCTGGACTCGGTTCCGTCGAATTTTTCTTTATTCTATTATTACTCTGAATTTATGTTGGAAAGGTATATACCTGTTTAAAATCCGATAATCATCAGAGGAAGTCATGGCGCGTTGGAAAGATTCATCGCTGGTATTCAACATGTCTTGAATTCGAGACTCGGTTCCGTCGGGATTTCATTATTCTATTATTACTCGCTGTTTATGTTGGAAAGGTATATACCTGTTTAAATCCGGTAATCAACACAGTGAGTTGTGGCTCAATGGATAGATTCATCGCCTGTATTCAAGAAGTCTTGAGATCGAGACTCGGCTCCGTCGTCTTTTCATTATTCTATTATTACTCGCCATTTATGTTGGAAAGGAATATACCTGTTTAAATCCCATGATCATCAGAGGAGATTGTGGCTCATAGGATAGATTCGTCGCTGGTATTCAACATTTCGTGAATTCAAGATCGGTTCCCGTCGGGATTTTATTATTCTATTATTACTCGCAGTTTATGTTGCAAAGGTATATACCTGTTTTAATTCGATAAGCAACAGAGTAAGTTGTGGCTCAATGAATAGATTCATCGCTGGTATTCAAGATGACTTGAGTTCTAGACTCGGTTCCGTCGACTTTTCATTATTCTATTATTACTCGCCATTTATGTTGGAAAGGTATATACCTGTTTAAATCCGATAATCGTCAGAGGAAGTCATGGCGCAATGGAAAGATTCATCGCTGGTATTCATTATGTTGGAAAGGTATATACCTGTTTAAATCCGGTAATCAACAGAGTAAGTTGTGGCTCAATGGATAGATTCATCGCTGGTATTCAAGAAGTCTTGAGATCGAGACTCGGCTCCGTCGTCTTTTTATTATTCTATTATTACTCGCAATTTATGTTGGAAAGGTATATACCTGTTTAAATCCTATGATCATCAGAGGAACTTGTGGCTCATAGGATAGATTCGTCGCTGGTATTCAAGATGTCATGAGTTCGAAACAGGGTTCCGTCGAGTTTCCTTTAATCTTTTATTACTCGCAATTTATGTTGTAAATGTATATACCTGTTTAAATTCCACAATCGTCAGAGAAATTTGTGGCGCAATGGAAAGATTCCCCGCTGGTATTCAACATGTCTTGACTTCGAAACTCGGTTCCGTCGAGTTTTCTTTATTCTACTATTACGCGCAATTTATGTTGGAAAGGTATATACCTGTTTAAATTCCAAAATCAACAGAGGAATTTGTGGCACAATGGATTGATTCATCGCCTGTATTCAAGATGACTTGAGTTCTAGACTCGGTTCCGTCGACTTTTCATTATTCTATTATTACTCGCCATTTATGTTGGAAAGGTATATACCTGTTTAAATCCGATAATCGTCAGAGGAAGTCATGGCGCAATGGAAAGATTCATCGCTGGTATTCATTATGTTGGAAAGGTATATACCTGTTTAAATCCGGTAATCAACAGAGTAAGTTGTGGCTCAATGGATAGATTCATCGCTGGTATTCAAGAAGTCTTGAGATCGAGACTCGGCTCCGTCGTCTTTTTTTATTATTCTATTATTACTCGCAATTTATGTTGTAAAGGTATATACCTACCTATTTAAATTCCACAATCAACAGAGAAATTTGTGGCTTAATGGAAAGATTCACCGCTGGTATTCAACATGTCTTGAGTTCGAGACTCGGTTCCGTCGATTTTTCTTTATTCTATTATTTCTCGCAATTTTTGTTGGAAAGGTATATACCTGTTTAAATCCGATAAACATCAGAGAAAGTCATGGCGCATTGGAAAGATTCATCGCTGGTATTCAACATGTCTTGAATACGAGGCTCGGTTCCGTCATGATTTCATTATTCTATTATTACTCGTAATTTATGTTGGAAAGGTATATACCTGTTTAAATCCTATGATCATCAGAGGAACTTGTGGCTTATAGGATAGATTCGTCGCTGGTATTCAAGATGTCATGAGTCCGAAACAGGGTTTCCGTCGAGTTTTCTTTAATCTTTTATTACTCGCAATTTATGTTGTAAAGGTATATACCTGTTTTAATTCCACAATCAACAGAGAAATTTGTGGCGCAATGGAAAGATTCCCCGCTGGTATTCAACATGTCTTGAGTTCGAAACTCGGTTCCGTCGAGTTTTCTTTATTCTATTATAACGCGCAATTTATGTTGGAAAGGTATATACCTGTTTAAATTCCAACATCAACAGAGGAATTTGTGGCTCAATGGATAGATTCATCGCCTGTATTCAAGATGACTTGAGTTCTAGACTCGGTTCCGTCGAGTTTTCTTTATTCTAATTATGACTCGCAATTTATGTTGGAAATGTATATAAGATTCATCGCTGGTATTCAACATTTCTTGAATTCAAGACTCGGTTTCCGTCGGGATTTTATTATTCTATTATTACTCGTAATTTATGTTGGAAAGGTATATACCTGTTTAAATCCTATGATCATCAGAGGAACTTGTGGCTCATAGGATAGATTCGTCGCTTATATTCAAGATGTCATGAGTCCGAAACAGGGTTCCGTCGAGTTTTCTTTAATCTTTTATTACTCGCAATTTATGTTGTAAAGGTATATACCTGTTTAAATTCCACAACCAACAGAGAAATTTGTGGCGCAATGCAAAGATTCCCCGCTGGTATTCAACATGTCTTGAGTTCGAAACTCGGTTCCGTCGAGTTTTCTTTATTCTATTATTACGCGCAATTTATGTTGGAAAGGTATATACCTGTTTAAATTCCAAAATCAACAGAGGAATTTGTGGCTCAATGGATAAATTCATCGCCTGTATTCAAGGTGACTTGAGTTCTAGACTCGGTTCCGTCGAATTTTTCTTTATTCTATTATTAATTGCAATTTATGTTGGAAAGGTATATACCTGTTTAAATCCGATAATCATCAGAGGAAGTCATGGCGCAATGGAACGATTCATCGCTGGTATTCAACATGTCTTCAATACGAGACTCGGTTCCGTCGGGATTTCATTATTCTATTATTACTCGCTGTTTATGTTGGAAAGGTATATACCTGTTTAAATCCGGTAATCAACAGAGTAAGTTGTGGCTCAATGGTTAGATTCATCGCTGGTATTCAAGAAGTCTTGAGATCGAGACTCGGGTCCGTCGTCTTTTTATTATTCTATTATTACTCGCAATTTATGTTGGAAAGGTATATACCTGTTTAAATCCTATGATCATCAGAGGAACTTGTGGCTCATAGGATAGATTCGTCGCTGGTATTCAAGATGTCATGAGTTCGAAACAGGGTTCCGTCGAGTTTTATTTAATCTTTTATTACTCGCAATTTATGTTGTAAAGGTATATACCTGTTTAAATTCCACAATCAACAGAGAAATTTGTGGCTCAATGGAAAGATTCCCCGCTGTTATTCAACATGTCTTTAGTTCGAGACTCGGTTCCGTCGAGTTTTCTTTATTCTATCATTACGCGCAATTTATGTTGGAAGGGTATATACCTGTTTAAATTCCAAAATCAACAGAGGAATTTGTGGCTCAGTGGATAGATTCATCGCCTGTATTCAAGATGAACTGAGTCCTGGACTCGGTTCCGTCGAATTTTTCTTTATTCTATTATTACTCTGAATTTATGTTGGAAAGGTATATACCTGTTTAAATCCGATAATCATCAGAGGAAGTCATGGCGCGTTGGAAAGATTCATCGCTGGTATTCAACATGTCTTGAATTCGAGACTCGGTTCCGTCGGGATTTCATTATTCTATTATTACTCGCTGTTTATGTTGGAAAGGTATATACCTGTTTAAATCCGGTAATCAACACAGTGAGTTGTGGCTCAATGGATAGATTCATCGCCTGTATTCAAGAAGTCTTGAGATCGAGACTCGGCTCCGTCGTCTTTTCATTATTCTATTATTACTCGCCATTTATGTTGGAAAGGAATATATACCTGTTTAAATCCCATGATCATCAGAGGAGATTGTGGCTCATAGGATAGATTCGTCGCTGGTATTCAACATTTCGTGAATTCAAGATCGGTTCCCGTCGGGATTTTATTATTCTATTATTACTCGCAGTTTATGTTGCAAAGGTATATACCTGTTTTAATTCGATAAGCAACAGAGTAAGTTGTGGCTCAATGAATAGATTCATCGCTGGTGTTCAAGAAGTCTTGAGATCGAGACTCGGCTCCGTCGACTTTTCATTATTCTATATTATTACTCGCCATTTATGTTGGAAAGGTATATATATACCTGTTTAAATCCCATGATCATCAGAGGAGCTTGTGGCTCATAGGATAGATTCGTCGCTGGTATTGAAGATGTCCTGAGTTCGAAACAGGGTCCCGTCGATTTTTCTTTAATCTTTTATTACTCGCAATTTGTGTTGTAAAGGTATATACCTATTTAAATTCCACAATCAACAGAGAAATTTGTGGCTCAATGGAAAGATTCACCGCTGGTATTCAACATGTCTTGAGTTCGAGACTCTGTTCCGACGACTTTTCTTTATTCTAATATTACGCGCAATTTATGTTGGAAAGGTATATACCTGTTTAAATTCCAGAATCACAGAGGAATTTGTGGCTCAATGGATAGATTCATCGCCTGTATTCAAGATGACTTGAGTTCTAGACTCGGTTCCGTCGAGTTTTCTTTATTCTAATTATTACTCGCAATTTATGTTGGAAAGGTATATACCTGTTTAAATCCGATGATAATCAGAGGAAGTCATGGCGCAATGGAAAGATTCATCGCTGGTATTCAACATGTCTTGAATTCAAGACTCGGTTTTCCTCGGGATTTTATTATTCTATTATTACTCGCAGTTTATGTTGCAAAGGTATATACCTGTTTAAATCCCGTGATCATCAGAGGAACTTGTGGTTCATAGGGTAGATTCGTCGCTGGTACTCAAGATGTCATGAGTTCGAGACTCGGCTCCGTCGACTTTTTATTATTCTATTATTACTCGCCATTTATGTTGGAAAGAAATATACCTGTTTAAATCCCATGATCGTGAGAGGAGATTGTGGCTCATAGGATAGATTCGTCGATGGTATTCAAGATGTCATGAGTTCGAAACATGGTCCCGTCGAGTTTTCTTTAATCTTTTATTACTCGCAATTTATGTTGTAAAGGTATATACCTATTTAAATTCCACAGTCAACAGAGAAATTTTGTGGCTCAATGGAAAGATTCACCGCTGGTATTCAACATGTCTTGAGTTCGAGACTCGGTTCCGTCGAGTTTCTTTATTCTATTATTACGCGCAATTTATGTTGGAAAGGTATATACCTGTTTAAATTCCAAAATCAACAGAGGAATTTGTGGCTCAATGGATAGATTCATCACCCGTATTCAAGATGACTTGAGTTCTAGACTCGGTTACGTCGAGTTTTCTTTATTCTATTATTAATTGCAATTTATGTTGGAAAGGTATATACCTGTTTAAATCCGATAATCATCAGAGGAAGTCATGGCGCAATGGAACGATTCATCGCTGGTATTCAACATGTCTTCAATACGAGACTCGGTTCCGTCGGGATTTCATTATTCTATTATTATTACTCGCTGTTTATGTTGGAAAGGTATATACCTGTTTAAATTCCACAATCAACAGAGAAATTTGTGGCTCAATGGAAAGATTCCCCGCTGTTATTCAACATGTCTTTAGTTCGAGACTCGGTTCCGTCGAGTTTTCTTTATTCTATCATTACGCGCAATTTATGTTGGAAGGGTATATACCTGTTTAAATTCCAAAATCAACAGAGGAATTTGTGGCTCAGTGGATAGATTCATCGCCTGTATTCAAGATGACTTGAGTCCTGGACTCGGTTCCGTCGAATTTTTCTTTATTCTATTATTACTCTGAATTTATGTTGGAAAGGTATATACCTGTTTAAATCCGATAATCATCAGAGGAAGTCATGGCGCGTTGGAAAGATTCATCGCTGGTATTCAACATGTCTTGAATTCGAGACTCGGTTCCGTCGGGATTTTCATTATTCTATTATTACTCGCTTTTTATGTTGGAAAGGTATTTACCTGTTTAAATCCGGTTGTCAACAGAGTGAGTTGTGGCTCAATGGATAGATTCATCGCCTGTATTCAAGAAGTCTTGAGATCGAGACTCGGCTCCGTCGACTTTTCATTATTCTATTATTACTCGCCATTTATGTTGGAAAGGAATATACCTGTTTAAATCCCATGATCATCAGAGGAGATTGTGGCTCATAGGATAGATTTGTCGCTGGTATTCAAGATGTCCTGAGTTCGAAACAGGATCCCGTCGAGTTTTCTTTAATCTTTTGTTACTCGCAATTTATGTTGTAAAGGTATATACCTATTTAAATTCCACAATCAACAGAGAAATTTGTGGCTCAATGGAAAGATTCACCGCTGGTATTCAACATGTCTTGAGTTGGAGACTCGGTTCCGTCGAATTTTCTTTATTCCATTATTACGCGCAATTTATGTTGGAAAGGTATATACCTGTTTAAATTCCACAATCAACAGAGAAATTTGTGGCTCAATGGATAAATTCATCGCCTGTATTCTAGATGACTTGAGTTCTAGACTCGGTTCCGTCGAATTTTTCTTTATTCTATTATTACTCTCAATTTATGTTGTAAAGATATATACCTGTTTAAATCCGATAATCATCGGAGGAAGTCATGGCGCAATGGAAAGATTCCCCGCTGGTATTCAACATGTCTTGAGTTCGAAACTCGGTTCCGTCGAGTTTTCTTTATTCTATTATTATGCGCAATTTATGTTGGAAAGGTATATACCTGTTTAAATTCCCAAATCAACAGTGGAATTTGTGGCTCAATGGATAAATTCATCGCCTGTATTCTAGATGACTTGAGTTCTAGACTCGGTTCCGTCGAATTTTTCTTTATTCTATTATTACTCTCAATTTATGTTGTAAAGGTATATACCTGGTTAAATCCGATAATCATCAGAGGAAGTCATGGCGCAATGGAAAGATTCATCGCTGGTATTCAACATGTCTAGAATTCGAGACTCGGTTTCGTCGGGATTTCATTATTCTATTATTACTCGCTGTTTATGTTGGAAAGGTGTATACCTGTTTAAATCCGGTAATCAACAGAGGAATTTGTGGCACAATGGATTGATTCATCGCTGGTATTCAAGATGACTTGAGTTCTAGACTCGGTTCCGTCGACTTTTCATTATTCTATTATTACTCGCCATTTATGTTGGAAAGGTATATACCTGTTTAAATCCGATAATCGTCAGAGGAAGTCATGGCGCAATGGAAAGATTCATCGCTGGTATTCATTATGTTGGAAAGGTATATACCTGTTTAAATCCGGTAATCAACAGAGTAAGTTGTGGCTCAATGGATAGATTCATCGCTGGTATTCAAGAAGTCTTGAGATCGAGACTCGGCTCCGTCGTCTTTTTATTATTCTATTATTACTCGCAATTTATGTTGGAAAGGTATATACCTGTTTAAATCCTATGATCATCAGAGGAACTTGTGGCTCATAGGATAGATTCGTCGCTGGTATTCAAGATGTCATGAGTTCGAAACAGGGGTTCCGTCGAGTTTCCTTTAATCTTTTATTACTCGCAATTTATGTTGTAAATGTATATACCTGTTTAAATTCCACAATCGTCAGAGAAATTTGTGGCGCAATGGAAAGATTCCCCGCTGGTATTCAACATGTCTTGACTTCGAAACTCGGTTCCGTCGAGTTTTCTTTATTCTACTATTACGCGCAATTTATGTTGGAAAGGTATATACCTGTTTAAATTCCAAAATCAACAGAGGAATTTGTGGCACAATGGATTGATTCATCGCCTGTATTCAAGATGACTTGAGTTCTAGACTCGGTTCCGTCGACTTTTCATTATTCTATTATTACTCGCCATTTATGTTGGAAAGGTATATACCTGTTTAAATCCGATAATCGTCAGAGGAAGTCATGGCGCAATGGAAAAGATTCATCGCTGGTATTCATTATGTTGGAAAGGTATATACCTGTTTAAATCCGGTAATCAACAGAGTAAGTTGTAGCTCAATGGAAAGATTCATCGCTGGTATTCAAGAAGTCTTGAGATCGAGACTCGGCTCCGTCGTCTTTTTTATTATTCTATTATTACTCGCAATTTATGTTGTAAAGGTATATACCTATTTAAATTCCACAATCAACAGAGAAATTTGTGGCTTAATGGAAAGATTCACCGCTGGTATTCAACATGTCTTGAGTTCGAGACTCGGTTCCGTCGATTTTTCTTTATTCTATTATTTCTCGCAATTTTTGTTGGAAAGGTATATACCTGTTTAAATCCGATAAACATCAGAGAAAGTCATGGCGCATTGGAAAGATTCATCGCTGGTATTCAACATGTCTTGAATACGAGGCTCGGTTCCGTCATGATTTCATTATTCCATTATTACTCGTAATTTATGTTGGAAAGGTATATACCTGTTTAAATCCTATGATCATCAGAGGAACTTGTGGCTTATAGGATAGATTCGTCGCTGGTATTCAAGATGTCATGAGTCCGAAACAGGGTTCCGTCGAGTTTTCTTTAATCTTTTATTACTCGCAATTTATGTTGTAAAGGTATATACCTGTTTTAATTCCACAATCAACAGAGAAATTTGTGGCGCAATGGAAAGATTCCCCGCTGGTATTCAACATGTCTTGAGTTCGAAACTCGGTTCCGTCGAGTTTTCTTTATTCTATTATAACGCGCAATTTATGTTGGAAAGGTATATACCTGTTTAAATTCCAACATCAACAGAGGAATTTGTGGCTCAATGGATAGATTCATCGCCTGTATTCAAGATGACTTGAGTTCTAGACTCGGTTCCGTCGAGTTTTCTTTATTCTAATTATGACTCGCAATTTATGTTGGAAATGTATATAAGATTCATCGCTGGTATTCAACATTTTTTGAATTCAAGACTCGGTTTCCGTCGGGATTTTATTATTCTATTATTACTCGTAATTTATGTTGGAAAGGTATATACCTGTTTAAATCCTATGATCATCAGAGGAACTTGTGGCTCATAGGATAGATTCGTCGCTTATATTCAAGATGTCATGAGTCCGAAACAGGGTTCCGTCGAGTTTTCTTTAATCTTTTATTACTCGCAATTTATGTTGTAAAGGTATATACCTGTTTAAATTCCACAACCAACAGAGAAATTTGTGGCGCAATGCAAAGATTCCCCGCTGGTATTCAACATGTCTTGAGTTCGAAACTCGGTTCCGTCGAGTTTTCTTTATTCTATTATTACGCGCAATTTATGTTGGAAAGGTATATACCTGTTTAAATTCCAAAATCAACAGAGGAATTTGTGGCTCAATGGATAAATTCATCGCCTGTATTCAAGGTGACTTGAGTTCTAGACTCGGTTCCGTCGAATTTTTCTTTATTCTATTATTAATTGCAATTTATGTTGGAAAGGTATATACCTGTTTAAATCCGATAATCATCAGAGGAAGTCATGGCGCAATGGAACGATTCATCGCTGGTATTCAACATGTCTTCAATACGAGACTCGGTTCCGTCGGGATTTCATTATTCTATTATTACTCGCTGTTTATGTTGGAAAGGTATATACCTGTTTAAATCCGGTAATCAACAGAGTAAGTTGTGGCTCAATGGTTAGATTCATCGCTGGTATTCAAGAAGTCTTGAGATCGAGACTCGGGTCCGTCGTCTTCTTATTATTCTATTATTACTCGCAATTTATGTTGGAAAGGTATATACCTGTTTAAATCCTATGATCATCAGAGGAACTTGTGGCTCATAGGATAGATTCGTCGCTGGTATTCAAGATGTCATGAGTTCGAAACAGGGTTCCGTCGAGTTTTATTTAATCTTTTATTACTCGCAATTTATGTTGTAAAGGTATATACCTGTTTAAATTCCACAATCAACAGAGAAATTTGTGGCTCAATGGAAAGATTCCCCGCTGTTATTCAACATGTCTTTAGTTCGAGACTCGGTTCCGTCGAGTTTTCTTTATTCTATCATTACGCGCAATTTATGTTGGAAGGGTATATACCTGTTTAAATTCCAAAATCAACAGAGGAATTTGTGGCTCAGTGGATAGATTCATCGCCTGTATTCAAGATGAACTGAGTCCTGGACTCGGTTCCGTCGAATTTTTCTTTATTCTATTATTACTCTGAATTTATGTTGGAAAGGTATATACCTGTTTAAATCCGATAATCATCAGAGGAAGTCATGGCGCGTTGGAAAGATTCATCGCTGGTATTCAACATGTCTTGAATTCGAGACTCGGTTCCGTCGGGATTTCATTATTCTATTATTACTCGCTGTTTATGTTGGAAAGGTATATACCTGTTTAAATCCGGTAATCAACACAGTGAGTTGTGGCTCAATGGATAGATTCATCGCCTGTATTCAAGAAGTCTTGAGATCGAGACTCGGCTCCGTCGTCTTTTCATTATTCTATTATTACTCGCCATTTATGTTGGAAAGGAATATACCTGTTTAAATCCCATGATCATCAGAGGAGATTGTGGCTCATAGGATAGATTCGTCGCTGGTATTCAACATTTCGTGAATTCAAGATCGGTTCCCGTCGGGATTTTATTATTCTATTATTACTCGCAGTTTATGTTGCAAAGGTATATACCTGTTTTAATTCGATAAGCAACAGAGTAAGTTGTGGCTCAATGAATAGATTCATCGCTGGTATTCAAGAAGTCTTGAGATCGAGACTCGGCTCCGTCGACTTTTCATTATTCTATTATTACTCGACATTTATGTTGGAAAGGTATATATATACCTGTTTAAATCCCATGATCATCAGAGGAGCTTGTGGCTCATAGGATAGATTCGTCGCTGGTATTGAAGATGTACTGAGTTCGAAACAGGGTCCCGTCGATTTTTCTTTAATCTTTTATTACTCGCAATTTGTGTTGTAAAGGTATATACCTATTTAAATTCCACAATCAACAGAGAAATTTGTGGCTCAATGGAAAGATTCGCCGCTGGTATTCAACATGTCTTGATTTCGAGACTCTGTTCCGACGACTTTTCTTTATTCTAATATTACGCGCAATTTATGTTGGAAAGGTATATATATACCTGTTTAAATTCCAGAATCAACAGAGGAATTTGTGGCTCAATGGATAGATTCATCGCCTGTATTCAAGATGACTTGAGTTCTAGACTCGGTTCCGTCGAGTTTTCTTTATTCTAATTATTACTCGCAATTTATGTTGGAAAGGTATATACCTGTTTAAATCCGATGATAATCAGAGGAAGTCATGGCGCAATGGAAAGATTCATCGCTGGTATTCAACATGTCTTGAATTCAAGACTCGGTTTTCCTCGGGATTTTATTATTCTATTATTACTCGCAGTTTATGTTGCAAAGGTATATACCTGTTTAAATCCCGTGATCATCAGAGGAACTTGTGGTTCATAGGGTAGATTCGTCGCTGGTACTCAAGATGTCATGAGTTCGAGACTCGGCTCCGTCGACTTTTTATTATTCTATTATTACTCGCCATTTATGTTGGAAAGAAATATACCTGTTTAAATCCCATGATCGTCAGAGGAGATTGTGGCTCATAGGATAGATTCGTCGATGGTATTCAAGATGTCATGAGTTCGAAACATGGTCCCGTCGAGTTTTCTTTAATCTTTTATTACTCGCAATTTATGTTGTAAAGGTATATACCTATTTAAATTCCACAGTCAACAGAGAAATTTGTGGCTCAATGGAAAGATTCACCGCTGGTATTCAACATGTCTTGAGTTCGAGACTCGGTTCCGTCGAGTTTCTTTATTCTATTATTACGCGCAATTTATGTTGGAAAGGTATATACCTGTTTAAATTCCAAAATCAACAGAGGAATTTGTGGCTCAATGGATAGATTCATCACCCGTATTCAAGATGACTTGAGTTCTAGACTCGGTTACGTCGAGTTTTCTTTATTCTATTATTAATTGCAATTTATGTTGGAAAGGTATATACCTGTTTAAATCCGATAATCATCAGAGGAAGTCATGGCGCAATGGAACGATTCATCGCTGGTATTCAACATGTCTTCAATACGAGACTCGGTTCCGTCGGGATTTCATTATTCTATTATTACTCGCTGTTTATGTTGGAAAGGTATATACCTGTTTAAATTCCACAATCAACAGAGAAATTTGTGGCTCAATGGAAAGATTCCCCGCTGTTATTCAACATGTCTTTAGTTCGAGACTCGGTTCCGTCGAGTTTTCTTTATTCTATCATTACGCGCAATTTATGTTGGAAGGGTATATACCTGTTTAAATTCCAAAATCAACAGAGGAATTTGTGGCTCAGTGGATAGATTCATCGCCTGTATTCAAGATGACTTGAGTCCTGGACTCGGTTCCGTCGAATTTTTCTTTATTCTATTATTACTCTGAATTTATGTTGGAAAGGTATATACCTGTTTAAATCCGATAATCATCAGAGGAAGTCATGGCGCGTTGGAAAGATTCATCGCTGGTATTCAACATGTCTTGAATTCGAGACTCGGTTCCGTCGGGATTTCATTATTCTATTATTACTCGCTTTTTATGTTGGAAAGGTATTTACCTGTTTAAATCCGGTTGTCAACAGAGTGAGTTGTGGCTCAATGGATAGATTCATCGCCTGTATTCAAGAAGTCTTGAGATCGAGACTCGGCTCCGTCGACTTTTCATTATTCTATTATTACTCGCCATTTATGTTGGAAAGGAATATACCTGTTTAAATCCCATGATCATCAGAGGAGATTGTGGCTCATAGGATAGATTTGTCGCTGGTATTCAAGATGTCCTGAGTTCGAAACAGGATCCCGTCGAGTTTTCTTTAATCTTTTGTTACTCGCAATTTATGTTGTAAAGGTATATACCTATTTAAATTCCACAATCAACAGAGAAATTTGTGGCTCAATGGAAAGATTCACCGCTGGTATTCAACATGTCTTGAGTTGGAGACTCGGTTCCGTCGAATTTTCTTTATTCCATTATTACGCGCAATTTATGTTGGAAAGGTATATACCTGTTTAAATTCCACAATCAACAGAGAAATTTGTGGCTCAATGGATAAATTCATCGCCTGTATTCTAGATGACTTGAGTTCTAGACTCGGTTCCGTCGAATTTTTCTTTATTCTATTATTACTCTCAATTTATGTTGTAAAGATATATACCTGTTTAAATCCGATAATCATCGGAGGAAGTCATGGCGCAATGGAAAGATTCCCCGCTGGTATTCAACATGTCTTGAGTTCGAAACTCGGTTCCGTCGAGTTTTCTTTATTCTATTATTATGCGCAATTTATGTTGGAAAGGTATATACCTGTTTAAATTCCCAAATCAACAGTGGAATTTGTGGGGCTCAATGGATAAATTCATCGCCTGTATTCTAGATGACTTGAGTTCTAGACTCGGTTCCGTCGAATTTTTCTTTATTCTATTATTACTCTCAATTTATGTTGTAAAGGTATATACCTGGTTAAATCCGATAATCATCAGAGGAAGTCATGGCGCAATGGAAAGATTCATCGCTGGTATTCAACATGTCTAGAATTCGAGACTCGGTTTCGTCGGGATTTCATTATTCTATTATTACTCGCTGTTTATGTTGGAAAGGTGTATACCTGTTTAAATCCGGTAATCAACAGAGGAATTTGTGGCACAATGGATTGATTCATCGCCTGTATTCAAGATGACTTGAGTTCTAGACTCGGTTCCGTCGACTTTTCATTATTCTATTATTACTCGCCATTTATGTTGGAAAGGTATATACCTGTTTAAATCCGATAATCGTCAGAGGAAGTCATGGCGCAATGGAAAGATTCATCGCTGGTATTCATTATGTTGGAAAGGTATATACCTGTTTAAATCCGGTAATCAACAGAGTAAGTTGTGGCTCAATGGATAGATTCATCGCTGGTATTCAAGAAGTCTTGAGATCGAGACTCGGCTCCGTCGTCTTTTTATTATTCTATTATTACTCGCAATTTATGTTGGAAAGGTATATACCTGTTTAAATCCTATGATCATCAGAGGAACTTGTGGCTATAGGATAGATTCGTCGCTGGTATTCAAGATGTCATGAGTTCGAAACAGGGTTCCGTCGAGTTTCCTTTAATCTTTTATTACTCGCAATTTATGTTGTAAATGTATATACCTGTTTAAATTCCACAATCGTCAGAGAAATTTGTGGCGCAATGGAAAGATTCCCCGCTGGTATTCAACATGTCTTGACTTCGAAACTCGGTTCCGTCGAGTTTTCTTTATTCTACTATTACGCGCAATTTATGATGGAAAGGTATATACCTGTTTAAATTCCAAAATCAACAGAGGAATTTGTGGCACAATGGATTGATTCATCGCCTGTATTCAAGATGACTTGAGTTCTAGACTCGGTTCCGTCGACTTTTCATTATTCTATTATTACTCGCCATTTATGTTGGAAAGGTATATACCTGTTTAAATCCGATAATCGTCAGAGGAAGTCATGGCGCAATGGAAAGATTCATCGCTGGTATTCATTATGTTGGAAAGGTATATACCTGTTTAAATCCGGTAATCAACAGAGTAAGTTGTAGCTCAATGGAAAGATTCATCGCTGGTATTCAAGAAGTCTTGAGATCGAGACTCGGCTCCGTCGTCTTTTTATTATTCTATTATTACTCGCAATTTATGTTGTAAAGGTATATACCTATTTAAATTCCACAATCAACAGAGAAATTTGTGGCTTAATGGAAAGATTCACCGCTGGTATTCAACATGTCTTGAGTTCGAGACTCGGTTCCGTCGATTTTTCTTTATTCTATTATTTCTCGCAATTTTTGTTGGAAAGGTATATACCTGTTTAAATCCGATAAACATCAGAGAAAGTCATGGCGCATTGGAAAGATTCATCGCTGGTATTCAACATGTCTTGAATACGAGGCTCGGTTCCGTCATGATTTCATTATTCCATTATTACTCGTAATTTATGTTGGAAAGGTATATACCTGTTTAAATCCTATGATCATCAGAGGAACTTGTGGCTTATAGGATAGATTCGTCGTCGCTGGTATTCAAGATGTCATGAGTCCGAAACAGGGTTCCGTCGAGTTTTCTTTAATCTTTTATTACTCGCAATTTATGTTGTAAAGGTATATACCTGTTTTAATTCCACAATCAACAGAGAAATTTGTGGCGCAATGGAAAGATTCCCCGCTGGTATTCAACATGTCTTGAGTTCGAAACTCGGTTCCGTCGAGTTTTCTTTATTCTATTATAAACGCGCAATTTATGTTGGAAAGGTATATACCTGTTTAAATTCCAACATCAACAGAGGAATTTGTGGCTCAATGGATAGATTCATCGCCTGTATTCAAGATGACTTGAGTTCTAGACTCGGTTCCGTCGAGTTTTCTTTATTCTAATTATGACTCGCAATTTATGTTGGAAATGTATATAAGATTCATCGCTGGTATTCAACATTTTTTGAATTCAAGACTCGGTTTCCGTCGGGATTTTATTATTCTATTATTACTCGTAATTTATGTTGGAAAGGTATATACCTGTTTAAATCCTATGATCATCAGAGGAACTTGTGGCTCATAGGATAGATTCGTCGCTTATATTCAAGATGTCATGAGTCCGAAACAGGGTTCCGTCGAGTTTTCTTTAATCTTTTATTACTCGCAATTTATGTTGTAAAGGTATATACCTGTTTAAATTCCACAACCAACAGAGAAATTTGTGGCGCAATGCAAAGATTCCCCGCTGGTATTCAACATGTCTTGAGTTCGAAACTCGGTTCCGTCGAGTTTTCTTTATTCTATTATTACGCGCAATTTATGTTGGAAAGGTATATACCTGTTTAAATTCCAAAATCAACAGAGGAATTTGTGGCTCAATGGATAAATTCATCGCCTGTATTCAAGGTGACTTGAGTTCTAGACTCGGTTCCGTCGAATTTTTCTTTATTCTATTATTAATTGCAATTTATGTTGGAAAGGTATATACCTGTTTAAATCCGATAATCATCAGAGGAAGTCATGGCGCAATGGAACGATTCATCGCTGGTATTCAACATGTCTTCAATACGAGACTCGGTTCCGTCGGGATTTCATTATTCTATTATTACTCGCTGTTTATGTTGGAAAGGTATATACCTGTTTAAATCCGGTAATCAACAGAGTAAGTTGTGGCTCAATGGTTAGATTCATCGCTGGTATTCAAGAAGTCTTGAGATCGAGACTCGGGTCCGTCGTCTTCTTATTATTCTATTATTACTCGCAATTTATGTTGGAAAGGTATATACCTGTTTAAATCCTATGATCATCAGAGGAACTTGTGGCTCATAGGATAGATTCGTCGCTGGTATTCAAGATGTCATGAGTTCGAAACAGGGTTCCGTCGAGTTTTATTTAATCTTTTATTACTCGCAATTTATGTTGTAAAGGTATATACCTGTTTAAATTCACACAATCAACAGAGAAATTTGTGGCTCAATGGAAAGATTCCCCGCTGTTATTCAACATGTCTTTAGTTCGAGACTCGGTTCCGTCGAGTTTTCTTTATTCTATCATTACGCGCAATTTATGTTGGAAGGGTATATACCTGTGTTTAAATCCAAAAATCAACAGAGGAATTTGTGGCTCAGTGGATAGATTCATCGCCTGTATTCAAGATGAACTGAGTCCTGGACTCGGTTCCGTCGAATTTTTCTTTATTCTATTATTACTCTGAATTTATGTTGGAAAGGTATATACCTGTTTAAATCCGATAATCATCAGAGGAAGTCATGGCGCGTTGGAAAGATTCATCGCTGGTATTCAACATGTCTTGAATTCGAGACTCGGTTCCGTCGGGATTTCATTATTCTATTATTACTCGCTGTTTATGTTGGAAAGGTATATACCTGTTTAAATCCGGTAATCAACACAGTGAGTTGTGGCTCAATGGATAGATTCATCGCCTGTATTCAAGAAGTCTTGAGATCGAGACTCGGCTCCGTCGTCTTTTCATTATTCTATTATTACTCGCCATTTATGTTGGAAAGGAATATACCTGTTTAAATCCCATGATCATCAGAGGAGATTGTGGCTCATAGGATAGATTCGTCGCTGGTATTCAACATTTCGTGAATTCAAGATCGGTTCCCGTCGGGATTTTATTATTCTATTATTACTCGCAGTTTATGTTGCAAAGGTATATACCTGTTTTAATTCGATAAGCAACAGAGTAAGTTGTGGCTCAATGAATAGATTCATCGCTGGTGTTCAAGAAGTCTTGAGATCGAGACTCGGCTCCGTCGACTTTTCATTATTCTATTATTACTCGCCATTTATGTTGGAAAGGTATATATATACCTGTTTAAATCCCATGATCATCAGAGGAGCTTGTGGCTCATAGGATAGATTCGTCGCTGGTATTGAAGATGTCCTGAGTTCGAAACAGGGTCCCGTCGATTTTTCTTTAATCTTTTATTACTCGCAATTTGTGTTGTAAAGGTATATACCTATTTAAATTCCACAATCAACAGAGAAATTTGTGGCTCAATGGAAAGATTCACCGCTGGTATTCAACATGTCTTGAGTTCGAGACTCTGTTCCGACGACTTTTCTTTATTCTAATATTACGCGCAATTTATGTTGGAAAGGTATATACCTGTTTAAATTCCAGAATCAACAGAGGAATTTGTGGCTCAATGGATAGATTCATCGCCTGTATTCAAGATGACTTGAGTTCTAGACTCGGTTCCGTCGAGTTTTCTTTATTCTAATTATTACTCGCAATTTATGTTGGAAAGGTATATACCTGTTTAAATCCGATGATAATCAGAGGAAGTCATGGCGCAATGGAAAGATTCATCGCTGGTATTCAACATGTCTTGAATTCAAGACTCGGTTTTCCTCGGGATTTTATTATTCTATTATTACTCGCAGTTTATGTTGCAAAGGTATATACCTGTTTAAATCCCGTGATCATCAGAGGAACTTGTGGTTCATAGGGTAGATTCGTCGCTGGTACTCAAGATGTCATGAGTTCGAGACTCGGCTCCGTCGACTTTTTATTATTCTATTATTACTCGCCATTTATGTTGGAAAGAAATATACCTGTTTAAATCCCATGATCGTCAGAGGAGATTGTGGCTCATAGGATAGATTCGTCGATGGTATTCAAGATGTCATGAGTTCGAAACATGGTCCCGTCGAGTTTTCTTTAATCTTTTATTACTCGCAATTTATGTTGTAAAGGTATATACCTATTTAAATTCCACAGTCAACAGAGAAATTTGTGGCTCAATGGAAAGATTCACCGCTGGTATTCAACATGTCTTGAGTTCGAGACTCGGTTCCGTCGAGTTTCTTTATTCTATTATTACGCGCAATTTATGTTGGAAAGGTATATACCTGTTTAAATTCCAAAATCAACAGAGGAATTTGTGGCTCAATGGATAGATTCATCACCCGTATTCAAGATGACTTGAGTTCTAGACTCGGTTACGTCG
The DNA here is from genome assembly GCA_963675895.2 of Styela plicata. Taxonomy (NCBI): domain Eukaryota; kingdom Metazoa; phylum Chordata; class Ascidiacea; order Stolidobranchia; family Styelidae; genus Styela; species Styela plicata. Next base: position 17,062,439 of record OZ023142.1, on the reverse strand, counting down.
AGTTTTCTTTATTCTATTTTTACGCGCAATTTATGTTGGAAAGGTATATACCTGTTTAAATCCGATAATCATCAGAGGAAGTCATGGCGCAATGAAATGATTCATCGCTGGTATTCAACATGTCTTGAATTCAAGACTCGGTTTCCGTCGGGATTTTATTATTCTATTATTACTTGCAGTTTATGTTGGAAAGGTATATACCTGTTTAAATCCCATGATCATCAGAGGAGCTTGGGGCTCATAGGATAGATTCGTCGCTGGTATTCAAAATGTCAACAGTCCGAAACAGGGTTCCGTCGAGTTTTCTTTAATCTTTTATTACTCGCAATTTATGTTGTAAAGGTATATACCTGTTTAAATTCCACAATCAACGGAGAAATTTGTGGCGCAATGGAAAGATTCCCCGCTGGTATTCAACATGTCTTGTGTTCGAAACTCGGTTCCGTCGAGTTTTCTTTATTCTATTTTTACGCGCAATTTATGTTGGAAAGGTATATACCTGTTTAAATTCCAAAATCAACAGAGGAATTTGTGGCTCAATGGACAGATTCATCGCCTGTATTCAAGATGTCTTGAGTTCTAGACTCGGTTCCGTCGAGTTTTCTTTATTCTAATTATGACTCGCAATTTATGTTGGAAAGGTATATAAGATTCATCGCTGGTATTCAACATTTCTTGAATTCAAGACTCGGTTTCCGTCGGGATTTTATTATTCTATTATTACTCGCAATTTATGTTGGAGAGGTATATACCTGTCTAAATCCCATGATCATCAGAGGAGCTTGTGGCTCATAGGATATATTCGTCGCTGGTATTCAAGATGTCCTGAGTTCGAGACAGGGTCCCGTCGAGTTTTCTTCAATCTTTTATTACTCGCAATTTATGTTGTAAAGGTATATACCTAATTAAATTCCACAATCAACAGAGAAATTTGTGGCTCAATGGAAAGATTCACCGCTGGTATTCAACATGTCTTGAGTTCGAGACTCGGTTCCGTCGAGTCTTCTTTATTCTATTATTACTCGCAATTTTTGTTGGAAAGGTATATACCTGTTTAAATCCGATAATCTTCAGAGGAAGTCATGGCGCATTGGAAAGATTCATCGCTGGTATTCAACATGTCTTGAATACGAGGCTCGGTTCCGTCGGGATTTCATTATTCTATTATTACTCGCAATTTATGTTGGAAAGGTATATACCTGTTTAAATCATATGATCATCAGAGGAACTTGTGGCTCATAGGATAGATTCGTCGCTGGTATTCAAGATGTCATAAGTTCGAAACAGGGTTCCGTCGAGATTTCTTTAATCTTTTATTACTCGCAATTTATGTTGTAAAGGTATATACCTGTTTAAATTACAAAATCAACAGAGGAATTCCTGGCTCAATGGATATTTTCATCGCCTGTATTCAAGATGACTTGAGTTCTAGACTTGGTTCCGTCGAGTTTTCTTTATTCTAATTATTACTCGCAATTTATGTTGGAAAGGTATATACCTGTTTAAATCCCATAATCATCAGAGGAAGTCATGGCGCAATGGAAAGATTCATCGCTGGTATTCAACATGTCTTGAATTCAAGACTCGGTTTCCCTCGGGATTTTATTATTCTATTATTACTCGCAGTTTATGTTGGAAAGGTATATACCTGTTTAAAACCGGTATTCAAGTGATTAAGTTGTGGCCCAATGGATAGATTCATCGCTGGTATTCAAGAAGTCTTGAGATCCAGACTCGACTCCGTCGACTTTTCATTATTCTATTATTACTCGCAATTTATGATGGAAAGGTATATACCTGTTTAAATCCTATGATAATCAGAGGAACTTGTGGCTCATAGGATAGATTCGTCGCTGTTATTCAAGATGTCAAGAGTTTGAAACATGGTCCCGTCGAGTTTTCTTTAATCTTTTATCAATCGCAATATATGTTGGAAAGGTATATACCTGTTTAAATTCCAAAATCAACAGAGGAATTTGTGGCAAAATGGATAGATTCATCGCCTGTATTCAAGATGACTTGAGTTCCAGACTCGGTTTCGTCGAGTTTTCTTTATTCTATTATTACTCTCAATTTATGTTGAAAAGGTATATACCTGTTTAAATCCGATAATCATAAGAGGAAGTCTTGGCGCAATGGAAAGATTCATCGCTGGTATTCAACATGTCTTGAATACGAGACTCGGTTCCGTCGGGATTGCATTATTCTATTATTACTCGCAGTTTATGTTGGAAAGGTATATACCGGTTTAAATCCGGTAATCAACAGAGTAAGTTGTGGCTCAATGGATAGATTCATCGCTGGTATTCAAGAAGTCTTGAGATCGAGACTCGGCTCCGTCGACTTTTTATTATTCTATTATTACTCGCAATTTATGTTGGAAAGGTATATACCTGTTTAAATCCTATGATCATCAGAGGAACTTGTGGCTCAATGGATAGATTCGTCGCTGGTATTCAAGATGTCATGAGTTCGAAACAGGGTTCCGTCTAGTTTTCTTTAATCTTTTATTACTCGCAATTTATGTTGTAAAGGTATATACCTGTTTAAATTCCACAGTCAACTGTGAAATTTGTGGCTCAATGGAAAGATTCCCCGCTGGTATTCAACATGTCTTGAGTTCGAGACTCGGTTCCGTCGAGTTTTCTTTATTCTATTATTATGCGCAATTTATGTTGGAAAGGTATATACCTGTTTAAATTCCAAAATCAACAGAGGAATTTGTGGCTCAATGGATAGATTCATCGCCTGTATTCAAGATGACTTGAGTTCTAGACTCGGTTCCGTCGAGTTTTCTTTATTCTAATTATTACTCGCAATTTATGTTGGAAAGGCATATACCTGTTTAAATCCGATAATCATCAGAGGAAGTCATGGCGCAATGGAAAGATTCATCGCTGGTATTCAACATGTCTTGAATTCAAGACTCGGTTTCCCTCGGGATTTTATTATTCTATTATTACTCGCAGTTTAAGTTGGAAAGGTAATATACCTGTTTAAATCCTGTGATCATCAGAGGAACTTGTGGCTCATAGGGTAGATTCGTCGCTGGTATTCAACATTTCGTGAATTCAAGATCGGTTTCCGTCGGTATTTTATTATTCTATTATTACTCTCAGTTTATGCTGCAAAGGTATATACCTGTTTAAATCCCGTGATCATCAGAGGAACTTGTGGTTCATAGGGTAGATTCGTCGCTGGTATTCAAGATGTCATGAGTTCGAGACTCGGCTCCGTCGACTTTTTATTATTCTATTATTACTCGCCATTTATGTTGGAAAGAAATATACCTGTTTAAATCCCATGATCATCAGAGGAGATTGTGGTTCATAGGGTAGATTCGTCGCTGGTATTCAAGATGTCATGAGTTCGAGACTCGGCTCCGTCGACTTTTTATTATTCTATTATTACTCGCCATTTATGTTGGAAAGGTATATACCTGTTTAAATCCGATAATCATAAGAGGAAGTCATGGCGCAATGGAAAGATTCATCGCTGGTATTCAAGAAGTCTTGAGATCGAGACTCGGCTCCGTCGTCTTTTTATTATTCTATTATTACTCGCAATTTATGTTGGAAAGGTATATATATACCTGTTTAAATCAGGTAATCAACAGAGGAATTTGTGGCTCAATGGATTCATTCATCGCCTGTATTCAAGATGACTTGAGTTCTAGACTCGGTTCCGTCGACTTTTCATTATTCTATTATTACTCGCAATTTATGTTGGAAAGGTATATACCTGTTTAAATCCGATAATCAACAAAGGAAGTCATGGCTCAATGGAAAGATTCATCGCTGGTATTCAAGAAGTCTGGGGATCTAGACTCGGCTCCGTTATCATTATTCTAATAATACTAGCAGTTTATATTGGAAAGGTATATACCTGTTTAAATCCCATATTCAACCTAGGAACTTGTGGCTCAATAGATAGATTCATCGCCGGTATTCAAGATGTCTTGAATTCGAGACTCGGTTCCGTCGAGCTTTCATTATTCTGTTATTACTCACAGTTTATGTTGGAAAAGTATATAACTGTTTAAATCCCCAAGTCATCAGAGGAACTTGTGGCTCAATGGATAGATTCGTCGCTGGTATTCAACATGTCTTGAGTTCGAAACTCTGTTCCGTCGATGTTTTATCATTCTATTATTACTTGCAATTTATATTGGAGAGGTATAAACCTGTTTAAAGCAAAAATCTTTAGAGGAACTTGTGGCTCAATGAGTAGATTCATTGCTGGTATTCAGGTTGTCTTGAGTTCGAGAATAGGTTCCGTTGAATTTTCATTATTCTATTATTACTCGCAGTTTATGTTGGAAAGGTATATACCTGTTTAAATCCCGGAATCAACGGAGGAATTTGTGGCTCAATGGATAGATTCATTGCTGGTATTCAGGATGTCTTGAGTTCGACACTCGGTTTCGTCGAGTTTTCATTATTCTATTATTACTCGCAGTTTATGATGGAAAGGTATATACCTTTTCAAATCCGATAATCAACAGAGGAAGTCATGGCTCTATGAAAAGATTCATCGCTGGTATACAAGAAGTCTTGGGATCTAGACTCGCTACGCTATCATTATTCTAATATTACTCGCAGTTTATATTGAAAAGGTGTATAACTGTTTAAATCCCGGAATCAACAGAGGAATTTGTGGCTCTATGTATAGATTCATCGCTGGTATTCAAGATGTCTTGAGTTCTACACTCGGTTCCGTCGAGTTTTCATTATTCTATTATTACTCGCAGTTTGTGTTTGAAAAGTATATAACTGTTTAAATCCCCTTGTCATCAGAGGAACTTGTGGCTCAATGGATAGATTCATCGGTGGTATTCAAGATGTCTTGAGTTCGAGACTCGGTTCTGTCGAGTTTTCATTATGTTTATTGAGTAATGTTTACACTATTAAAACTTTTTTCTGTGCGTTATATGATTTTCAGATCGGTTTGATTCACAACTCCTCAGAGGTGCCAAGGCCCAATTAAAATATAGTAATGCTCAAAAAGCCAGCAAAGGCAGGGTATTTCGGAATCTTAAACTCTAACAAACAAGTGATTTTTTATTACAAACTGTATTTAGTAATACATTTTTGAATACAATAGAATTTGATAAATTTCAATTTCTTACAAATTATATATATTTTAAAATTATGTATAATCGTGTATGGGCCATTTTATCTTCGCCAGGTAAAAACATAAAATATATATTGTTCGATTTTGAATCCGTGATTGATTGGGTCGCTTAAGTGCGGGCCATTTTTGCCGAATTAATCTCAGTATTGCTTTCTTAATTTGAGTTGAAACATTATGCAGACATTTGTAGGGCATACAGTGTGTAAAATTCTTGCGACCGGAAACTGCCTGCGCACAAGTGACACACTTTCGATGTTCTGCATTTTTGTTGGATTCAAGTGCAAAAAGCATAAAAAATCGGGAGTTTTTCCCACGATCCGGCATTGTTATTGTGATAAGATGTTCACTCTTGTTTACCCCCTCCCCCCTATTCTCGGTCACAAACGTTAGATCTGTCATATTAAACAAACAAACGCTAATACATACGGAAGACTTCCCTGCGTTCCCATGGTATCTGTTTGTTGAACTGTTCTCGTCAGCATAGCTGAATGCATAGAATTTGAGCTGCATCAGAAACACCACTATTTTTAAAAAATGGATACAGCCTTTCTTTTCCTGGCATCAAAATGTCCCAATCCTGCATAAAACCGGCGTATAATATTTTGAAGTCCTAGGATGTCGGCCATGGGATTCACCGGAAACTTGAAAATTATCCTTGACTTAATTTCGATTAAATCTCGTATTTGCCTAATAATGGCAACGTATTCGCCTTATAGCTACGTTTGCTTTGTTTTTAATCTGGAATTATGATAGAATTGAACATCACGAATGGCAACAAAAAACTTCTTATATGAATAATTTTGCTTCGCATAAATAATAGTATCATAGATGAGCATTTGTAGGAGAACAGTTCGATTAGATAATTGACGATGAACTAGTTCCAGAATGTCGTAATACGTTAACTTAATCGGCAAAGTGAAGTGATCGTGATCTCTACCAGTAATATGACGATGGAGGTATAATACAGAGGGATTTAAAAAAAGGGTTCAACTGTCAAAGGTATACAACATCTTTTAAATAGTGAACATTTGTTGTTTATGTGTCCATGTTGCTGGTGTTAAATGTTTCCCCAATTTGAACATAAGTTTATTGCTGTCAGCTCATTTTTTACCTTCAAAAGTATATCCTGGTGCAATTAAACGTATACAAAAATCTACTATAATCATGCTTGATCAATGATAAAATGTGGATAAACCATGTTAGTATATGAAAATATATATAGTTGTCGCAAAAATGCTACCAATATTTTGTGTGTGCTGTCACTTTACAACGAGCATGATATTCGTAAAAATTCCAAATATTTTCTGTTGGATTCCTGCTACAATGGCGGCGGCCCTAGACATTCATTTACCGTCTAGAAATTTTGCGCGGATTCGAAGATCGCGAAACGGCACAAAATGAGCCTAGGTAGAAAAAGAATTGACGAACTTGGTGTTTTTGATGCATGTGTCCTGAAATGCAACAGTCTGATTTTGTGGGCGCGATGGCTTAGTGGTTATCATGGTTGCAGGCTGAACATCTCGGGTTCGAGTCCCAGCGAGTCCGGCTCGCTTATCCATGCCCATCACTCAACCCATGATGTAATAATTTGGGTAAACTCGGCTGAGCCGGAAAGATCATATCTTTGAAACAACATCCTGTTTGTCTGTAAATGACCGTTGGTCCGGGGCCTTGCTCGGGATGATCCGCTCAAATGAGTGACTATAAGAAAAATCTAAACAGTGCCTTTGGAGATATCTTAATATGAAAAGCTGAAAAATTCAGTCCTTGAGAAACTGGCAGCATATATATATATATATGCCGATAAATATGCACGGCATAGCCTTTGGATCTCATATGCAGGAAGATGTCTCTCCACGAGGAAAATTTTTGTGGAAAGTATGGTCTGGAAGTATAGTAAGTAAATTAATATAATTTATATAAGCGACACACCATCAGAGCTTTTTTTGTCAAGGATGAATCGCGCCGACCAGGTGATGCCTGTTTTTTTTTAAGTTTGAAGAAAAGAAAGGTTTCAATCATTAAACTTGTATAACAATGACGAGGAATATATTGGGGTCGTAATTTCGCAAAGCAAGTCAGCCAAATATTTTAAAGGCCAATCCGAACCGGCAAGCACCGAAATTGAGACAATCCTGTCAGATTCGACTACGGCAATCCGCTCCACGAAGCACTCAGCTTTACATATACGAGAAAAACCAAAGCAGTAAATTTCAAAAGACTGGGAAAGATCCATACTTGGGTCTTGAGTTTGGTGGAGGGGGGTACAGGCGGCTCTTAAGGCCACAATGCAAATGCAATCGTCTTACCGATGCGTTGCATTACTTTTTGGGTGATGAAATAAAAACGGCGATACACGTGTTGTGATCACATACGTACAAAGCACAAACGCAAAAAACGAAACGAGCATTCTGCGTTAGCTTTGATAGCAAACCGTTCTGTTGCGTTGGAATTCGTAACTAAATGCATGCAGAACATTGCGCTGCATGCGCATGAAACGTGCGTGAATATAACAAACCTAGAAAAAAAAAACGCAACCTAAACAAACCTCTGTCTTTACGTTAACCACGATGCGCCGACGAGGCGCCCAGCATACCTCTCGCTTATTCACCACAGAACCCGAACCTACGTCATGGCGATCAGAGATGCTTAGCTAGAAGCGTATTCCCAACGCTCTGCAAATTGAGCTAAGCGGGCACCTGTTATGGCGAACCACCCGGAAGGTCGTCACACGCCTTATATTTTGGGCCATATATTTTATGCCACCACAGGACGAAAAGGATTACCTCTGCCTCGATCCCAATCAGAGTACTTGACAACTTAAGTATCGGTACCTTATTTCCGATTACTCGATTCACATAATTATCCCATCCTAGCAAGATGGTATCTCCCCTCTTAAAATGCGCTGTTAATTCCACGCTGGGAAATACCGTACTAAGCCAGACGAGGCCCAGAAAATCAAGGTCTGATCATATTCAGTTAAGTATGGGTCACTGATGAATCGCGCCGCGAGGCGCGGAACATCTGTGGTACATGCTTGACAAAATAAAATTCCTGCATCAGAGCCAATATGAGTTACTATCCGTTGATTAATATGTTTGTATTTTTAATTCTTCGTTCACAATAATGTTAGTATTACGTCACAAATGATTCATTGCACGGGAGAGGAAATTGCATTAGTTTCGTTGTTGTCTGCATAATAAGACATCGCGTGGTGTGTTCTTGTGGATATTCGTTTAAGTAGTTTCGGGCGTAGGCTGTGCGCTTTGAGAAACGATTTTTGCAGATTCGAAAGATACGTTGTTTTTGAGTCGCTTTGTATTATTTTGTACGGTTTTCCCCGGATTTAGTTCTCAAGCTACCGGTAGGTTATAGGCGAAAATCCTCGTAATAGGCTAACATAAATGTAAAATTTAAAAAAACCGAATGAACATTTTTCTTGAAACCGAAAAGGCGTGTTTTGCAGATTTGAGTAGTAGATATTGGTTTCTCTTTAGGATACGTTTAGTCTCGACCATAATATTCTGGAACGAATCCATCTACATATCGCCAAAAATTCTCAATACAAGCCAGTTTTTTTATTATTGAAATTCACTCTGAGCAAGGCTGAAAGCAGTGCCAAAAGGAACTGACAGCCACTTAGTAGCAAAGATCTACTACAAGACAATAGTACCATCAACGGCACTCTAAACGGAAAACATTTCAAACGGAACCGAACCGCAATGGTAAAGTGCAGTGAGTGGTACCTGCTCTGAGTATCTACCACTTCTTTGTCTCCTTTTAGTCGCCTCTTACGACAGGCAGGAAATCTGTTAGGGCTATTCCAAAGTTCGTACTTACAAGGCTTTTATGTAAGATTAGTACAGGATGAGCTTTGAACTGAAAACCTTTCTCGGATCAAAGACATGCGTATCCAAAAAGCGTGTTCTGCAAATTTTGCGCTATTGAAATTAGCGTATATTTCAGATTAAAATTTATTTTCTATCATTTTACTTTGGAATGAATCTTTCCCAGTTCAATATTCAACATGTTGGTGATAGCGAGTGGGTTCTACACCGGGAAGATTATTCGAAATGCATGTCATATTCCAACATGCTGGATGAGCTTTTATTGAAAAAATCAGTTCCAATCACATGTATAGATATTTGGGACAGACTTGTTCCTAGGGCTGGAGAATTCGATTAGGGAAGTACAGAATATTCGAATCAATTGTGAATCGGTCAAAGGGGAAAATTTTAAATCAGACTTGTATCCCAACCCAGTTAGAAAGATCCATGGTCCAAACATGTTGTGTTCTTCATTCTGGGCTGCTGGTGGTTTATGCCGCTGAGGCACGGACCATCTGTCATTCATGCTTGACGAATCCAATTTTCTGATTGGAAATGGATGTTATATTAATATCCGGCGTTTTGAGAACCGATTCTTGCATATTTTAAGCATTTGAGAAGATGATTCACTTTGTTCGCCACATTAAGATAATTTATTTCGGATTTGATAAAAATTGGGCCGATTTGATTCTCGACATATTGGCGACGATTTTCGAAATGAACGTCAACTTTCTGTTGTTTATATTTATGTGCGGTCATTGTTATCCGTACTTACTACCCGTTTGTGCGAGTATTGTGAACTATTTTTGTCCGTCGTTTTATTCTCGTGTAGTTTAATAGATTTTAGGAATAGCGGGACTGCGTACTTGACGTGTGATTTTACTTCATTCCATTTGCATTATCTTGTTCAAGTCTTACTCCGGAATGTAAATATGGTTTTAATACTGTTGTAGTGACGAAAAAGTGGAAATAAATCTATCTCACAAAAGGGCTTTTTCCTCTAAAGATTTTTAAGACTACAGAAATAAGAGTCTGAAAAGCATTTTTACGGATTTCGGCCTTTGGGATTAGTGTATCTTTCAGATATATTTATTTTCAAAACATATCATTTTGATGACGTCTAAATTAGGAAATTTAGAAACGAGTATCGTTTGAACACTTTAAATAGGCGTGCTTCGTGTATGATATCATAGTAATGACGCTGGCGCAGCCGGAAGTCTAACGGTCAATATTGGTGGATTTTAGTTCATATAGGCGACTCCCTCACTGCAGGGATAATATTATTGTACATTTGATAATATATAGTTTTTTTTCGACTATTTTGATGTTGCTTTAACTCGTATTAGATATTGATGGTTATATTGAGACTTGGGTATTATACACATACAGTATCGCCTTACCATTAGATGTGAGCAATTTAAAATTCTGTTGGGTCCGGATTTCAAAGTATTCGAACCCCAAATGCATATTTAAATCACATAATAGAATTCGATTGTTAATTAACATATACGAAGCGCTCGCAGACAGCACACAGTCGAAAACGTTGTGAAAGCTTGAGTTCGAGCGCGTGTGCGATTGCGATGACGCAATGGCAACCGGTTAATCTCTCCGATAGGGTATGGGTGACGTCATCGCCTACCGAATTTTTTGTATAACCCGTTTGGCGTTCTGGTGTCAGAATAAAAGCCGAATGATGACATTTCGGAATAGGGTTCTGGATACGATTTTACTATTCGAGACAATTACGGAATAGTAAAGTACTTTGAATTTGTCCTCGTTACCATTTATTCAAGCACTTGTAGTTCAGCGGGCACTTGTATTGTTCCAATTGGGAGCGAAAAATTTCTGTGACATCACTGGGATTTACAAAGATATTTGCATTTGTTAACTTTAAATGGACCGCCTATCAGACATATAGGTTCCAATTTCGAGGCTAGAGGGCGCGTGTACATCCTACACGTTTTTAAGCTTCACGCGAGGCATTGTTCAACTGTCTGGGATTTCCTGAGTATAATTACTGTATTTAATAACGTATCTTTTAAATATTTGCTGAGAAGGTCGAAATAAATATAGATTTCTATCTAGTCCGGACGGTTTAAAAATTTCCCCAATATAAACTTTCCATTGTTTATATCTGAGCATCGTGGTAAAAATCTGGTTTGTGATAAATAATACGATAAAATACGATTGTGATGGAATGAGGTGCTTACTACCAATGCTGAATATTGAAAAGATGGTCCAACGCGCTGTGAGTAAAATATAAATTAAATATCAAAAGAGTTTTTATATTGGATCATCCTTGCCTACACTACAAAAAATGCAACAAAATCACTGGTTTTTGGCGATAAATATCAAAAGAGTTTTTATATTGGATCACCCTTGCCTACACTACAAAAAATGCAACAAAATCACTGGTTTTTGGCGATAATTTTACTTAATAGTATTGAAAAAAAATTCAAAATTGACTTTCTTAGCCAAATATAGAGTGTTGGTGGAACGCAACACGAAGGTGCGATCCATCAACAGCCCATAATTGGCATAAATCTCATCAACAGGGCCTTTTTTTTTACTTTGAAAATAGGCAATTACTGCAAATGATCGGTAAATTTACTGTACTTTTGTTACAGTGTAGATCCTGTAGCAGCGGTTACTTAGCAGCAAACAGGGTTAGTGTTGTTTTGAAGAAATTACCTTCATGGTTCGGCCGAGCCTATCAAAGTTGATGATGGTTAGGGGAATTGCCCAGACTCGAACTCGAGATCTTCGACCTGGGATGCCAACATCAAAAATCTACTAGACCATTGCGCTAACAAAAACTATATACTGTAACAAAAGTACAGTAAGTTTACTGGTCATCTGCAGTAATTGCATATTTCCAAAGTTAAAAAAAACGCCATGTTGATGTGATTTATGGTCTGTTGATGGACCACACATTCGCGGTGCGTTCCATCAAGAGCCCATATTTTGCCGATAACGTCAATATAGAATTTTTTTCAGTACCACCAAGTGAAATAACTGCGAAAGACCAGTGATTTTGTTGCATTTTTGTTACAGTGTAGTAAACTACCACAGAGAGCCTACGATCGATTTTTTTGAGAAGGATAAATTTGAGTGTCTTTACTACGACTTGGCTATTAATCAGGGGGTGCTACACCTACCACACTTTTGGCTCCAAGACACATACTTTTGCGCGCAATTTCTTACCTCTATCTCGATAGCCAGTGATTTATAAGAGCATTGTGTGTCACAATGATTAATTAAGTTCGATGATGTAATCTTGTCTTTAAATAACTCTAACGTTACCTTTATTCTCGGTGATGAAACATCTTTCTAGTGTCTGACGTCAGGGTTACACTTCGAGAAATGCGTCTCTTATTGTACTTCGTATTATATTTTTAACTCGACAGAGAACTTCAGTGAAAGCGAGTCTTGTCAGTCTAATGGGTCGCGCTGTTTAACTCGATGGCGCAAAGTGCTTAGTCTTGCGATGCATTCATTATTTTAGTAATCGCTTTTTCAGATAAGTTTGAGGTTAGTCTGGTTCACATCGAAGATATCTTCTGAATTTTCTTGTCTCTGGCGCACTTATTTTTTTTTATTAAAATTCGCCCTCGCAAGGACTGTGGTCGCGCCCATTAAGATACGAACTAATGAACAGTTATACGACGAAGAAATACTCCAAAATACAATATCAACAACTGCACTCTAAATGAAAATTAATCTCATGAGGAGTGTACCACTGACGTGCAGTAACAGGTATATGCTCTGGGCGAAGACAAAGCCACCTACCATTTGTTGCGCGTCTACTCGATTGGATATAGTTTTATGTAAGAATTTTTTCAACGAATCCCCAAACTTCAAAACTCGCGTCAATAGATATCCCTGAAGGAAGGAAATTTCTTGGCTTTATTTCTGTATTTTTGCTCTTTTCACACTAGTGGTTTGGGGGGACTTTAATTAATGTATGATATGTCTTGCAACCTTGATCTGAGCAAATTTTTATGGCAAAAAATAGCTGCAAAGAATCCAAATTGGCTTAAAAGCGCCAGGGATACACCTCGAGCTATGTGTTTCTTATTGTACTTCGTCACGGATTCCAACAGAGCTAAAAATTGTCGTGGAAACAAACTTTGTTCGATATGGGTCACTGATGGATCGCGCCACCGATTGCCACTGCGAATCGAAAAAGGATTGAAGAACACCTTGGCGACGCAAAGTGCATTTGTGATTCATTATGTTTGATCACGTATTCTGTGTTCGGATTACTCTTAAGGTCAGTTTGGTTCACCTCGATGATGAATCTTTTGCATTTTCGACGCTTTCCTTTTTGCATTGAAATTAACTCTTCGAATGACCGGAAGAAGCGCTCAAATAGAAACAAACCACGCGTGTGACTAACAGATATTCAAAACATAGAACCAGTAACTGCACTCTAAATGGAAAATACGCCAAGTAGGAATGTACCGCTTTAATGAAGTGCAGGGAGTGGTGTCTGCTCTGGGCGACGTTAAAACCACCTATCATTTGTTGCACGATTACTCATTTGGATATAGCGATTAAGAATCCGATCAGCTCAACAGCGTTATGAATACACTTCGAGCTACCAATGTTTTGTTGTACCTCGTCTCAAATAACAAAGTCAAAAATGTTTTATTGGGACACGTTTCGTCAAGTATGGATCACTGATGGATCGCGCCACCGAGGCGCGGTCCATCATTGATCCATACATGACAAAATAAAATTTCTGATTAAGAGAAGAGAGGATTGCTGGACACCTCGACGACGCAAGATGCATTCGTGATTCATTATGTTAGTAATCGTGTCTTCAGATAACCCTAAGGTCAGTTTGGTTCACATCAATCTTTCGAGTATCTGAGTCTTTCGATGCTCTTTTTTAATGGAAATTCGCTCTATGCAATGTCTGAAGCAGAGCTTTTATGAAACAAACCAATGGCCAGTTATACAACAATGAAACAGTTTAAAATATAGAACCAGCGGAAAACATCCCGAAGAGATGTGTACCGCTATAATAGAGTGCAACAAGTGATATCTGCCCAGGCGATAAAAAAATGCCTACCACCTGTTGTTGTACATCTACTCAATTCGATATAGTTAATAAAGACCCGATTAGCGCAAAAGCACTAGGGATACACTCCGAGCTGTGTGTTTCTTTTTTTACCAAGTCTCGGATCCCAGCAATTTTTTGTGGAAACAAATTTTGTCATGTATGCGTCATTGATGGATCGCACCGCCATTGATCCATTAGTTATCCATATCTGACAAAACAAAATTTCTGCTCATAAATAGAGAGGATTGTTGGACACCTTTGCGACGCAAAGTGCTTACATTTGTGATTCATTATGTTTTGATGACGTAAATATGTCTTTAAATTAGCCTAAGGTCGGTTTGGTTCACGTTGATGAAACAATTTGCGTCTTCAGCCGTTCTTACGCCGTATTGTCATCCTTGTCTACTAGATTAGCTATAGTTACTAGTGTATTTGAAAGGAGAACGAAAAATTTAAAAAAAAATGAAATTTTATGGACCCAAGATGGCTAATTAAGCTATTTAATTAATATACTATCCAATTATGAAAAAATTGGCTTTTCTACGTTTTAGAGCACTTGTCATAAAGTCATATTGTTAGTTGGGGGTGGTCTTGGCGTACAAAGAAGTTGATATTCGAACCCACTGCTTGTGTGTGTTGCATAAGATATCAAAGTTGGAATACAAAGAAGTTAGTTGCGAAACTGCACGTTCTTCGCGCATAATGAACTTGAGACAACCAGCTCCTAGCACGAGTAATATAATTATCTGCGCCTCGTTAAAACATGAAAATCGTTTAATCAGACTAAGGATGTCCTTATACAAAAATTCAGGTGTTTTATAAATCTGATTTATGCACTCACTCTCTTACTCCCACTCTCACTCTCTTAATAATTCTCTACATAATAACTAATGTTTCTGTGGAATGAGAACATGATATTTTTCTATTCTCACTATTGGAATATTTACCGGATAACAAAATGAAATACTGATATGTTGACCGATGGCACTAGCCATGATGGTGACCTAGTTATTTTCATAACTAGGTGTCAAGTAAAACGAAATTACAACAAAACTAGGTAAAATATTACTAGGTAACCTAGTTCCACTTTCAAAATTATGTAGTACCTATATTGAAACCTGGTAAACTTGGTAATGGTCGTTTGGCTGCGTTTAAGGCATTTTTAATGGATTTGAAGGTAAAATTTTTAAATAGTCTGTTTTGAAAGCTTTTTTATATAATCAATATATGAGCACTTAGATTTTTATACCAGGAACCTGGTGAATTTACAAGGTGAAATATCAAACAGAAAAGTTCAATCAAGTAAGGTATATAAAGATTGGGTGATTGCCACCAGGGAAATTCATAGTGAATCTAATTGCTCAACCGGTGATGTGCAAACGATATTATATATTTTGCCAACGTTTCGAATGTCTATACCAGGGGTGGCTAGACCTGCTTCCTGCTCGAGCCGCATATAACAAAATCCAGTTTTAAAAGAGCCACAACACAAACACAATATGAAAGACGAATTTATTCACTCACAACGAAGTGTAGCTATTGATTACTGCTGCGTGGTATACTGTGAGTCTCCGCCTGGGCTGCAAGATGCTTGAAATTAGGTTGGTATGATGTTAAAGCACTTCGGAGCAGTTCCTTCAAGTGCTGGTTTGTCAAAACTGAACAGTATTTTGACTAGCGTGAAAATGCATGTCCAATTCATCAAGGCTAATTCATTAAAGAGCCGCAAGCAAATTCTCAAAGAGCCGCGTGAGGCTCGAGAGCCGCAGTTTGGCCACCCCTGGTCTATACAGACGTTCTTCATCAGGGCAATAGATTGACAAGTAAGATATATATCCATGAAACAGGTAAAAGTACTTTGAAAATAAACTCGGTGGACTAGGTAGACCAGATACTTTCACTCAGAATCGCCGACTCTAGATGGCGCACGACTTCTCTCTGAATTCTCCACTCGTAATGGCTGGTCCCAGTCGAAGAAATTTGATTAAAACTTCTTTTGTTAAGTATGTGTCGATAAGACGCGGTCCATCTGTGGCACATGCTTGACAAAATCCTATTCCCTAATTGAGTTATCAAAAACAAAAGCTGCTAAAAAATTATCCTGTGATCAGGAACCCCGCACTTTCACCGTGAGAATAAAAGTCGGTTTCTATTACGCAAGTCGTCCATTGTTTGCTCAGAACCTTCTGTAGTGACCATGGTTTCTAATATTAAGATCAAGATGCGGTTATGCGGTTTCGAATATACTCATTCTCAATTCGTTATGATTAGACAAATCCGATAAATTTTAATATCGATTTTAAGGTTATATTAAAGAAATTTTAGTCTCATGAAGTTTATCACCATATTCCCGATAATCATAAAACTTTCACATGTTGAAAGCAACTCATCCTAACCCGGAATATAATGTCATGATTATGCTTGCTTGGTGCCCCACACCCCACTGGATGGATGAGACTTTGTTTCCATTGTGAAAATTATAAATTTATATTTACGAATTACTAATAATAGCATAAACGGAGCAATGAATTTTAAATTCACACTATTTGTGTAAGGGCAAGAATTTTCATTTTTAACGACAAAATACAGTCTATTTTGGTCATGTTTGAACAAAATCGATCGTATTCTGTCGCTAAAATCCAATCTCCTAGTTTTTTTTATTAAGGTTTTGTTTCCATGGAAGATTCACGATTATTTCAAATAATTTGCGCTTCGAATCGATTAAAATTGGCCAGCCCTGCATTAGAGGTTCTTGATAGTTCTTGCGTCATAAATTTGCTGAATAATTTTCTAAGGCTCACACGCCATACACGTTAACATGGCACGCAAGCGAATCTACCATGGGTAGTGGCAAAGAAGGTCTAATATCACCAAAAAAATGAAAATCGATGTCCTCCCCTTTCTCTCGAAAAAAACTGTGCGACGGGAGACAGGAATTTTCCTCATCCGAATAATCAGATATTTTAAAGTTCTAGTTAAAAATAATTTCGTTTCAGTGAAATCATAATATTTGCATAAAATAATCATAATATAATTAACAACGTAAAATTTGACATATACCAAGAATTTGCTACCTAATGGGAAAAGTATTGCCAAATATAGGCAATTTCGTTTCCTGAAATGTTAAAACCTTTTTCTATTTATTCAGTGAGTTTCAAATACCGTTTAAACTAAGCTATAGGGGCCAATCCTGATTAGAGGTTTCTCTCTATCAGAAACTTTATTTTGTCAAGCATGCGCCACAGATAGACCGCGTCTTGTCGATGCGCTCCATCAGTGACGCATACTTTATAAAATAGTCTTTGACAAAGTTTTTCGATTGGGCTATGGTCCATAGTACAATAGGAAGTTGCTCGTTATTAAGAGTATAATAGGTTGCCGCTCACGCGGTAATATGAGGTCATTTTTATAGTAAAGAAGTATGAGGTCGTGAACATATGGTCGCTATCGTAAGACAGGGATAGTTGGATTATAGGAGTACTATAGCATTTTTATTAATACTCAAAATATTGTGGATTGACCGTAGTTGCAGAAAAGTTAATATATTTGGCAAAATTTAAGATGGAAAAAGAAGTGGTGTTGTAGACCGTGAGTAGTCTATGTAAAGTAAAACAAATTTGCCCGAAAACTAGTTGAACTATTACTAGGTAACCAAGTTTCTGTGTCTCAAACCTAGGTAGTAAGTAAAAAAGATAAACTCGAAGATTTAAATCCTCCGATCGTCTTTTTTCAAAAACATTTTCGGAAGGAATGATTGATTTATCTAGTTTTCATACCAAATGCCCACTTTTTTAAACCAGGTTCTTAGTTAATCCTTTTAAGTAACTTGGTAAATATTAGATAAATCCATCTATTTTCCCTAGTTAATGAATTAAGTAAAATTTCGAACTCGAAACTCGGCAAAAGTGAATCTAGGTAAATCAGATGTCCGCAATGAAGTCTAGTAACATTGGCCAGAATTCGAAGTCGCGTTATCGCGCCTCGACGGCGCATTCCGTCCGAAATTAGGAGTTTTAAACTCATTTTTCTGTCCGCGAAGGCAGGCGTGACACGATGTCCTCCCCCAACCCAAGCTCTGATGTCTAATATAACAGTCGTCAGCTGTAAAAGGACGAAAATCCCATCCCTGACATCGGTACTTTCAGAAACGTTATTTTAATGACATCATTTCGAATCATTCATATCACGTCTATGTCGAAAATAAATGAAAGAATTTAATGAATGACAATTTTTCAATAGTGGGGAAATTTTTCGAAATATGAATACAATTATCGCGATATATTTCATGAGGCTTTTGTTGTAAATTCAATTTCTATCCATCTCCACGAAATGCGATCGACTTATCCGTTTTAACCGTCATAATCCTCAATATTCAGTCACATATGCAGGATGGGAATGAGGAGATGCAGCGCTCCACCCCTTTAAAATCCAATATTTTTCTAAAATTACGAGAAAAGCCAAACACACGCAGTTCTAAATATTTAACGTTGGCAGCTCTTTGATGCTCCAAATTTTACTTAACTTTTACATCTTTTTAAACCCTAAAACAATGTTTCACTCAATAATTTCGAGCTCTCGGCACCAGTGTTATAGGCGAACAGAGTTAGTATTTCTTGAAAAAGTGGATCACCCTGAACAAGGCCCTGTACAAGCAGCCACTGATAAACGAACAGGGTTAGTGTCGTTGGAAAATTATGAGTGGTGGGCATGGATTAACGTACTTCAAATATTTTGTATTTATTCTTCAACAAAACTGTGCGTTTTCTTCAGAATTTTTTTTTCCGCGACCCAAATTATGACGTCATAAATTTAAAGACTTGAATCATACCCCCAACCAATAATTTGTGGATTTTCTACGGCCAATATCTACGCTTATTAAACTGTTCTTTTGCTATTTTCATTTAGTTTTTTAAAACTATCATTAGAAATTACATGATTACTACTAAGAATATTATTTGAATATATAAGAAACGGAAGCTGACGACATATGGAGTTATTTAATATTACGTTAACGTTGGTTTCCACAACAACAACGACGACGACTAAGCTCACGAAACCACCAAGTGAGTCATACATAACGTTAACTATTAGTTCTATATAGGGCTGGGCAATTCGAGTTTTTTTATCGAAATTCACTTTGAGCAAGGCCGGAAGAAGTGTCCAAAAGGAAACCAATTAACGGCCACTGAATAGCTTAGAGCTGCTAAAAGACGTAGTACCAGCAACTGCACTCTAAACGGAGAATATCCCAAACGGAACTGAATCACCATGGTAAAGTGCAATGATTTGTATCTGCCCTGGGCGATGGTAGAGCCATCTACCATTTCATTGTTTTCTTTTAGTCGCCATTCACGGTACGCAGAAAATACGTTAGGTTTATTCTAAGACCCGTACTTACAGAGCGTAAGATTTGGAAAATCGAAGAGCATATTCGATTAATCAGTCCAGATTCGGCCATAGGAACAGAAACTTATAAAATGAAGTCAATTTATCATATTAACACGATAAAATTTTGGGAGAATTATTGTTTCTCTTGAGAGATGATGCCTGAAATTATGTCAAATTGTCTGTGCTAATTGTAGGGAGATGTACCGTGAATCCGATTCGATTCTCCTCGGCGGCGCGATCCATCATTGACTCATAATAAACAAAACAATTTCTAATTCGGCTGTGCCCCTTACGAGCTGTGTCCCCGGTAGGGAAGATACATTCTTTCTGGGGCTGGGCAATTCGATTCGGTGTTTCGAATTCGAAGCACAATTTATTCGAATAAAACGTGGATCTTTCATAGAAACAAAAACCTGCTAAATAAACTGAAATTTTCTTTTTTACGGGCAGAATGTGATCAACTTTGGTCAAATTTGAACGGAATCGATTGCATTTTGTCGTTGAAATGTGAAAATTGTCGCTCTTAGACATGGAATGTGAATTGAAAACACACCATAAACTATAATTTTTCTCGCTTTTCACTACGTTGCAATAGGAATAATGGGATATGTGTTATTTACATGAAATTAGTGATTCGATTCGAAAAAAATTATTTGAATCAGATTCTAATTCCGAATGACTCGTTTTGCCCACTCCAAATCCTCTCGTATTTACGCCGCAATGAATTGCAAATACCATTTCCCTAACGTATTTTCAGCGTGTCGGATGAGGCATCGCCCAGGACAGATACCACTCACCGCGCTCTATTTTACCGGTTCAGTTCTTTTTCTGAATTTTCGCACAGTTGCTGGTATCTAGCTCATCTCAGTGTAACCGGCCTTTAGTTGGTTACTTCCAGGTATACTGCTTTAAGTGAATTCCAAGAAAAAGTATTTATATAAAGAATTTTATGTCTGTCTGGCAAATAAAATTTTGTGATTAAAATTAAGAATTCCTGCTTATTTTCCATACTATGGTATGCTATATATTTTTAATATTTTATAGTCGCTCCTTAGAGCGGATCTCCCCCGACCAAGGCCCTGTACCAGCGGCCACTTGTAGATGAAAATAGCTTAGAGTTTTTTTTTATAGCCACTTCTTTGAGTGGATCACCCTGACCAAGGCCCTGTAACAGCGGCCACTTATAGACGGGCAGGGTTACAATTGCTGGAAAGATATGATCTTTTCCTGTTCGGCTTAGCCGACCCAAGGTATTACACCCTGGGTTGAGTGGTGGGCATGGATAAGCGAGTCGGATTCGCCGGGACGCGAAACCGAGATCTTCAACTTGCGATGCCAACATGTTTAACCACTAGGCCATCGCGTCCACAAAGGGGCTGTTAAAGGCGGCTCCTCTTCAAAAATCAATGCTCTTCAAATTAAAACAAAAATCTATCTCTCCTCAGCCATCAGTGCAACTACTCTCACTACTACAACTAAATCAACTACTATCGAGACTACTACGCCAACTACAATCAATGCAACGACAGATATTTTGCAGAATTTCACTGATATTTCGACCAACTCAACTTTACCAGGTGAAGAAAAATGGGTTTTGTTGTAAAGTAGTATAGTAGATGATTTTTATTATTGCCCAGGGCAGATACCACTCACAACACTCTACCATGACGTTTTAGTTCCGTTTGGGTTGTTTTCCACTTTCCGTGTTTGAGATATTTCTTGCATTTTAGTAGCTCTCTACAATTTGAGTGCTCGTTATATACAACGACTATATTCGTCTCCTTTTGGGCGCTACTTCGAATCTTTTTCTCCAGTTTTTTTTTAACTTGTCGAATTTTTGTTATGGCCTGTCCGGGAGTGAGGCTTATCCCCATACCAATCGGATATTTACTTTGTCAAGCATGCGCCACGGATAAACTTCGTCTTATTGACGCGATCCATCAGCGACATATACTTAACTAAAAATGTTTTGAATTTTCCGATGAGCTTAAAGTGATCTTTGATAAAGAACAAATCATGTCGTTGAGAGGTTTTCTGAATAAGGATATTTTTTACAGAGGACTTATTTAAGTGAATCTGCCTGATTTTCAGCAATTTTCAAGCAATTTCAACAATAGTTAGATCGCCGTTTTCAATCGTAACTTTGCCTACCGGTAATCTACATCCCTGTAGATAGATAGGGCTTTCTACAGTTCCATTTGTTATGTTTCCCGCTAAGAATGCAGTTGCTGGTATCATTTACACTGTAACAAAAAAATGCAACAGAATCACTGTACTTTGACAGTTATTTCAATTGGTCATATGGGAAAAAAATTGACTTTTATGACCGAATAATGGGTGTGGGTGGAACGCACAGCGAAGTTGCGCTCCATCAACAGCCCATAATTGGCATAAATCTCAGCAACATGGCATTTTCCTTAATTTAGAAATGTGCAATTACTGCAAATAACCAGTAAATTTACTGTACTTTTGTTACAGTGTAGTAGCTATCTGCTACTGAGTGGCCGTCAGTTGGTTCCTTTTGGGCACTCTTTCCTGCCTTGCTCAAAGTAAATTTCAATATAAAAAACGTCGGGGAAAGGAAAATCGGGTTACAGGCGCCCAAAGAGTTGGGGTTCTTTCGCAATTTCATCATAATTTTTGCTGATTCAACTACCGAACCCTCCACCCCATATGTAGCGTAAATAAATATTGAGGAATACGGGAACTCCGACCCCTTCCTGCTTCCACCGTCACTGGTTCCATGTGAACACGACCAGGCAATATATCTATCTGCCTAATAATTTTCGAAATTGTCATGATTTTTACAGCTACAGCAACTAAGGCAACTGCAACAAACGAATCAATATATTTAATTCTGGCGATTGTTCTATCGGTCGTCTTTTGCATCGCGATCATTCTTATTGTCTGCTTTGTGACGTATAGAAGAGGGTGAGAATTTGTTTTTGTTTAAAGTAGGGATGTGAGTTTCGAATATTTTTCGAATGGAATCGAATCTTCTCGAATATGATTCTATTAAAAAAAGTTTTTCCGAATAGTGTTAGAATACTATATCAGTTTTTAAAAACAAAAAGAACACATCCGTTGTTCCATTCTGATCTAAATTGAACGTGAACCAGAAACCTGTGAGTTGATTTTACATCTGGACACGACATGATCAGCAAAAAATTGCCACAAAATCCCAAAAATGCCGAATAAACAGTAAAATATTTGCTGTGTGTATTTCAAGGCCTTATATCTAGGGCTGGGCAAAACCGAATCGTTTGGAATTCAAATCTGATTCGAATCACTGATTCTATGTAAATAAAAAATATCCCATTTTACCATTCTGACTTGTCTTGTTGTGAAACTCAGAAATTTATAGTTTATAGTGTATTTACAATTCACACTAAGAGCTACAATTTTCATATTTCAACGAAGAAATATATTCGATTTTGGTCAAATTTGACCAAAATCGATTGCACTTCGTCGTTAAAATAGAAAATCCTAGTTCATTTAACAAGCTTTTGTTCCCATGAACGATTCGCGACTGATTCGAATAAATCTTGCTTCGAATCGATTCGAATCACGGAATCGAATTTGCCAGCCCTACCTATACCGACAGAACTGTATATTAACGACTTAATAGAACTTTATTTACTTCGCGATTTATTTTCTCGAATTTGCTAGAATAGATTTGAATTACCAGTGGTTCGATTCGATTCTAAAACTTCAATTCGTAATCGTTTGGAATAGTTATAGATGTAGCTTATAAAATCACGATGCAAATTTACGCCCCGTACGTTTAATTCGGGTAGCTACTGGCTTTAGAAATTTCCTAATGCATTTCCTGCATGTCGTAATACTAATAAGAAAAAAGATGGCTTATTGTACTTTGTTATGGTGGTTCAGTGTCCTCTGGGATGTTTTCCGCTTGAAGTGCAGCTGCTAATATTACATTTTTAAGTAGCTCATTTATGCGGAGAACATTCATGCAAAAAGGAACCACTATGGCAGAGTGCAGTAAATGGTATCTGCTCTAAGTTACAATTACCCTAATAACTTCGATTTTTTTTCAGGTTGAAATCGCGCAAAAGAGCCCAGGAAGCTGCGCAGAAGGCATTCCAAGCTCGAGTGACGCCGAAAAACGCACGTCTTGAGGAACTTAAATACGAGGGGCATAGTTTCAGCCAATCAGGGTCGAGGTATTCGGGGAAGATCCAATCATCGCCGGATAAGTCAATTAATGAAAAATCGGCGGGAAAAAGTGAAGAGAAAGGTAACTTCGTGGAAGTGAGACCGCAAAATGAGTACGTAAGACCTGGTGAGCATAAGACCAACGGCGCAGTGGACAATAAAAATGATAGGAATTCATCAAAAGTAACAAATGGCGAAATGACGTCAGAACCCCAATACATGAATTTCGCGGTTGTGCATTCCGACCCCGACGACAATGGCGCGCTTTATATCGACCTTGCAAATGAAAACCAATCAGGACCAAGAAGTCCTGGCAACGTCCAATCGCCAACCACGAAATCTCCACTGGCTGTAAAAACCAGCCAATCAGGATCTGTGAAAACAGAAGTAAGCCAATCAGAAACCGCTAACAACGAAACAGGAAGGGAATCGGCGTATGAAAACCTGCAATCGCCTGGACCGGACGGTTACGAAGACGTAAAGAACAAAGACCCAATACAGGAGGCGATATATCAGAATACTATGCAGCAAAATCAGGAAGACGTATACGTAGAAGCCTCGAAGACTGATGATATCTATGTAGACATGGCTTGAGACGCAGTCTCACCGGCGAAGATAGAATTTCATTTTATTGTGCGGGAGAGGAAAACCGAGAACACGGCTTAACCACATGGCGAACCGCGATATCTTGTGCCGACACCAGTTCCAAGAGGAGAGGATTTGACTAACTGTGTACAGGATTTTAGTAACCGTGTACAGTATTAGGGCTGGGCAAAACCGAATCATTTGGAATTCGAATCTGATTTGAATAATTTGTTCGAAACTGATCGAATCACTGATTTCATGTAAATAACAAATATCCTATTTTTACTCATATAACTTGTCTTAATGTGAAAATGAAGAAATTTATAGTTTATAGTATATTCTCAATTCTCACTAAGAGCTACAATTTTCATATTTTATGGAAGATATTTTATACTAATAGGAACCAACTAACAACTGCTCAATAGCGAAGAGCTACTATAAGATTAGTACCAGCAACTGCACTCTTAAACGGAAAACATTCCGATTGGAATTAAAGTACTATGATGAGGTGCAGTGAGTGGCATCTGCCCTGGACGGTGGCAAAACCATCTACCCCTTCCATGTTTACTTTTAGTCGGTGCAGTGATTGGCACGAGCCCCGGGTGACGATAAAACTATCTCCAAACTATCCACAACGTTTTTGTT
Source organism: Styela plicata (assembly GCA_963675895.2). Classification (NCBI taxonomy): domain Eukaryota; kingdom Metazoa; phylum Chordata; class Ascidiacea; order Stolidobranchia; family Styelidae; genus Styela; species Styela plicata. The sequence goes on along the minus strand of OZ023142.1, from coordinate 17,037,617 downwards.
TTCTTCAAGTCACTTTTTACGAGGCGTTTGGTATCTGCCCTGGGCAACGTTAAAATCATCTCACTTCTGAATCAATAACGACTAACAAACTGCCTACGAAGAACCTTTTCAGCATATTACTATTTTTATTCGTTTTTTACCATTTATTTAAAACTTGATTTCACATTTATAAATAATCAGAGAAAGATAAAAATAAAGATTTTTTATACAAAACAAAACTTACTCAGTACAAAATAGAAGTTTGGGGAGGTGGACTCAACGAGGCAGATGGTATTTCCCCAAAAAAAGAAAGAAAAAAAATATTATGTACTTTTTTTTGGAAGTTGTCAGTCTCATAGAACTATGAGCAGAATATGAATTTTGTGGAACAAAAGGAATCGAAACTTCGTAACAGTTAGAAAATGGGTTTGATCGGAAGAAAATCCACCAAATATAGAGTGCATCGCACACATAAACAGTAAAAGTGTCGTCTGGTGCAAATAGCATCCGCCAAAAACCTTCAAAATCTTCCACGTTAATTTTACATTTTTGCGATTTCTTTGATCAACTCAGTGGATCGCCTTAGGCAAGGGACCTGAACTAGCATCCACTTATTGGCGAACAGGGTTGGTGTTGGTGGAAAGATATTAACTTCCTATTTTAAATGCGCCCATCCAAGTTATTACACCTTGGCTCTGTAACAGAATATTGTTTAATTTCGAGTGTCTGGAATGAATGTGTCTTTTCTTCAGATATAAAAAAAGCTTCAAAGCCATCAACACTCTTATTTTACAGCAGTATTGATGATTTTGAACCTTTTCCTACAGTTTGTTCGCTACAAGATACTCAAAAACAGACATTTTCATCCTCTAGGAAATATATATCATCAATTACTGCCATTTACTAAATTTTCTACTAATTAGACCCATTTTCTGCTAGGGTCTGATGAGCAGGCATTCTGCCGGTTAACAAATCCGACTCGAGATGCATAGATTGAAGCAAGTTACTTATATACGATTTAATTGAGTGAGCTAACTGGGGGGGGGGGGGGAGTTAAAAATTATAGGAACAAGCAAATCTAAATTTGCCTTCGATCTAGTCTTACTTAATAACGTCCAGCCAAAGTTATTCGTGGTACAGTAAGCTTTTCACATTCAAATACATTATGCACCCTCATGTAAAATTTGACAAGAAAAACGAAACTTCTTTTTTTTTTATCGAAATTCGCTCATAGCAAGGTAGGACGAGACGCATCAACAAGTATGAAGACTCTTAAAACTCTTGGTGTTCAGACAGCTACATAAATGCAGGAATGAAGGAGATTAAAGAATCTTCAAATCCTAAAAGATATTATTGACACACTTTTTAAATCCATTTTTAAGTCAACACAATCAGGAAAGCAATATGAAGGTAATGAGTTCAAAAGTTTTAAAGTTCGAGGAAAAAAGCTTCTCTACGCGATGAGCAAGGCTGGATTGGATACTGCTCTATTACTTAGAACCAAGAAAGAACAGACTTCGTCAGATGACAACTGGAATGTGCTAAACACACTCAAAAACGGGATTTTTCCTGGGTGGAAATTTGACACAAATTCGAGCTTAGTTTCGTATCCAAAGGCATTCGTACCAGGAAGAACAGACTTCGTCAGATGAAAACTGGAATGTGCTAAACACACTCAAAAACGGGATTTTTCCTGGGTGGAAATTTGACACAAATTCGAGCTTAGTTTCGTATCCAAAGGCATTCGTACCAGGAAGAACAGACTTCGTCAGATGAAAACTGGAATGTGCTAAACACAACAAAATGGGATTTTTTCTGGGCGAAAATTTGACACAAATTCGAGCTTGGCTTCGTATTGAAAGTCATTCATATTGTTCCACTGCCGCTATGTTGATGACTGGCGATAGTTTGTCGTGTTTAAAATCTTTTTCCCGCACATCGCACAGATGCCTTTCTTGTACGCGCAACCTGGAATTGAAAGTGAAGAATTCAACATATGTGATAATATATAATACCGGGAAATGGAAGATGGTTTACCATCGCCCAGGGCAGATAGCATTCACAACGCTCTGCAATTTTATTTGATAAAAATCTACTTTTAAATAAGTAAGGTTAAAAGGAAACTGCCAATCCAGGGTGACAGATTCTCGTTTTTCTTCAAGATAAGATTTTCTTCAGATGAATAAAAAGCTTGAAAACCATCAACACTGCTATTTCATAGCAGTGTTGATGATTTCGAACCTTTTTCTGGACACTCACAAATAGACAATTTTTTCATCATGCAAAGGTTATATAATAAAATATTGCCCATTTGCTAAACTATCTTCTGATGAAATTCATTTTCTACAGGGGTCCAAGTTGCTGCCATCCTCCTCCTGACATTGTTTAGAGTACGTTCTACAGTCTATACCGACATTTCTAAACACCACCTCCTTCCCGCTTGCGCCACCAGTAAAACATGGTAACTGATAACACTTGTTGATTGCAAATTTTACTAAAGATGAGAGCATTTATTAACTATATTAACGAACGATTTCCATGTTTTCTAGAGTGAAATTGGATGAAAAATACCTACCTTGACAAAAATTTGATCCCACTTGATGCACTTGTAATTTACATATTCTGCATTTCTTGAATTTACCGCTGCTATAGGGATTGTATCGATTTTTCATTCCTGTCAGTGCTTTGTTTTCGTTAATTTTCCGTCCACCCTCTGTAGAAAATAAAGAGATTTATAAGCCTCACTGCACTCTACTTCAACTGTTCAATCCTGCGTGGATTTTTTTCCGCTTAGGGTGCGGTTGCTAGTACTATTTGATAAGTGGTTTTTTTTTTATTGCTGGTCGTTAGTGGACTTCTTTTAGGTGTCATGTCGGACACTTGATCCAATGATGAGAAATGACAAGAAAAAATGCCAACTCATGCCTTTGAGTTTCATACTGAAGAAATTGGCTTTTATCATATTTCAATTGCGTGAAAAGGGTGTGTTTAAAGATGTCCGAAATTAACCTAGGACTCTTGCGCAGACACTAGTTCCAATCAAGTGAAGGTTTTTGGCTTAACATATTTCTCTGTTTTTCCTGTGCATGGCCTTATCTGTGAAGAAAGCCATGAGCAATGCACCGGTGAGACGTCCAACAGATCTCTCGCATATAATATTCATCCCTCACATTCCCAAAGCTTCACCTATTAAGCTAACCGGGAACCAGTGATATCATTACAAAGTTGTATACAAGAGTATATAAGTTGGGCTCTGGGCTCAACGCCTACGTAGGGTTATTTAATCAATCCCCCAGCTACAGCTTGAAATCCTGCAAAAGCATTTCTCACCATTAGTGTTCTTAGCTCCTGCTTTCCAAGTATCAGGTGCGGCCACTGTTCCAAGTTTCTTTTGACCTGAAACGATATGAAGTTTTATAAATATTTTGAGCATGCTTCGTACCAGGGCAGCAAATTCTTGGTTTTGAGTCCGAAATGTTCATACCATTTTCTTCGGATACACAAAAAAGCTTTAAAACCATCATTGATGTATTAATGATTTTGAACCGTTTTCTAGTTCAATTACCACCTGTCAGACACTCACAAAAAGACAACTTTTTTCTTCTTGCAAAGGTTACAGGAAAAAATATTGCCCATTTGCTAAATCTTGTTGTAAATTTTCGCGTGAAATTCATTTTCCAGAGGGGTCTAAATAGCAGAGTCATCCTCAAAAAAATCTCTCAATTGTAAGGGATAAGAGATAATATTGAGCAAGCCGGGTACTTGGCTTTCCTCTCCCATATTATTGAAACATCACATAAAAAATAGTTTTTAGTCCTATTTTAGCATATAATTTTTTTGTAGTTCAAAGTTTGCTCCAACACATAAAAGAAGTCAACAAACAGCTACTCAAATGTCAAAGAGCTACTACAAGTTATACAGAACTAAAGTATCATGGTTAAAGTGCAATATGTGGTATCTGCCCTGGACAATGACAAAACCATTTACCACTTTCTTGTTTCGTTCTAGTCGCCTCTCACTATACGCAGGAAATGTGTTGGGATATTCTAAAACCTATAGGCTAAGCTGAACAAAAAAGATTATATCTTTCCATCAATTTTAACCCTGTCCGTCTCTAAGTGACTGCCAGTACAGGACCTTGAGCAGGGTGATCCATCCTAAGGACTGGCTATAAAAAGGGAGTCTAAAATCATCACTTGAAAAAGATAAATTAAAAGCAACTTACATTTTTCACAAACCATAGTATCGAGGTAACAGACACACTTCGGCAATTCAATCAATTATTTTATCTTTTGGTAATATACTTCCTTAAATTATGTAGATTTCTTATTAAAAATTAATCTTGAGGTAGTAAAAAGTATGCTAAAAAAAGACAAAAACAGGAAAATGGCGATCAATTAAAAAAGAGAAAGAAAAGTTAATTTTGAAATATATAAAGTGGTGTACATTGGGCAAGTGTAAAAACTTGTCCATCTTAACACTTGTCACTTAGGGCTGGGCAAAACCGAATCATTTCAAATTTGAATCTGATTTGAATAATTTTTTCGAATCTGATCGAATCACTTATTCCATATAAATAATAAAATCCCATTTTTTTTATATTACAAATTGTTAAAACCAAGAAATTTATAGTGTTTAGTGCATTTTCAATTCATACTCCATGTCTGAGAGCAACAATTTTCATATTTTAATGATAAAATATAAACGATTTTGATCGTGGTTCGCACATGATTTGACTGTATTCTCAGCTTTTCTCTGCCACAGAAAATAAAATCCTATCATAATATTTTTTGACCTGTTCTACCCGCATTCAAAAAAGGCATTTTAATCCTCTAACAAAAAATTCATTATGAAATATTTTCTTTCGATTTTCCATCCAGCTGTAGCAGAAGCTGACATTCTGCCAGTCAGGGGTACAGTTTAGATGATCCAGCCCTTTTGAACAGTTTCATTACTCCTGGGATTTGTTATATAGGTTGGTAATGTTGATTTCAATACTTGAGATTGAGTTATTGAGCATCTCAGTAGCTTAGCATTCAATAGTTTCATCGAGCTTAGGATGTGGCACTCCCACACAATTGTAGCTTTGTCAACGCTATCATGATCGGCCTATGTTCCAGCGACAATTTATTTTCTCGGGTATTGAGTCTACTTTTTGGTCACAGAATTTCCTCGATCACACTAATATGCCAGGTGAAACCTGCGTCAAAAATAGAAAAATCATTCGCACTGGTACCATGCGAAAGATTTTTTGGGATGTTAGACAAAGTAGTTCCAATTCCAACACTTTTTTGTATAAGTTTCTGCGATCTGGCAATGTTTGTATTCTTGCAGTCCAATAGCAGTTTTCATATTTTCAGTGTATGAATCGACGTATTAGTCATTTTTCTGTATACTACTGGTACTTGTGTTTCCGTCCTCTTTATTTACTAATAATGCTCGATACATTGACAATTTCTTATCTGTGTGTGTCAAGTAACGTAATTTAGTTTTACGTGATTCCTGTTTGTTATTTACGGTGCAAAACGTGTCTTCATCTTCACTAGATTCATAGTCCGAGTGATATTCCTCAAAAAGTACATTCGTTCCGAAAGTTTCTGTAGGTTCTCCCATAAAAATTAACTCATCCAGCTGCAGAAACGCTTTACCGTCTTCGTTAAATAATCCAATAAGCTTAACACGATCCTTATCACACGTTTTTAAATAATTTTTACGAGCGACTCCATGTAGTTCTATGAAGCAATAATCCTCATCCACCAGCTCCCACTCGTCCGGATTGAAATCTTGTTTTTTGAACGGTTCTCTTTTTTCTTGACCTTTTATGTCGGGGTCATAGGTCACTTCCATTTTATCCCCATCATCTAGGGTATCAGCCGTTTCATCCATATTTGGGGATTCCTCCATGATAACAAATTTAGTACCGATATCTGGTCTAGATTTTATAATATTTATTTAATAAGTAAAACATTGAAATAAAAATAAAATCCACTTAGTTAAGCAAATTGAGTGATGATATATAAAAAACGTCTTGCAAGAAAACAGAGAAAAATGCTCAGTTTTTTTTTATACAATTTTTTTATATCAACGATAAAAGTCAGCCCAAAACAATGAATTACAGTCGCCCAAAATAAAGAAAAAACAATTTCAGAAACTTAAACTTCAGTATTACTGCTCATTAGAACTAGGATATTAGCATGTCAGTACGAGGTTCAGAATATCCCTAACATATTTTCTGTGTGTCATAAGAGGTGGCTAAAAAGAAACCAAAAAGTGGTAGATGGTTCTCACATCGCCCGAGGCAGATACCACTCACTGCACTTTACCATAACAGTTCAATTTCGGAATGTTTTCTGCTTAGAGTGCAATTGCTGGTACTCGTCTTCCAGTAGTAGCTCTATATAATGGCTGTTAGTTCGTTCCTTTTACACACTGCTTCCGGCCTTGCTTTGAGTGAACTTTTATAAAAAAAATATAGATATCAATGAAAGTTATCTGTAGCATATAGTTTTGGATCGCCTCGAACAATAAATGTTATTTTATGAGGAAATTTCTGAAATTTTTTTTACCCCGCAAAAGGGATGATAAATACTTTCTTGGGTTAAAAAAAATTAATGCAATGAGAATACCAACCAAACAAAAAAAAACAATTTAAAACCAAAATATTGCCCGAAAATCGGAAAAGACATCATGAATTAGATACGAATCTATCAAAATCAGGCATAGAAGCTCTGGTTATGGATCAGAAGGCCTGGAGATCATGGGTAGCCTACGTAACAGCCTAAAAGCCGGAAAACATCTATGATGATGATGATGATTTCAATGACCTATCGAATAATTTATGATTTGCGATTCACAGCTCGAATCGAACATTTTGGACAGACGTACAAATCAGAAGAATCACAATAAACAAAAAAAAGACATTTAAACAACAAATAATCAGAATCTTATTTCGCATATCACAAGATTTACTAGAGAGGTTCAAAATCTTGCTTCACACTAGTGTGAAGCAAAACTTTGAGCCTCTATAGTCAGTCATAATTATTCTTGCTACTGTATCTTTGCATGTACTGCATACGAATCCACAAACAAAAAGGCACAGAGAAAGGATAAGTAGTTGGTCCCCGTCCCCCAGATCAATAGCATCATAAGATTTATTTGCCCCATTTATTTGCCGAGCTTTCAATAGGGCATAGTCTAGCTTTGACAGGTATTGGGTGATATTAGATTATTCTCTAGCAAATTCTTGGTAAATAAATCTTGTAATATGTGAAATATGATTCCGATTACTCTCGACCTCATCTTGTTAAAAACACCAAAATTGATATATATTTCCTACAGAGAATCATACTTTCAATCTGTTTATTTCGAATCAGTAGAAAAAATAAATCTACCGTAATAATTGATGGTTCGCGAATCACAAATAAAATCGAATATTCTTCTGGACAGCCCTGATATCCATTAGTTCAGCTTTAAAACAAACAGACAGTCTTAAAGTTGGCTCTAAAGTCAGAATAGAACCAAATTTAAAATTTAAAATGCTCAATGATGGGAAATTGAACTATTTCAGTTTTGTACATTTTTACAATCACAGTACACTTAGTTTTAACTCGATCCTGATTAGTACATTAAATAACATTAAAATTATGTTAATTAAAATTGTCCAACAAACAAATACAACTATCCGAAACGGCAGAAACTTGTTTTCTGTCTCGCGCACAGAAGTCGCATTTTTTCATCCTCCAAAATGCTTCAACAAGCAGCGTTGATGATTTTTAAGCTTTTCGAATACATTGATACAAAACAGTAGAAAGTCACATTTTATTGCTTTGTATTCAATGTGCCTAATCAGAAATTAATATTTATTTATTGGCCATTTTGGTCTAACAGGATTCATTTTCTCCAGATGTCCAATGTACATTCTCAACTCTGGATACTTCAATGATGAATTGTATCATCAAGGCATAGACCATCTGATCATCTATGGCTCATACTTGACAAAATAAAACTGTTTCGTTATCAGTTCAGCTTTATGATAGGTTGTCTTGCACTTGGCTCTAAAGTCAGAATAGAACCGAATTTAAAATGCTGAATGATGGGAAATTTTTGAAGCATTTCCGCTTTGTACATTTTTAACAAACCGGAATTGACTTTGCCCCAATGTGGGACACCACTTATCCCCCATAAAGTGTTAGAGTGCTCAGCGAACGGTCCAGTTTTCACACTCATGATATAGTCTATACATTCCAGAAACATGTACTCTGAACGATTTTCTGCGACAATTCTTGCGTCGACGAAATTCACTGGTAAAATAGTCGGATGACTAAAAAATTGAGATGCCCCCCAAATGAACGGTAAAAATTGGAAATCGTCGAGTCCCCACACACCTTGGCTTCCTGCGGGCTCCATTCTGTATGTCTTTTGAAGTTTTCTAGCGACATGTAAATAACGATTGAAAACATGAAAAACGGCTGCCAATTTGTCGCTCTCGCCCAGAATTCGTAGCTTGAAGAAACAACACAGAAAACAGGCGAAAGACATTTCGTGTCCCGTGCCGTAATCGATTCTTGTCGAATTTCCGAAACCATCGTATAAGTACTCGACAACTTCAGGCGCAGCACGCTTCAAATTTTCCGGTAAAAGGTCAGAGGTTAATTTTTCTCCTTCCTTTTTTAACTTTTCGTACCAAATACGAAAAGCTTTATTTCCGAATCTTTGTGGCTGGTCGATAGCTGGAGTTTCATCTATCCATTTATCCAAAGTATCCAAAAGCGACACGAGTCCTTTAGTTGTTCCCGACACCTCACAATCCGTGCTCAGCTTTTTCCCTTTTATCGCCGCATTGAGCATCATAATAAATCCCAAATAGTCCTCATATCCGCTCGACTTCGTCCATTTTGCCATGTCTGGCGCTGTTTTTATCTGTGTAAACGGAACTATAAATTCATGCCCCTTAAACGGATCTTCCAGCTTTGGGGAGTTTGTCACATTCTCAGCTGAACCTGATGAAGCACAATCAGGACTTTCTGTGTCCTTTTCCTCATTTTCTTTACGGACTTTTGGACACTTTGAGCCTTCAGTGTCAGGATTTTTTTGCGTTTCGTCAGACATTTTAAGTAATTTTTAGATAAATTTATTTATAACAATACCTGTGTATAAAAAAGCAAAATTACGAAGATGCAGGTTTAGAAATTAATTTTAATGTATAAATATCTAAAAAATAACCTATAAGGCATGATTTTTTAGGGTTTTAACAGACAAATCAGCTCCGAGTAATATTATAACAATACATGTGTATATAATAAAGCAATAATATTTTTTTCAATTTTTCAAGTTCAAATTATTCAAATCAGTCTTCAATCAGTAATAGAAATGAAATGCTAAAATCGAAGTCATATTTCATCTAACAAATAGAATCAAAATTTGTAAAAAAAATGCACCGTGGATCTGGTTAAAATATACAAAAAAATTATAAAATTATAGCACCGCACCACCTGAAGAAATATTCAAACGAGTGCAGATTACATAAATGTAACATAGAATGCAGGAAGCATATATGAAGAAATGCGTGGACATACAGTGAAAAAGCATATATTTTGAAGAAGAGCTTTTCAATTTATATTTAATCAAAGCTGGAAGCAATGCATGTAAGGAGCAAACCAACGGCTTGGTGATTCTAATGAGTTACTAAATGATGTAGTACCAAGCAACTGCACTCCAACCAAGTCAAAAAATTCCATTCAAAACTGAGCCTCCATGATAAAGTGCAATGATTGGTATCTGCCCTTGATGATGGTTAAACCATCTACCACTTCTTATCAATCCTATACAGGAATCAGACTCTGTGATAAAGTAAGACGAAGGGTATCTGCCCTGGATGATGATAAATCATCTATTATCTCTCTCTCTCTCCATCTTAGCTTCTTTTTAATCACCTCTTCCAACATGCAGGAAATACAATGGGTATGCAAAGCACCGTAGCAGAAGTACCTTATAAGAGATATTCAATTATTTATCAAATATTAAATCGGTGGGCATAAGTTGGAACCTTCAACGTTCCCCACCTTGTTTAGAGAGATAATTTAAATAAAAAAAGACGAAATCAACTACTTGCACCGGTAACAGCTGTATAAAAACCTGATCATGAATGTTATTTTGTCTTGCATGAGCCATATTCTTACCCTGCAGGCATGGTCTTCGGAATAGCCCTAACATATTTCCTGCGTGTCGCACGAGGCAACTTAAAGAAATTGGTAGATAGTTTCAACATCGCCGACGGCAGATATCACTCACTGTACTTTGCCTCCAGTCCCGTTGAAATGTTTTTTCGCTCAGAGTGCAGTTACTGGTACTACATCTTGTAAAAGCTTTCTGCCATCAAATGGCCGTTAGTTTGTTCTTTTCTGCTATGGTACTGTTATGGTCTTGCTCAGATTGAATTTCAATAAAAAAGCATAATTTGTTGAAGAGATTATGAGAGCGCACAGTAATTGCACATTACTATTATAATTGCACAAAGTTAATTAGATAAACAGGATTGTAGAAAGTTAAGACGGGCATTCTGAAATCAATACTGTTGAGAGCTGGAAGGCATATCGGTAGGACAGTGAATACCGGAATCGAGTGCCCAAAATATCGTATCGCGTTAATTTCCGCAATGTCGGTTTGTCGTGATACTGGTATTTCGTGGCATGCCGCCAAGAATGGTTACAAGTTGATGCATTATC
>OZ023142.1:17016187-17026814 GCA_963675895.2 Styela plicata | reverse complement strand
GGAGAATACCGTCAGGAGCAAGGCTGGTAGTACGGTACGGTACGGTACGAAGTTCGGTACGGTACGACTGAATTTTTCGGTACGATAGTACGGTACGATTCATTTTTCAATTTTCGTACTTGGTACGGTACGGTACGAAGTTCGGTATTTATTTCGTACCGTACCGTACTATTTTTCGTACCTTCGCATTACGCTTTATTCTTCTCAAATTAATTAAAAAAAAAATTTTATTTAACATCTATGCAGTTTCATAACGAGGAGCTGATAATATAAATTGTGTCTATGAAAGAATTTTTAACCAATTTTAAAATGATTAAAAGCGGCGCAGATATGGTAATAAAAATGCAACTGATTCACTTGAGCTGATAGATGAGCTATGTCGTATATCGGTTTTACTGCAGTGGCGTAAAACTCTGTGATTGCGTGGAAATTCATATTCGCCGTTGATTTATGACGTCCTGATCTGAATGCATTTTTCTGTAATAACGAAAGTTGTGATAGCCCAATTAAAATCGACAAGATAAGCGGCATTCATAATACTAAAAATCACGGGGTAGTTTCTGAATCTATCGTCGGCATCGCCGATGTACTTTGACCGGTTTTTATGTAAAATTCACAATGGCGTAGTAAGCACTGCCCGAATATACCAACTACAGTGGCGGATCCAGAAAAAAATTTAGGGGGGCACATTTTTTCCAACATGCAAACATAGGCTTTCAAATTTACAAAAAAGATTAAGGTGCCGGAGGCGCGCAAAATTTTATTGAGAACGAAACAAAAATACATGTTTTAAAAGTGAAATAAACATTACCAGACAGGAAAATGTACCTGAGCGCCGGCAGCCCGCTGAAATTTTTATAAAAAATGAATAAAAATTCTCACTTCAAAGGCTAAATGGTAGGAAATATACAAAATTAATCAGGGAAAAATATTGCGCAACGCAGGCGCGCGAAAATTTTATGCAAATTAAATTAAAAACTCTCTTCCCTGGCTAACTATGCACTAAGTTAACCAGTAATCACCGCTATTACGTTTTTTTTGTACTTCTGACAAGCTACAAGTATATTAACTGAGCTTAACATCAGAATATAAAAGATATATTTTAGACCGTTTTGAGTGTGTAAGTGTAAAGATGATGTTATCTTACTTAGACAGATTATATTTTGTAAAAAAACAGTCGCAGATGTCCGCGATATAGACAACGAAGGCATGTCAGGGAATACCGTCTGTCCTGTTATTAAAAAATGGAATCTCGCATTATTCGGTAATGTGAAGCGCGACGTCAAATTTGCAGACCGGGAAAAACCAAGATTGCAAAAATGCACAATGATAATGAGTTCTTATTAACCATGCCCATCGAATGATGACCGCACCGAACTCCCATGCGCTGGCTGCACACGGACATTATTTTGTCGTGTAGAGCAATTTACTTGTGACGGACACCACAATGTCTGACAGTATATGCTAAATATTGTATTCCGCATGTCAGATTTTGGCCGAAAAAAAAAACTGGTCTTTTTTGCTCAGATCCTGTATCCTCCATTTACTCACCACGGATAGACCATCTCTCATATTATTGCCAATGTGAACTATGGCTAATGGGCGCTGACCACACAATGCTTAGTTACGCCCCATGTTTTACCGTTCTGGCTTTTTATAAAACAAGTAATAATAGCATTCTAAAGCTGACATCACTTTTGATTGTAAGATGTTGGTGACGTTTCTTGCGGTGGCAAGACTCTTGAGCGAATAAAGCTTGATTTGCACTTTGGTACGTTGGCTACGGTACGAAGATTGCTGCCCAGCGAATCGTACCTTTGTTATTCCGAACCAGTACGAACATTTTAGTACGATAAATGAAAAGATATGAATCGAACATAATTTCGTACTGCGGTAGACGGAAGTTCGGTACGTTATGTACGAAAAAAATCATATGTTACGGTACGGTACGGAAAACTTTTCGAAGGTTACAGGCCTCGAAGTTCGGTACGATAATTTTTTGTTGACGTGCGATAGTACGATTAGGTAATTGTCGTACCGGTACTGTACTGCCACCCTTGTGCAGGAGTAGTAATGCAAGTTTCGAATATATCTTGTTGACCAATCGAATCTCTATGATTAATTCGCACTCGAAATCTATTGGAATTTGAATCTGTTTCGAAAAAACTAGGCAATTCCAATATCTGGTATGATATTTTTTTTCTTTTCCGCTTTTTCGCCGATACTGGCAATACTTGAACAGAGAACGACAACTAGCATGTGTTTTGATTTTCACACCTGCGCCCAATAAAATTGTGTTAAATAAATTATCATAAAAATGTCACTCAAGCATACCCACCGCCAATTTAAAAATCGTTTGCTTTCAAAGTCTGAAATCGACATATCACTTCCACATTCTGCCCTTACGCCACAGCGAATATATTCGGGAATCGATAACCGAATTTTTCGTTGAATCGATAATACTTAGAATCAGGTCTCGACTTTTACAGGGATTCGATATTTTACAATCTTAAATCCCTACTGTGGGAATGTCGGACCTGGATTCCCGATTCCGGAATGACAATGTAGTTTCGGATCTCTTGTCTTCTACAGTTATTTCTAAAATTACGCTTTCGTGACTTTTTGTTTCACATTCTCAACGACCGTCAGCGAATCCAAATCTTCTAAGAGGAGATTTTTAAGTTCATCAATAATCAAATTTTAACAACAAAAATCGTGTTTTATGATTATTAAAAAATTTCTCGTTCTCTCTCCGCTCGCTCATCGTTTTAATATACGTGTTGGTGTGTCTGCGTTGGACGAATTTTTACTTCTCGTATATTTTTCTAATTCATAGTATCAAAAAGGCTTTTCCATCATTGTTCTTTTTAGAACTGATAATAAATTTTATCCTGATCCTGGACATGACGTCACTGTCACGCATGGCGCTAACAGGCACTATTCGATACTCGACAGCAGATTGGGTCACTCCGAACCCACGATTTTATAATGACGGTGCTTACTTCGTTATTTTCCATACTGTTTTTAACGATCGATTCTGATCTATGCTGTCGTGTATCAAAGCGGGTCAATGGAACGCAATTTTTACAAATCGGAGTAAATTTTTTCGTAGTATTAAAGGGAAAATTAACACTAAAACTTGCTCCCGGCAGTGTTGGACCGCATCTTGACTTTTTCAGCCTTTAACTATGAAGGATGTGAAACTAGAAGTAACGTGAAGGCTTTCAATTATAGATTTGATCCTATAACTAATTGAATTGTCGAAGTAAATTTGTTATAATACAATTGGGGGGGGGGGGGGCAAATTTGCGTCTGCCTTCATATAGCGTTTGGATTCCAATTTGAAAAGCAGTATCCGAATCAAGTTTTGCCCAGCCTAGATTTGACGGGCCTTATGAATTTCACTCCAGACTAACATAAGAGAAGAAAACATTAGGATTTAGAAAGTGACCTTCTAGTAACCATATTCTGTTCCCACACCCTCACATAATTATTAAAAGCATGAGAATTTCATCACCTGACTTCCAAACAAAAACTCTACATACTAACTATTTTTTGAGTTTAAGAATTGCACTGATTTAAAAGAACGCTTATTCAATACATGTGGGATGCTGAGAAGGTCCATGATCTGACTGGCCTCTTAGTCGGGTAATAGAGTTGCGCGAGCAGTCAATCATGGAGTCACCGATGGTGGCCTATGCTAGATCAAAAAAGAAAATTTAATTCCAAGTGGGAGGGTTGTGGGATTGTTCCGCCTAAAATTCAACAACTCGCTGCAATTTTTTTTAGAGAAAGGTGGACCATACTTACACTTTGTGGACCGACCATTGCAAAAAATATCGATAATTGAACTACACTGGAATACATATTTTTTTTTATTTGAAATTCACTACTGAGCAAGGCTTGAAGCTAGTGCTCAAACAGGAAGAACAATTACATTGTCACTCAATATCCTAAGATCGCTTGCTATTAGGTGTAGCACCAGGCAATTGCACTCTGAACGGAAAAACATCCCAACCCACGAAATTGTCGAAATGCCCATGAGCGGTACTCTTACCTTGGGCTAATATAAAATTAATCCCCCACTTCTTAACAACATCTCACATCGCGAAATTGTGAACCCCAGTCAAAGTCGGATTATTCATTCTGTGGTTACCATACCATAGGTGAATCAAGATTAATTTCTATCGTACAACTCGCATCGTACCGATGCCTATTGAGCACGTCCAAGTTAGTCTTTTCAAATTTTTCCGTTCTGTGTAGTTCAATTACCAGGGTGGACCAATCGTATGCTCAGTCCTAACTCTTGCGTTCCATTACATAGACTATCTAGCCTGATACTGCCAAGCTTGCGTGCGTAATGGGCGCTGTGAGGAGGTATTCCTGTGTTTTTCTGTTTTTTTTCTCAATTGTAGGGCTGTCAGGTGAGTTTCAAGTGTTTTATGGTCCATGCAACTTTATTTTTACGTATTATGTTCAGGAAAAACCCTAATGTTTCTCCGCTTTTGTAACTGCTAAGTTTATAATATTTAGATCTTTTAATTATACCAGTTCTGTACTTGCAGCACTATAACATTGTGCATTAGCTCCTTTTCTTTAATCTAATGTAGTTAACGTTACGATGTGTTAATCTCTTTTCTGTCATGTCGCTAATTTTGTTATTTTAATTGGTCGTCATAGGTTTAAACTTAGTGTTCAGCTCTAATTTTTAAAACCGTACCATAAATACAGATAATCTGTCGCCGTGAACCACGTGGACTATGTGATCATTGCTTTTCACCTGTGAGTTTGCCTTCCTACATCCACTGTTTTCGTATTCTTTCGGGTGACTTCATTCTTCTTCAATTTGCTTCGTAATAAGTTGTATTCAAGACGGTCTCAAAGACTGTCATACTATCGAACCGCGAATATCTTTTGTTTGCTGGGCTAACCTTCGCGCCATTTCAGGTACGTCAGACTCTTCAGTACTATTCATTTTAAACTCTATCATTCATCAACCACAAGTCAATGATAAACAAAGCACAGCCTATCCATGTCCCACGCCAGCACAAATACTTCTTCCCCCTTTCGGGCTTTAAACAAATGGTATCCGAAGTAATATGCAATAAAACTTTTCTGTATCACGATTTTTCAATAATGAACTTTCAGATCTGGGCAGGTTTGGTAACAATGATTTCAAATTATTATCGCAAAATTTAAGAGATGCAATAGTCATATCGAAACCATCCTATTTATAACTGCATATACTCCACGCATATTATAGTGCAGACTTCTTAAATTTTTCCACAAATCAACTCACACAAACATTTGTGCGAACCAAGGCCTTTTTCACTAAGCATAGCGAGATTGCTGCAAGTACATCAAATAAAGCTGTGGGCCTTACACTGGTTAAACTGCTAAATTAAATGCTCAAAGTTCCCACGCTATTAATAGCTCATGCGTGTAGTACAAAATAGTCATGTTATTTTGCAACCAGGACAAAAGATTATAGATTTTCCTATTACTACTAATTCATTTTAATAATTAAACTACTTTGTTTATTTCAGGCCAGTTTATTATTTTCCATGAATAGGTATTTTTGAATTTAGCTTTTAAACTATTCTTTGAACAAATTTATATAAAAACGGCTGAGAAACACATTCAGCTTCAAAAAACAAATAAAGGATGAAACCTTCCTTCTTTTCTAGGTGCAAATATTACATCACCATAAGAGGTGTAAAACAATGCAATCGGAATTTGTAGTAATAGTCGCAGTGTGAACTTGTTTCAATCGGCATTTGGTAGTTTGTGACAAGCATTTTGATATAGAGGAACACTGGTCCATCCTCGCACCGAACTCCAAACATTCATGTTATGAATTCTTAAAATTTCCTCTCCATTGGCTCATGCGGGTGCGAGCTGTGAATCCCATGCCTCCCCCCCGCCGGACACCCCCACACCCCCCCCCCCACTGCGTGATTCTGAGAAATCAACAAGAATACTACGATATTAATTTGACGCGCAATTACATCACAGCATATCATATTTTCCTTTTTTACTTTAAAATCGTATTTCGAGATAAAATTACTGCTTTTGGTTGGTATTATTCACATTGAAGCGATCTGGTGAACGTGCGTCGAACAAACTCGAAGATGCATAGTTTTAGTTTCTTATTTACTACACCAAACTTCACTTACCCCTGAATATTTTTCCGATTTTTTTCTAAGCCTATCTGTTTTACGCCTCTCATGAGAACGTCATCGGTTTTCGTCCGCCGTATATATATGTTTCTGATTTCGGAAACCTATTTCTCTTATCACCGTATAGTACTTCGACCAGTGCGGAGATTCCTATTGTCTATATACTCTAGCAACGATGAGCACTTTAATTTTACCAGTACTATAATTTCGTTTCGAGAAGACCTGACGTCTCAGTAGGGTCGCTCCTTTTCGAAGGGATTCGTAGTCAGATGTACTCATTCTTAACAAGAGCATGTTTTGTCAAAAACTTTTCCGATTGCGGCGCGTTGTGCATAAATTTATGATGTCCATATAAGAGACAAATAAATATTTGGTAACTTCTAAACGGCTTATAAAAATATGGTCACATTCCGCCGAATCGGAATATAAAGAAATACATCAAAGTGATGCAGCGATTCCGATTAATTGGTAATTTTTTATTAAATTTCGATGGAAATGTTTTGAAAAAGGCGCACTAAACGTATAATAAGTTTCTTTGGATGGAAATTGTTATTTCTTCATCAAATTTTCAATATTTTTGCCTTTTAGACTTAGCAGATATACACAATTAACAATATATATAATACTTAAAATTACCTGAAGATTCTGACCTTACAACTGCGAAATCAAATGAAAAAGTGTTTCATAGTCCGTGTGTACAACTCAGAGGTGTGTTGTTTTATAGAAGCACCTTCTACGAAAAACAGGGGAGAGGGGGCTATTATTATTAATCGGTTGCTCAATGCGACATAGCGTCCACGAATAAGTTTGATCTGCGAATGTCCGCTTATTGTTGCCACGGAAAGCACGAACGGTCTTGCGGTAGAAAACAGTCTCAGCCAGTCAGTCGAGTAAAAAATTTCACGGCATTTTTCGTTAGAGTACTGGAGGTACTGATATATCCGCGTCGATAGACGCCGTCTAGTGTTGGCAATTTCGTGTAAAAGTACAGAGTTTTACGAAATATTACCTAGTTTACGAGTTTATGTCGCAAATACTTTTGTCTAGTTTTTCACTGATATCGATTTACCTACTCTTTACTTTTACCTAGTTTGCACATTTTGATTGGGGAAATTTACAACTACAGTACCTAGTTCATGAGAAAACTAGGTACTTTGGTATGAAAAACTAGGTAAAATATATTTTCGGACAGAAAAAAACTTTCAAAATAGACTATAAAAAATTTTTACTTAAGTTGTCTTGAATGAAAGCTAAAATATTAACATGAATGTGTAACTGTGATGAACTAGGTGATGAAATCAAAACTAGATTAATACAAAATTTTAAAAAATTTTGTGGATACAAAAAGTTTCAAATCTGTCTTGTGTTAAGAAATTAACTTATAATAATATCACTAAATTATTCCAATACTGTGAATCATTATTTGGAATAAATTAAATCGCTATAATAAAATTCACAAATAAGAGCAATTAATATCGTATTATTGTAACCTTGAAATTATATCTGCTGTCACGTAACATAGTTAACAACTGGACTGTTACAGAAATCAAAACTATGCAATTAAACCCAACATGTTTATACAAATCTCGAAGAATATCCTAAAATAAACAACATAAAAAATAAACTAATTACAAAACGTTGTCATTCAAACGCGCGTTCCTGATGGAACCGTGGACTTAATTACCGCGCCATACTAAACAAAAATACCCTACAATATCTAATCTATTATACAAATGTCAAACAACTACTATTTCATAAACACTTGATCTTCAATAAAAAAAATTTCAAAACTTATAATAACAATCTAACATCTATTTCCATTCCATATAACGAATTCCATTTTGTTACACCCTGGTGGCCACTTAATATACAAAATTATCTATCAGCGAATAAAAACTCAACCGAAATTCGCTTCGTCTAACAAGTAAGATTCTCTGTAAAATACAAAAAAATAATGCACATACCGAACACAGTATGTACAAAAAAAATTATGCATAAAGAAGAAAAATATAACAATTTATTAAAGGTATGACCTCTCAAAATTACTTCTATAATAACTATATCAGAACTGAACAACCTATAATGAAAAAAGAGGCTACACATACATAACAATCAAAAACACTTCATCAACAATGACTGTGGATATGCTTCTATTGTATTAAAAAAAAATAGGAATACAGCGCTTAGGTCAAAGAAAAACTAAAAAAAACCACAAAAAAATAATAACAAATAAAAATCGACAAACATAAAAATAGCGCCCCAATATTTACACAGCAAAACAGTAACCTTAAACTCATTTATAACAAACACTAATCATGAACATAAACTAATTCTAAATCCATATTTAATACATTAACACAAAAATAAAATGGGGAAATAGGTTGTGCAATCTAAAAAAAAAAAGCATTGATATCCAAATATATACAGTGAACATTACAATACATACATAACTAAATACTCATTCTATTGTATTAAACATATTACAACAAAAATATATTAAAAATCAACAACTTTTAAAATAAAAACATAAATCAAAAAATTCGTCGCATCCTGTCTTTTCCATGGGCTAAAAACAAACATCTAATACTTAACAAAATATTATTCTCAAAAAAAATTATATAAACAAAAAATAATAGTTCCTAGAAAACCATCTATTATCCAAATCGAGATTTTAATATAATCTTAACTAAAAAATATTTTAAAATTTTAAATTAAAAAACACTAGGATACAGATCCAATTAAAAATAATATACTGTTGGCAAATGTTCCGCTATCTCACTTTTCTACCGATTAATAAATATCTACGAACTCCTGAAATTCTCCATTCTAAAAAAAAATCTGAAGTTTACTGTTAGCAACAAATCAAGTTTCGCACCTTGAAAACAATACAAACTTAGTCTTCACAATGACATACCACGAAGTGCAAAAGCTCTAAAAAAGAAAATAAATATCTTATAGCGATAATATCATTTCACTTGAAAAACAAAATGATTACAATGTCAATAACATCAAACTGGCCACACGAGAAGAATATAATAACAGTGTTACTCAAAAAAAAAAACAATAAAAAATCGTTATTCATTAAAAACATATATCAAAAACAGTTATTCTTACCCCGGCCGAAAAACGGTAACAATGGGTGGATCTCACAATCAATTTCTACAGCCAACGCAACTTTAAAAAATTATAAAAACGGTTCAGTGATACGCTCAAAAACAACAAAAAAATAAAACCTATTTCTGTGTGGATGTTTTTCACTTTGGCGTGGGATGCAGTTGCTTGGCACAAAATCTAACTCCAAATCGGCTAATAGCGTCGCATCTTCTTTAAGTGGAACCAAAAAATCCACATCAAAAACAAAAACTTTCGGCTTAAAAACAAGCAAAACTTCTCATAAGAAAAAAATCCAAAAATCAAATACAAATAACTATATGTCTGTACTCACTGACAGATAACTTGAATGCGCTTAGAACCTTTGTAAACGTTTCTTACAAAATATGGCACAATTCTGGTTGTATCATACAAACTATGTAATTAACGTAACAAACAAATTACAAACAACTAACAGAAATAAAAAAATTATGGGTATAATAACAAAAACCATTCATTATATAACGCATAAAAAAAAAAATCGAAAACAACAAAAAATAAAAACAAATAAATTAAAAAAACAAATAACAAAAAAATTATCAAATTCAATTTCATCAAACACAGGCAAAACACATTGTTTCTCGTTGTTTTTTAAAGTCGACTTGCTTTCGGCCATAACAAAGAAGCAAATTAGTACAAAAGAGAATTTGATCACATCTCTGCTCTCCATTTTGTTGTTTTCGACACGAGTGTTAATCGTAAATAAGCTCACAATATTGATGTGATTGCTTTAATATTACACCCTCGGTTTTTTTTTTGTTTTTGTTTTTTTGAAAAGGAGTTCATTCTCTT
Organism: Styela plicata; assembly: GCA_963675895.2. NCBI lineage: Eukaryota > Metazoa > Chordata > Ascidiacea > Stolidobranchia > Styelidae > Styela > Styela plicata. The sequence continues at coordinate 17,016,693 of OZ023142.1, read as the reverse complement.
CGGACGCGTATTTGTTAAGCATGAGTCAACCATGGACCGCGCCGATTATAATCGATTATAATTTTTTCATAAACATGTGTAACCGCAATAGAAATACGTGACAATCTGTGACTCAGAAAAACATTTTAACTTAAATATTGATAACTACGATTTGCTTGTCGATCAATCAATTATTAATGTTATCGCTTATGTTAAATAATTTTTTATCTTTGGTATTAATTTGTTGATACAGAATATTGATAAGAAAGATATTTTGTCACAATCACGAATATTACTTGATATTATGTTGAAATCCTCTTACACCTAATCATCGTGTCTTAGTGGTGATACGTTTAAGTCCCGACGAAGCTTCTTACTGAATGTATTGAAATGGCTAAGCCCGAAATACTAACGCACTTCAAATAGCCTTGGCCCTACGAGGATCCCAATATTCTTGCGATGTAATCTTGCATGGGGCGGACCGAATCGATAGTCCGTATAAATATACCCAATATAACTGAATTTTC
>OZ023142.1:16925480-17016087 GCA_963675895.2 Styela plicata | reverse complement strand
CCTGGGTAGGCTAGGCCGAACAGGAAAAGATCATATCTTCCCAGCAATTGTAACCCTGTCCGTCTATAAATGGCCGCTGTTACAAATCAGATGTAGTAAAATCAACTACTGCACTCTAAGCGGAAAACATCCCAAATAGAACTGTACCTCTAGGGTAAAGTGCAGTAAACCACAGGATTAAAAAATACCTCCGCATAGGCTAACTGTACCCTGACTTACTTTGACATTTTGGTGCAGCAGAACTCCAAATTGCAAAATTTCTCTGTAGTTTGCAAGTGACTTTCCCGTTCCCGACCATCTCATATTCCTCTCCACATTTGAATCTACAGACAGAGCCAAAGCGTTCACCGTTTGCGCATTTCACTGATCCTCCTTCAGGAGGGAGCTGCCTCCATGGACATTCGATTCCTGAAATCAATTATTGTTTAATTTTTTTTCTTAGCAAGTGAGAAAATGAACTGAGATAGAAACCGCAAAGCACTGCGTTTGATTAACAAATACCCCTATTGTTATACAATAATAGGGGTATTTGGTATTCATTGTATCACAATAATTTCCGATCGTGACTTCAAAACTCGAGTCAATAAGTATCTTTTGGGAATGAATATGCTTTGGCCTTCGTTTCCGTCTTAATGTAACTCTTTGTACAACAGTGGTTTTGAGTGACTCTTATTATCAAACGTCTCTTAAAACCTTGCTCTGAGCGAAGATAAAAGATATAATTCGGATAAAAAAAATGTCTGTAGTTTTGCGTTGAACTGTTTTGACGTGTGTTTAGTAGTTTGAATTGTATTGAGTAATGTGCTTGTGTTCTTTTGGATAATTAATCTGAAAATGAGGGCTGGGAAAGTTCCAGAAGCGAGTGAAGCATGGATAAAAGAGGGGGTCAAAATTGGATAATTTCCTAAAATGGAAATTTTGACGTCATAAACGACGCAGTCTAAAACTTTTTCTAAAAAATCGGGGTTTCATTGTATATCATCACAAAACAGCCAAAATATCGCGCCGCAGCCGCGAAAAAATTAAAAAAAGGGTTTTAAGGGCCTAAAATGGGCTAATTATGTGTAATTTCTGTGAGCGAAATTTTTGATTAGTCTTTTTATATGACAACGTTGTTGCGCTTTCATACCTAAAGATGGTTATAAACGCAGTTAAGCCTTTACAACTCTTATAATTATTTTTTTATTTTTATTCATTTTATTCTTAAAATTAACACATATCACAGCTTCAATGGTCACTAACACACCAAACTTATTGCCAATTATTGTGCCAGTAACACACCGCTGTCGTGTGTTAAGACAATTTTAAAGTCTGCAACCACAGAGCCTGAATTTCATGAAAAGCGGCAATTGCGGAAATTTTAAGAGAAACCATTCACTCAACTAGGGCTGGGCAAAACCGAATCATTTGGAATTCGAATCTCATTCGGATAATTTGATCGAATCGGATGGAATCATCAATTTCAAATGTCATATTTACTATTACAAATTGTCTCAACCATGAAAATCAAGAAATTTATAGATATGAAATGACTATCGTCGATTAGAATAAACAGACTTAAAAGCAATGTATTTTCAATTTATACTCCACATCTGAGAGGAATAGGCTTCATATTTTAACGACATAATACAATCGATTTTGGTCAAATTCGACCAAAATCGATTGTATTTTGTCGTTAAAATATACTTCATTCTGCCTATTTTTGTTCCCAGGGTCGATTCACGACTGATTCGAAGCAATTGAGCTTTGAAGCGATTCGAGTTGCCCACCCCTACACTCAACGAAATATTTCAGTATCCGTTATATTGCTAAATGCAGAAACTTACTTTCGCACTTTGGTTTTCCTGTCGTGGTCCATCTTCCAAATGTGTTGTTGTTCTTATCGAACTCACAAACTGCTGATTCAGCACCGACTATTTTGTACCCGTTTGTACATTCAAACCTAAATGAGAATAACATAGAATAAATATTAGGACAAGGAGTCAGTTTATCCATTGGGAGTGGAGAGTCACCAAAATGTGAATCACGAACTCTGTGCAAACGGCGCTGGGTTAGGAATCATTTTAACGCATTTGCAGCGCGTTGTAAGAGGCGACCTGTCGCCCAGGCCAGGTAACACTTATTGCATCTTAGTATATTGTTTCAGTTCTCTTCGGGTATGTTTTCCCACCTAAAGTGCAGTGCCTAAAATTTCTGACCCCCTCCCAAAAAAAGAAACTTTTCTCCCGAGTCTATACCTGCAAACGCTTCCAATGTTATTATGCAGACTACATTCATATCTTCCATGATTGAACCCAACAAGGTTCGGACAAGTGATCGGGATGCAAGCTGGAATTTTGGAGCTCCATGAAAAGTTTGGCACTGGGAGTTAGAAAAATATAATAATCAGACTATTGGCTTGTTGTATGTGATATTGCAATAAAAACTTATAAAATTACTGTCATTCGCAGTTTAAAAACTCTAAAAAATTGTTTTGGAGAGGAAACCGTTTTTGTGCGTAAATTTTATTTTTTGTGTACAGATTCATGCAGTATATACCACCAAAATATACAGAAAATTGGAAAAAAAAATTATGGGCAAACAAAATCACTAGTTTATGATCGGGTACCACACACTCGACAGACTTGACAATTTTCGACAAAGAAAAAAAAATGTTTGCGACGACCTAATTGTTTTGGTTGGAAACATAGTTTGAGCCCTTTTGCGGATCCGGTTAATTTCCGCCCGGTCTTAATCCCGAGGAGGCGGCTTCAGAATTGCTCCAATGTGTTTTGTGGATGCCACGAGAGGCGACTAAAAAATGCAACGAAGATCTGAAGTGATATTTCGATCGTCCAGGTTAGATACAAATTACTGCTCTAAATTATAGCGGTTCAGTTCTCGATGGCATGTTTTACGCCCTATTACAATCTGGATGTTCATTTTATTTAACTTCAAGTGGCTGTTAGTCGTTTTCTTATCAAGTGCTCTTTCCAACAATGCCTAGTCCAGCTCGATTCAGTATTAAAAAAGCAAAAGAACTCACAGCAAGTGATTGTTGATTCTCCTCCAACACGGTATCCATGTCCGCACCTGAACGAGCATGTACTTCCGACTTCGTTGTTGTTCGTGCAGTTCATGATACTGTGAAAAGGAGGCTGCTGAATCGGTAAACACGATGTTGGCACTGAAAAGTAAAGAATAAGGTTAAAGTATATTTACATGTTATGCAGGAGCGCTAGTACACTTATACTTTTTTCCATTGGAATTCACTCTTGAGCAAGGCCGATAGCAGGGCCGAAAGGGAACCAATTAACAGCCACATAATAACAAAGAGCTACTACAAGATGTAGTACAAGCAACTGCACTCTAAACGGAAAATATCCCAAACAGAACCGAGCCACTATGGTAAAGTATAGTGAGTGGTATCTGCAATGAACGATGGTAAAACCATCTACCACTTCTTTGATTCTTTTCAGTCGCCTCCTATACGACACGCAGGAAATACGGCGAACTTTTCTTAATCCCGTACCTACAGGGCTTTATCAACGTATGACTATGTGGTATGGTTGTTTCAAGCTTGTGCAGTATGAGGAGATTAAGATATAAAATGTTAAGATATAAATATTAAGATTAAAGTATAAAAAAACATTAAATATGGACCACATATACATGTATATAGATTTACGTCTTGCGTATGAACAAATACCTTTAACATTGAAAAGTGGGTATCCGACTCAATTATAAAAAGGTTAAATTGATAATATCATACTAAAAAACGCGCCCGGTAGGTGCGCGATAAATTTTGGGTTATTTTGAAAAAAAAAAAAGTATTGAAAGCAATTGAAACATTTCTTTTTTATAGCCACTTCTTAGAGTGGATCACTCTGTCCAAGTCCCCGTAACTACGGCCACTTCTAAACGGACAGGGTTACAATTACTGGGAAGATATGATCTTTTTCTTCCGGCTTAGCATACCCAAGTTATCACACCCTGGGTTGAGTGGCGGGGCACAGATAAGCGAGCCGGACTCGCCGGGGCTCGAACCCGAGATCGTCAACCTGCGATGCCAACATGTTTAACCACTGGGCGACCACGAATATATAAGGATACTTACCTGTTTCCTTTAGACAGTCTAGATCGCCAGTATTGCAGAAACTCTTGTAACAACAACATCGACAAACTGAGTTCGGTAATCTTGGATTGCACTGATTCATACTCCATGCTATCTTTGCATTCTGGAAAGTTGAATGATGACGTAATATAGGTCCCTTTATTAACGGCTTACATTAAAAGTAGGGCTGAGCAATTCGAATCGCTTCGAAGCGAATCGTGCATAGGAACAAACTTGCTAAATGAACTAGAATTTTCATTTTTAACAACAAAATACAATCGATTTTGGTCAAGTTTGACCAAAATCGATTATATTTTGCCGTTAAAATACGTAAATTGTTGTTCTTAGTGTGAATTGAAAATGCCCTACAAACTATAATTTTTTTTGCGTTTCACAATGAAGACAGGTTGTAATAGTGAAAATGGGATATTTTTAATTTACATGGAATTTATGATTCGATCCGATTCGAGAAAATTATTCGAATTAATATTCGAATTCCAAATGATTCGGTTTTGCCCAGCCATAGTTACAAGTAGGTTTTTGAAAATATTTCTACCTTTGTAAAGATCTGTACCAATTTGATTTTTTTGGGGGGAGGGGGGGCGTTTTTTTGCTGTGGTTTGTCCGTTGAGATTTTTGATAAAAAGATTTAAAAAGGGAGTGAGCAGAGATAACTTATATTTGGATACCTATGGAAAAAGAGAGAAAGGAGGGTAGAGAGGTAGGGAAAATAAAAAGAGAGGGAAAATAAATAAAAAATATGTGGATGGAGAAAAAAATCGCAGGGTTAAAGGAAGAGAAGGGAGAGAGAGAGAGTAAATAATAGAATGTAGAGTTTTGTTTCTAATGGCCTCAGGAACTTATCTAAAGTAACTCATTAAAAGTTTAAAACAGCCATGAAGAAGTTTCAGAAGATTCTTACAAGAATTCGTGAATAGAGCTGGAAGAAATTTTCACATTCTCTAATATTTCATTTTTTGTGTTGAACAAAGTCATCTAAACAAAGCATATCTCGTTAGATTTTTTGTCGCCTACGGCAGTTACTACCATTTCCTTTTCAGTGCAGTAGTCTTGGCCTTTTTTTATCCCGAAAATGTTTTATTTTATGTAACTCTTTTTACATCCCTGGTTCTATTCCAGTGCTTACTTCCCTCACTTGAAGTAAATTTCAGTAAACAAAGCTGGTGGTGGATTTGAAAATAATTTAACAAAAATTTGAGGGATAGCCATTATTAATACTCAGGACGAATATTACTCACTGCACTCTACCAAAGGGGTTCACTTTCACTTGGGATGTTTTCCGCTTAGAGTGCGGTTAGTAATATCTTGTAGTAACTCTCTGCCATATAAATGACTGTTGGTTGATTCCGTCTTGCTGAGGGTGAATTTCAATGAATAAATCAAAAAATCTTTCCTCACCTGATTCTGTACATTAGCACAAGCGGAAGATTGTTTGCAGAACTTAAATACTTTGGTTTTCGATCCTCCCAGTCGTCGGATTTCGATCCCACATGCATCCTGTTAAAATAAAACGATTTTTTCCTCGAATGCATCGACCGTGTTAAGCATAGGCTGAGCTCAAAGCCTTTAGCAGACATGCGAGTAGGGCTGGGCAATTCGATTCGGTGATTAAAATCGATTAGAAGCACATGTTTTCGAATCATTAGTAAATCGGTCAAAGGAACAAAATATGGCTAAATACAATCGATTTTGTTTAAATTTGACCAAAATCAATTGCATTTTGTCATTAAAATAGAAAAATTGCTGGCCTTAGATATGGAGTGTGAATTGCAAATACAGTATAAGCTAAAAATTTCTTGATTTCAACAATGAAGACAAGTTGTAATAGTAAAAATTGGATATTTATATATATAGATGAATCAACCGGATGTGCAGATACTGAACTCAAATCCTTTAACAGACGCTCTGACTACTTTTGCAGCTACAACATCGCTTGATTTTGAAAACAGGGACAAATTGTAGCGGAGAATTTGCGGTTATATTGAAATATCATAATATATATCAGTTTACGTGTATTGTGATTCAAATTTTTCAGAAAAAATTGTTTGACTGCTGTGTCCATTATTACTTCATAATTTGAACAAAAAAATTTTTTTGAGTTTCTAAATACACCCGAGTTGCTTCTTTGCTCAGAGTAACTTACCAATATTAAATATATCAAAAAGTACCTGATTCGGTCCACATGCTTGTATTGTCCCATTCCTGTCACATTCTTCTATGCTGTTCGCGTTTTCACATCTCCAGCATCGTAAACCTGAGTGAATGAGACAAGTTGTTTTCTAATAAAAACTGAATATCTGTTAAATTATGTTTGCACACAGGTAGGACTGAGGAAAACCGAAGCATTTGGGAATTCGAATCTGATTCTGATGTTTTTTCAGAAAAGAATCGAATCAATACCGAATTTCCCGCTTTTATCGTTAATTTTTGCTCGTCTTTATTCTGCGTATTTTCTTCCTATTCTTGTCAGAATTTTTTTCTCTATAGCCACTTCTTATAGTGGGTCACCCTGTCCAAGGCCCTGTAACAGCAGCCACTTATAGACGGACAGGGTTACAATTACTGGAAAGATATGATCTCTTCTTGCTCGACTTAGCCCACCCAAGTTATTACACCCTGGGTTGAGTGGTGGGCATGGATAAGCGAGCTGGACTCGCCGGGACACGAAACCGAGATCTTCAACCTGCAATGCCAACACATTTGAGCACTAGGCCGTCGCGCCCATACGAAGAAATTTGATGAAACAATATTTTGATAAGTGTGAGTCACTGATGGAACGCGCCGTCAAGGCGCGGGCCATCTGTGGCTTATGCTTGACAAAATAATTTTTCTGATCGAGATATGCCAGATTCCCGTTTTAGAAATAAATATTCGGAAGATTTTGCGTGCCTTCGGCGCGTACTGACTCAGGACCATTGGAGAGGTATCTTGAAATTTGCCTCAATCACTGCGAAAAATGTCGAAAAATGTCACTTCGCATTTGATTGGTGCGCTTAAAAACTTGATCATTTAATTTTACTCCGGGGCAGACACCACTCACTGCACTTTACTATGCTGGTTCAGCTCCGTTTGGGATTCTTTCCGCTTAGAGTGTAGTTGCTGGTACCACATCTTTTAGTAGCTTTTTGCTATAAAGTGGCCGTTGATCTGTTCCTTTTAGGCTCTACTTCCCGCCTTGCTCAGAGTGAATTTCAATGAAAAAAAAACTGCCTATCCGTCAAGGTCGACAAATGAAAGGAAATGCAAATTTTAAGATGATAGGAATCAATGTTCGAATCGTTCAAATTATTAAAGAATGTTTGTCCCGGCGAGGAGAGGTATGTAAGCATAGGCCACACATGGACTGCGCTCATTCACGCGATTCAACAGGGATTTATACTTTACAAAAATGATTTTTATGAAATGCATTTGATAGCAGAAAAATAAATATATATAAATGAATAAAATATTCAAACTTAAAACATACAACACCGGATACTTCATCCTTGTCTATATTTCAAGACTATCAAAACGCAAACAAACAAAATTACAAATGGCAATTACCTAATAATTTATATAATTTTACTGATATTTTGATTTACCTATTTCAACTTTTACCTTCATTAAGTTTTACCTATTTAATTTGCTAGGTAAAATTGCGTAATTTTACTTACTTAACTAACTAAGTAGATAGAATAAAAACTAGATAAGACCTCATTTTCATTATTAAACGTTTTTATAGAGGAGACTATTTGAAGATTTTATTTTTCAAATGTATCAAGAATGCCCTAAATATAGTCTAACGACGATTACTTTTTTGGTACATTTGAAAAATAAAATCTTCAAATAGTCTCCTCTATAAAAACGTTTAATAAAGTAACACATTATAGGTTAAAACAGCCATGAAGAAGTTTCAAACAAATATTACACGAATTAGTGAATACAGCGAGGAGGAATTTTCACATTCTCTAATATTTGATTATGATTTTTGTGTTGAACAAAATTATCCAAACAAAGTATATCTCGTTAGATTTACTGTCGCCCAGGGCAGATACTACTATACCCCTCAGTGCAGTAGTCTTGGCCCTTTTTCTCCTGAACGTTTTTTAATTTTATGTACATCACTGCCCTAAATATAATCTAACGACGATTACTTAATTTTTAATTTAGGAACTGCCTAGTTTTGTGGTGAATTTGCTTTATTTTGAGTAGTTTGGGCAAAGAAGAGGTTGCCATCACTGCTGAACCGATAAATATTTTTTTAAAATATAAAAAAAAAACTGAAAATGAGTTAAGAGTATCAAAAATTATCATTTCCTATATAATTTGGTGTAAAACTGCCAAAATATTGAATTTTTTTCTTCAGAAATGAGATCACATGGCCACAAATTGGTGTAATAGTGTCAACTTGACCCCGAACTACCCAATCAGAAATTATCTTTTGTCAAGCATGAGCCACAGATGGACCGCGTCTCATCGACGCGATCCATCAGTGACTCATACTTTACAAAAGCTGTTTTCACAATTTTTTCGGGAATCGGGTACTATTCACATCCTTATATTATGATATAGATATTTGTCAAAATCGTTACGATACGCTAGCATAAAGTACCACCTACCTTGTGTTGCGCAGATAGAAACGACCAAAATATCCAAACTTAAAAATAAGAGCGCTGAATACTTCATCCTGGTCTATGTTTCAAGACCTCTCACTTTACAAACAAACAAATTTCCAAATGGCAAAAAATTATTTCTGTACTTAGTTTTATAACATCAAGCCTGCCTCTAAAATTACAACTATGTTTATGTGATACACAATTAGCACGCTATTAAAAAAAGCTGTGAAATAACTACCAATTTGCGGTATTTAAAATTTAACGACCTCATCAATATCGTCTAATTAGAAGTAATATGGCTGAACTTGACTTCGAATGTGTTTTACTTTTTAATACGATCCATCCAACTTGACAAGTTAGCTTTAATGCATAATTTTTTCACCAAATTAATGTCAAATTTCCTCTTAAATTTACCAAATATTTTTACAAGTATTCTTCCGTACGATTAATCTGATAGTCTAGGATTAAGCCGTTTCGCTTTAGAATATTACATATCCCGTTTTATGATGCTAAATAAAGCCTGGAAATTAAATTCACCTAATTGATCAGTGGATTTATGACTCTCAGACACCTGAGCACCGTTAAAGTTGGGTTTATAGCTCGTAAAATGTCTATTTATGAAGTTTTATTTGTTCCGAAAGTTTTTAGTTTATGCTTATTGAGAAACCTTCTCTTGCATCGCGGAATATTTTATTATGTATGTGCAAATTTTTTGTGTGAGTCATTGGCGGCAAAAAGGACAACCCTGGGGGTTATTGAAAAGGCATTTCCCCAGGTATTGAGGGGGATAGTAAGGGCCTCCAACTGGATGTATATAAGAAATAGATAATGTACAAAATTTATTTTGAAATTTTCTTCCATTTTGAACCATTCAGCAAATACTAGGAACTGTGGCACCACGCCTTGAAAAGCCAAGTGCACTGAAGCGGTCTGATGTACCAAATATACTATAACGGTATCTGCTCTGAGCATGAACTCTTTGTCAGAACTTGAGTGATATTTGATTCTCTACAATTTTTAATTTTTTGTATCTGTGTAGTTGGACCTGGTGCCTCGGCTTTAGTTTGAACAACAAGGTTGTCAGTATTTCAACAAACAATGAATAGTAACTGACAAATACTAGCCAAGTTAGTAGGGGGGGGGGGCATGATATACCTCATCCCCATTCCTTAACGTGGAGAATCCCCAAGAATTTATCGTCTGCGACACACAATAGTTTTTTCAAGTTTCTAACCTACGCCGGTCATGTTTTTTTTTTAAATTGCGAAACGGTGGAAATTTTAGGCTGTTTGTCCAGATTTACAATAAAAATGTTAATTCATAAGGAAAAAGTTGCACTTTGGCGCATAATGTGACAACAAAATTTTAGGAAGTGGCAGTTGCCGCACAGCGATCCTCCCCCGCTCCAGGAACCGACTATTGAGTTTGAAAAGGAACAAGTTCAGAGTAATGGCGGAAATTTTAGGCTGCTTGTCCAGATTTACAATCAAAATACTAATTCACAGGATAAAATTTGCCCTTCGGCGCCTATTATGACAAAAAAATTTTAGGAAGTCGCTGTTCCTGCCTCGCGATTCTCTCAGGCTCCAGGGATCGACTATTTAGTTTGAAAAGAGACAAGTTCAGAGTAATGGCGAAAATTTTAGGCTGCTTGTCCAGATTTACAATAAAAATGCTAATTCATAGGATAAAATTTGCCCTTCGGCGCCTATTATGATAACAAAATGTTAAGAAGTCGCTTTTGTTGCACCGTGATTCCCTCCCGCTCCAGGGACCGACTATTGAGTTTAAAAAGAGACAAGTTCAGAGTAATGGCGAAAATTTTAAGCTGCTTGTCCAGATTAACAAAAAAAAAATGCTAATTCACAGGATAAAATTTGCCCTTCGGCGTCTATTATGACAACAAAATTTTAGGAAGTCGCTGTTCCTGCCTCGCAATTCTTTCTCGCTCCAGGTACCGACTATTGAGTTTGAAAAGAGACAAGTTCAGAGTAATGGCGAAAATTTTAAGCTGCTTGTCCAGATTTACAATCAAAATGCTAATTCATAGGAAAAAATTTGCCCTTCGGCGCCTATTATGACAACAAAATTTTAGGAAGTCTCTGTTGCCGCCCCGCGATTCTCTCAGGCTCCGGGGACCGACTATTGAGTTTTAAAAGAGACAAGTTTTGAGTAATTTGCAAGTAGATTTATTGAAGAAATACGTAGAGAGGTTTGACAAATAAGTATATGAAAATTCCGGGTATATCATCCGTCAGAAAAATATCAACTAAGCGTTCTTTGTTAAGCATGAGTCACTGATGGTTCGCATCAATGAGACGCGGGCCATCTGTGGCTCATGCTTGACAAATTAAAATTTCTGATTGGGCAATAATGAAAACAAAATAATAAAATTAGATACAATACTTGTGAAATAGAATGTTAGATTGTGTGCTGGAGAAGACTATCGTATATTGCACTTTACAATGGAATTGAGAATATTATAGGATAGGATATCATTTTTATCCTGCGGTAGAGGAAAGCCTAGAATACATCTTAACCATATGGCGAACCATGACCTCTCGTGCAGATACCATTTCCGAATCGGTGTGAAGGTTTTTTTGGATTATCGTATTCCTCATTTTTCCTGTGCATGGACCTGGTTATATTTTGTGAAGCAAGGGCGTGGCGTGGCCCATTTGTGGCTCGTGCTTAACAAAACATAATTTCTTGTGCGCATTGACTTGAAGCTAAAATATTGTAGATCATAATTTTTTTTATTGTATTGGAATTCCTCTTCCCGTGGCCAGAAGTAGGACTCAAGGGATACTTATAAGTAAAAGAGCCTCTTTAAAATTTAATAACATCAACTAGGGATTTCCAAAATATTCGATTTCCATTCGGGATATTCGAATCATAAATTATTTTGATTCGATTTCTGTCACAATTCGAAATCAACAAAAGAATAATTTCTAATTTTTTTTTCATAAATAAGTGTGAATTTTCACGTATATTTGAAGCTGATAAAAAAGATGTCTTTGTTTGTTTATTATATGACTTCGATTGCAATATTCGATTCGGCAAAATTATTCGATTCTATTTTGAAACCAAAATATATTCGATTTCGGTCACCCCTACCAGCAACTGCATTCCCAGTATAAAACATTGCGATCAGCTGTCTGGAGTAAAGTGAATAGTATCTGCCCTGGGTGATGGTAAAAGTATTTACAACTTCTTCTAATTTACTATCTGTGGGCTTAGGATTGAAATAGAAATTGAATTGAATTGAAATTTGTGTCCATGCTTTGACGCAAAGCAAAAAATATTACTTGCAGATATATAAAAGAAAAAAATCTAGATATGGATGAAATGAGAATATAAATTGCACTGATGAAAGAAACGAGAAAAAATTAGAAAAAAGAATGAATGACGCATCTACGTTAGGGAAAAAAATAAGAAAAAAAAGAAAAAAATTATTGGAAGTTTCAGGCCTGCTTCAATTAGAATGGTAAATGATCTAAAATAAAGAGATAGAGATAATATGATAAGGATAGCATTCGATTTATATATTTTTCAGTGTTTCGCAATATTTATGAAATCATGAAACAATTAAAATGAAAGAAATTAATTAATTATTGGATGAAAAACAATTATATTCGGATTCAGCATCCAGATGCTGATAAGCGAGGAAAGCTTTGTCTTTGAGTAAAATATTTAATTAAAAATAAAAAAAAATATAGAAAAAGCAAATAAAACGAATATAGAATAATTCCATAAAGAAATATGTTATTTAATTGTATAAAACAAGTCCAAATCTTAAAATCCTTTTCTAAGTTTATTTATATATTTATTTATATTTCTGAAAGTTAAATCAATCACTTTATTTTGTCCTTCCTGGTGTGTCGATTGAACTTGATTGACCAAAGCAAACTAACAGGCCCGGTTATCTCAATCGGTATATATATATATATTGTGAACACATGTAATACACATGCATATAAAAAATTAAATTTTGTCAAGCATTTCGTAGGCACGATGGCCTAGTGGTTAAACTTATTGGCATCGCAGGTTGAATATTTCGGGTTCGAGTCCCGGCGAGTCCGGCTCGTTAATTCATGCCCACCACTCAGTCCAAGGTGTAACAACTAGGGTAGGCTAAGCCGAAAAACGAAATATAATTACTTGCCAGCAATTTTAACCCGTCTATAAGCTGGCGCTAGTACAGGGGCTGGGGCCTGGGTGATCCACTCCAAAAAGTGGCTACAAAAAATAAGTCTAAATTGGACCACGCTTCAGAAACACGATCCATCAGTGACTAAAAATTAACAAAACCTTTGTAAACAGAACTTCTTCGACTGCGTATATTGCACACACATATATCAGACTTTCAAAAATTGATCTTGTCAAGCACGAGAGCGGAAGGAAAATGGACAGTGCCTCGGCGGACATTTATGACTCAAAACTTAAAATTTTCCTGATAAGCCTACTATTTTGGAATATCTCATTAATCTTTGACTTCAATAAATTTCTATTCCATTCTTATGAAGCTTGAGATTAGAAGTTGATTGCTGTTGCTCCTGGAAAAAGAGAAAGTAGATAGTAGTGATCCAGGGCAGATACCACTCACTGAACTTTATCTTGATGGTTCAGTTCCAGTTGGTATTTTTCCGCATAGTATAGTTGCTGATATTACATCTTATAGTACGGTTTTGCTAATAGGTAATTATTTGTTAGTTCCTTTTAGGCACTGCTTCCGGCCCTAAAAAGAATTAAAATAAAAAAAGATGACCCAGATAACAGCCACGTGTATGGGAAAGGCATGGCAAAATGTAATACCGGCAACATCTTTTCAAGTGCAAAACATTGTGGGCATAACTAAGCAGGTGTTATAAAGTGGATTGAGTGGTATCTGCCCTGGCGATACCCTAAACTACCGTTTAGGTGCCTTTACCACATGCAGCCCACACCTGAAGTACATGCTGGTTGCCTATTAGGGAATGTGCCTAGATCAAGTACTTTAGGTCAACAAAGGTTTATTTTCCTGTGATGAATGTTCAATTAAAAATTAAAAATTGAAACAGAGTTTTAGAGGGAAACATTCACTCTTCCTGTTCCATTGGCAGTGTGAGATAGTTGAGAGATGTTGAGCATCTTACGGATATTCGATTATTTAGAAAATAATTAGGTTTCTCCACTACCTATGTCCATGCACAAGAACAATATTTAGGCAAAAACCTAGGCCCGTCAAGAAACTATTTTAGGAAAGGATATCATTTATCCTGTGGGAGAGGAAAGTCGAGAATACAGCTTAACAATATGGCGAACTACGACCTCTCGCGCAGATGCCAGTTCCGAATTGGGAAGAAGGTTTTTTTTTGGATTCTCGTATTTCTATTTCAGCATGAAAGTTGATGGTCTGTCGTATAGTTACCGCAAATTCTTCCATCTATTCTAGATGAAATGAAATCCTATGCTATCTGAGGATAGTTTAATAGCTTCTTTTTTTAAAGCCACTTAATGTGGATCACCCTGTCCAAGGCCCTATAACAGCGGACACTTATAGACGGACAGGGTTATAATTACTGGAAAGATATCATCTTTTCTTGTTCGGCTTAGCCTACCCAAGTTATTACCTGAGTTGAGTGGTGGGCATGGATAAACGAGCCAGACTCGCCGGGGCTCGAACCTGAGATCATCAACCCGCGATGCCAACATGTTTAACCACTAGGCCATCGCGCCACACAATTTTATTTGCAGAATTGACAATGGGTTGTTCACAAAATAATTGGGTTTCTCCATTACCTATGTCCATGCACAGAAAAGATCCGTGAATATGTAGGCAAAAACCTTGAATACCCAAGGCTAGACTAATTTCAGCATGAAAGTTGGTGGTCTGCCACATAGTTAAATCAAATTGTCGGCTTTCCTTTCCATCTAAATAAAATGAAATTTTGCCCCATCTACCAATAGCTTAGTAACTTCGATTTAAAGAATAAACAACAAACCTTTCAAAGATTGTAAATAATAGGTGTCTTCAACCAGACGCAGGATTCTCAAAAGCCATCGAAGCCTCATTTTTTTTCAAAGCTGATGCCATGTCATCATCAGCGGGATTCAGTATAATATCTTCATCATCATTCAGCACGTTGAAACCTGTAGAATCATAGGCTGGATTGGCTAAACCTCCACCAAAGGCATCCTCATCATTTGGATCTGATGTCAGACGCTGTCGTTCCTTGAACAAAAAGTATTTGTTAAAAGCAGGAGCCGGATTTACCTCAACTGACTATTTTTATGAGGAGAAAAGTTTTTATTTTTAATTTTTATATGGCTTATATTTTATATGATATATGATCATAAGAAAAATTAGTTTTTTTTAAGTTTTATTGAAATTTACTTCAAACCACGCTGGATGAGTGCCAAAAATGAACTAACTAATGATCATTTAAGTGGCAAAGACTTGGTACTAAATGTAGTACCTGTAAGGGGAATTTTTGGGTACTTTGGGAATTTACAGAAAGTTGCGATAAATTTTAAGTTTTACGTTGATAAAGACTTCTTTTTCTGTATTGTCGCTTTAGCCTGGCATTTAATATTATAAAACAAGTACCGGTGTGCATCATGAACTCACAATATTTTGTTCCGTGTACAATAGTTTCGAAAATCAAAATATAATAATCACTGATAAGGGCTGGGCGAAACCGAATCATTTGGAATTCTAATCAGATTCGGATTTTTTTTCGAATCAGATTGAATCTCCATTTCTGTTCAAAATAACGAATACCCCATTTTTAATATCACAAATTTTCTCTTTTATGAAATTCCAAAAATGTATAGTTATGAATTGCCAATACTAAAATAAAGAATCATAAGGGGAATGTATTTTCAATTCACACTTCATGTCGTTGAAGAAAAAGATCCATATTTGAATAACAGGATGAAATAGATTTGTTCAACGTTGACCAGAGTCGATTGCTTTCTGTCATTGAACTTACTTCATTTAGTTTTTGTTTTTTTTAGTTTTTGTTTCTATGAAAGATTCACGATCAATTCGAATAATTTCTGATTCGGATTGATTCGAATCACCGAATCAAATTGTCCAGCCTTGGTTATAATAGTGATAAAGTTATCGGGGATTTGTTCAACGTTCACCCACTATTCATAGTTTGAAACCTACAATTGCTGTCTAGATATGAGATTTAATTATTTAAAGGGGGGTAACAAAATAAAATGATTTAAAATCTTGTAAGGTGATTAAAGTCTAAAAAGCAATTATACAATAATTCCCAATATTTCCGACCCCTTGAAAATTCCTGAGACCTCGCGACCCTATTCATCGCCCAGGGCAGATACCACTCTCTGCCTTTCACCAGTGCAGTTGCTGGTACTACATCTCATAGTAACTCTTTGCTATTAAGTGGTCGTTAGTTGGTTCACTTCAGGCACTGCTTTCGGCTTTGCACATAGTGAATTTTAATAAAAAAAATCAAGAACCAGACTAAACGAACACTTTACTTACGGGTCTGAAAACGAATGTATGTCTGTTCTTCCACCAATAAATAACACCGACTCCGACCAAAATGACAAATATAATAAATAATGAAACACCAATCTTGATTCCCTGACTTCTTCCGTGCCCTTTCTGAAAAATAAATTGAATGTAAAGCTGGAAATGGGTCACTACTGAGGATGGTAATGATGACGTATTAGAAAACCGGAAAAGAGATATGAAACAACCTTAACAATATAACGTCATAATGGGAACCGCAGGCAAAAATGGTAATTTTGGAAAAATAGCGTTTCTGTTTTACGTCACAAAAACACATCGAAAATCGCACTGAAGACATGAAAAATTGGATTTCAGGGGCTAGAATTAGCCAAATCACTGTCCGCAAAACGATTTGCAAAAATCTTTTAACTCTCTATGTTTTAAAACATTTAGAAAGGCTATTTTTTACCGTCGACGAAAGAGTGGGTTAAAGGGGGAAATGCTAGGATTATAAGTTTCGTGATTGTGAATAACTAGGCCTTCAAACTTGAGGATAAAGGGGATTTAAGTTTCAAATTTATCGACTAAAAGAAGGATTACAGTTCAAAATAAGAAAAACAGTTTCAAATATCTTTTCAATCAGTGAATTATTTCCCCAAACTTACCACTGATCCAGTCTTTATTGATGTGGGTTGATTTGTTTGCACAGTCGTGAAAGAAGAAACATTAGATATTGAGGAAGAACCCTGATAAAATACAGATGGGTTTGGTGTCCAACCATCTATAGGTTTTCCTGGTTGCACAGTTACTATAACACTAGATGTTGTGCTCTTTGTAGGTGAAGTTTTCGGTGAAGCTGCAGTTGAGGATGGATAGAAAGAGTAAGCATTAAATCACTTGTAAGCAGGGCTGGGCAATTCGATTCCGTGATTCGAAGCACGGTTTATTCGAATCAATTGTGAATTATTCATAGGAAGACATACTTACTAAATGGACAAGAATTTTCATTTTTTATGACAAAAAAACTACAAAATTTAATTACAAAATTGGTCAAATTGAACAAAAATCGATTTTATTTTGCAGTTAAAATATGAAAATTGTTGCCCTTAGACATGGAGTGTAAATTGAATATACACTATAAACTATAAATTTCTTGATTTTCACAATGAAACAAGTTATAATAGTAAAAACAGGATATTTGTTATTTACATGGAATTATGCTTTGATTTTGCTCAGCCTTACCAGTACTTGTAAGTAGCAGTGTATGTAGAAATGCCTGGGTGCCCTATTACCTCAATCGGTAAAATGTACCGACGTAGGTTTGAATTTATAGGAGGTGGTGATTATATGAGAGAGGTCTGCTAGACACCTCGCCTGTACACGATAGCTCACATAACCACTGGTTACGGCTTCCTTCACCAACCATGTCATTGCAGAGTAAAAATGAGAAATATGTTAAGATAAAAACCTTCACCCAGATAAGAAACTGGTGTCTGCACGAGAGGTCTTGGTTCGTCATATGATTGGGAAGTATTCTTTGCTTTCCTCTCATGAAGGATAAAAACGAAATCCTATCTTAAATGTTACAGTTATTGTTCTTAGTTACTCCACTCATTCCATTTCATATCAAAGTGATTCAGTTCAGATTTAGAGGTTCTGTACTTAGGTTTACTTACTTGCTTACTACATTTTCTAAAAACCTTTTTAGGACAAGATAAGATTTCATATTTACTCACGGGAGGGGAAAGCCGAGAATACAGCTTAATCATATGACGAACCACGACCTTTTGTGCAGATACCAGTCCCGAATCGGAGTGAACGCTTTTTGGCTTATCATTTATCTCATTTTTTCTGTGCATGGACCTGGTTGGTGGAGGAAGCCGTAAACAGTGCTTCATAGAACCACCGTGCACTGGGGAGTTGCCAGCAGACCTCTCTTATATAATCATCATCCCTGACGAGATTCGAACCTACTTCATAACGATCAGAGATACATAGTTGAAGTGTATTACCAACGCTTTACCGATTGTGCTACCGGGAAGAGCTAACCAGGCACTTCCACCCCTTGGGGTTCAGCATATGGTTAATAAATCATATTCTCTGTTTTCTTCGCCGTAAAATAAAAACAAAATCCTATGCTATTCATTGCCAATTAATTTTAATTATTTGATTGAGCAACTCAATGTATTGTTTGTTTATGGAAAATAAAAACAAAAAAAAATTTGATTGAATTTCCAAAATAATTATACCTGGAACACTAGTTTTTCTTGTAGTACTTGATGTTGAAGATCCCGTTTGGGGAGATACGCTTGGCTGCACAGGTTTTGTTGTCATGGTAATGATTCGTCTTGTTATGAAAGAATCCATAAGATGTATCACTCCGTTCGAAGCAATGATGTCATATTTTTGTAAATGTACACCATTAACAAAAACATCATTTGTAGCGTTTTTAACGATCGGCAGCATGTCGCCCGACTTCATCAATATTCCCTGCATGTTTTGGAGATCCTTGTAATAATACAGATTGTCTAGAAATCAAAATAATAGATTAGAGAGTTCAAGCTATAAAAAAGTAATAACATCTAATCTAATCTAGCAGCATAAGACTAACTTATCATCATCCTGGGCAGATACAACTCACTACACCCTACTATAGTGGTTCAGAATGTTTTCCTCCTAGGGTGCAGTTACTGGTTCGCATGTTACGAAAGAAATTCCAATTATTCAAAAACCACTTCATCACTCATTGCTTTTTACAGAAGAAAATAATAGGAAAAGATAGAGTGAAAAAAAGCTGAGCAGATTAAAAAACTTGTCGCATATTAATATATAGCACGACATAGCACTGCTTGAGTGACAACAAGTAACATTAGAAATTTTATTAAAATTTTTATTATCTTCATACAAGAGGATTTAAATCTTTTAAAGGACAAGACATCGTTTTATCCTCTGGAGATGGAATATGATTATACCGCTCTAGAAAATATCGAAGACAAAATGGTAGAATCTGCGCCTTACGTGCAAAATGGATTTTTTTATTATTATTGAAATTCACACTGAACAAGGGTCGTAAGCAGTGCCTAAAATAAACGGCTACTTTGAAAGCAAAGTGCTACTATGAGATGTAGTGCCAGCAACTGCACTCTCAGTGAAAAAATACCAAAATGGAACTGAAACGCCATTTTGAGTGGAGTGAGTGGTATCTGCCATGGGCGATGGCAAACCATCTACCACTTCTTTCTTACAGAGCAGTGGACAATTCTAACGATAATTTCTATAAGAGGAATAAGCCAAATAGCATTCTTCAATCCTTCATACCTTGAACATAATGCCTCATGATTGCATATGCAGGGAGGGGTCGATACTTTGATTTTCCTTGCATATCAGCAGGCACAAACATCGTGAATTTTAATGCTGAGTTTCCCAACTTCCTACGTATTCTGGGTGGAGCTCTTCTCAACTGAAGCCAAATATTAAAATATGAATTAGCACGTATATACATATAATATTATGATTCGATCTGTTGTAAAACCTTGAAAAGCAAGAGGCCAAAATTTGAAATACTCAAGTAGGCAAAATAGGAGATCATAACAGGCGTTGTTGGTAAAAATTTTACTCCTAAAAAATTGGATTTTTATTGCATGGGCAACGAAAGATTCCTGAAATTGCGTCAGAATAAAGCAAATTCTCCAAAAATGAGATTTCAGGGTCAAACATACACTAAACGAGTACAGCAATGAAGCCACAGGAAAAAATTAGAATTTCCTATGTTTTAAAACACTTATATTTCCGTGATTCGTTGATATCTTGCAATGAACTACCTATCCCTCCTCCTTGTTTCCTTACAATCCTGGATCCTTGTGTGAGAGAATTCACAAGGATACACGAATGGGATAATATCAAGCATATATACAAAAATATCATGTTCTCATTCCACAGAAATATAAGTTTATTGTAAGCTTTCGTTAGAACATAGTCTAACTTCTTCAGACAAGATTAAAGTTTAATCTATAATAATTTCTGTGGAATGAGAACATGATATTTTTGTATACTAACTTATATTTCCATTCTACAATTTTTATTTGGTCAACAAGCAGGAGCCAAGGCACCATCAGCTCCATAAATACGCTAGTGATAACGAGACATAAGTTTTTTTTTTACATCGGGCCACCCAACAGCCAAACCCCTCATGAAACCTTTCAAGCTCAGCCCAAGGATGGAAGTTATAACTTCACAAACCATCTATTCACACACAGCAAGGCAGTTTAGGAAGTGAAAGTATGGAAGTATAAAATTCATTGTAAAAGTAAACAGGGTCTGTTAAACAATAAATTCAAAACGATTGTAAGCAAAAAAAGGTGAAACAGGTGTAGTACATCGACTCTCTGTCCTCTGTTTCATTCCTTTTATGAAAATAGATCTGTGTGCACCAAGGCCGAAGAATACTTAAAAAAGATGAGACAAAATTTTCAATCTGTCAGTCTATAAGTGGCCGCCGTTATAGGGCCTTGGACATGGTGATCCACTGTAAGAAGCGGCTGTGGATAAAAAACAAAAAAACTGGGCACCTCCCTCATAATCTAGAAAAAATTGTCTCACATGATGATAGAAATCTCTCATTTCAATTGATTCACTGATGACATCGAGGACAGTCCCATGGCAAACGTAACCATCACCTAAACACATAGTAAGTACATAAATATATTTTGTATATAATTTAGCCCTGTATGTATTTATTTTGCCTTTTAGCATGCATGATAACATTAGAAAATATACATTCTTATATAAAAGGTCAGAGTGTATGCACAAGACTGCATGAGACACAGTGCGCGATATAGAACCCATAAGACAGCACTAAGACATTATGGAGTATAATTTATGAAAGATAATGAATATCTGTCTGTCATCAGATAACAAACTACCTTGATGAATGGTGTGTTGGGTGGCAAACACTCAAAGCAACATTTGATGGCCTAGTGGTACATTTGGTGGCCTAAACAAGTTGGCATAGCAAGCTGAAGATCTCGTGTTTGAGGGCAATTCTAAAGCCCCCCCCCCTGGACCCCAAAAAGAATTGCAGAAATATTTATCCCGGATCTTACCAACATATCCGACTCTGCATGAACACGTTGTTGAAGGGACTCCCCCTGGGGAGGAGGCTGGTATGTCAGTACATATACCATGAGCAGAACATCCCCCATTATCTTTCGCACATGTCTGAGCCTGTGACCTGGTGCAGGTCCTTATGCCATCTCCCTGGTACCCCTGGTTACAGGCACATCTTGACACATTAGCGCTGACGTAAATGCACCTGGCTTGTACGTGACAACCTCTACTAGATGTCTGGCACGGATCGTAACCTTCGCAGACATAGCCGTCACCTGTGGTTAAATTACAATTTAAAAATTGAAGAAAATTTAAAGTCAATGGATAGAAAGCCCTCAAAATTATTCTGGAGGGTGGGGGTCTCATGGTATTAACGTTCTGTTTCAGTGGGGAAGTACAAACTATTTTTTTTTTATTTAAAGTATCATTTTCTTTACCTTTTTATTTGAAACATGCGGGAAAGGAACAGCAAAATAGGGCTCAATCATAGGGCGAATCATGACCTTCCATGCAGATACTAGTCTAAGGTAGAGATTTCTTGTCCAACGGGTAATAGATTTTTCCCAAGCATGGATACAATAGAGGAGGTAGTGAGAACTTGACCTTACTTGAACCACAGGGCACCCACGAACTGTTCAGGAATTCTCTTGCATATGATTTACAATCATCCTGCACAGAGTTAAAACCAAGGATAATTTGAGATGCATAGCTCAAAAAGTATGACTAACGGTTTTTATCGATCGGGGACCAAAACCGGGCGGCTAACCGCAGTAACTAAGCTCTAACTAGAGGCTCAATAACCCTCCCTGCACTAGCAATATCTTTTAGAATACTCTCAATTGGCAAAAATTGGCAAAAAATTTTAAAATTATCAACACTGCTATTTCATAGCATGTATTGATGATTTAAAATCTTTTTTTTGATGTGGTTGATACTAGACACTCAAAAAGAGATATTTTAATCTTCTAGCAAGCGATTTGCCAAATTTCCTTCTGATGACAGCCATTCGCTTCGGTTGTCTGAGTAGTGAAGTAGCTGACATCGGGCTGTTTGGTTTTATCTTTCAACTAACCCAGGATAGGATAGGATATCATTTTTATCCTGCGGGAGAGGAGAGTCTAGAATACAGCTTAACCATATGGTAAACCACTACCTCTCTTGCAGATACCAGTTCCGAATCAGATTATGGTAATTCTCATTTTTCCTGTGCATGGACCTGGTTGGTGGAGGAAGTCATAAGCAGCGCTTGTGTAAACCACAGTGCACTGGCGGGCCGTCCAGCAGACTTTTAGCATATAATCATTATCCCTCACAGGATTCGAACCTGCGTCACGATGATCAGAAATGCGTGGCTCAAAGTATATACCCAACGCTTTACTGCATGAACTAACCAGATACCCATAAAAATAAATAACAATTCTCACCAACAAAACTCGGCAGACATTTGCAAACCACTTTGTCTCTTACGATAGAGCAGATAGCATATGGAGAACAACCTCCATTGTTCCTGCTGCACATGTCCATGAACTCGCACGAGTTCGTACCATCTCCTGTGTAACCCGGCTTGCAATGACAGGTGCCAGATTTTACACAATAACCATTCGTGTGACAAGGTGGATCGCAGACAGTATCATCTGTTCTTTTCTGTGGGAGAATTTTAAAATTAAATATAATTAAACTTGTATCCCTAAAATTTAGCATATAATTAATATTCTTGCCTTTTAAACTTTTATTCAGCAAAAAAATTAAAATATGACGTTCACTGACATAACTAGATTCAAGATTTCAAGATTTTGAGATTTCACGATTTGAAAACTATTCAAAACCAAAATAGACTAGTAATAATGTAGTGTAACTACAGGCTTTAGAATAGTTCCAAAATATTTCCCGCATGTCGCAAGAGACGACTAAAAGGGAACAAAAGAAAGTGGTGGCCGGTTTTATTATCACCTGGGGCAGATACTAATCACTGCACTTTACCATAGCGGTTTAGTTCTATTTTGGATGTTTACCGCTTAAAGTGCAGTTGCTGGTACTACATCTCATAGTAGAGCTTCGCTATTAAATGGTCGTCAGTTGGTTTTTCTCTAGGCTCTGCTTCCACCTTTGCTCAGAGTGAATTTCCGTAAAAAAAATACTGAATTCCTTAAAATAAAAATTATTGTTTTTTGTGACTTCGAAAATTCACTCTAGGCAAGATTCAAAGCAGAACTCAAAATGAACCAACTAAATACAAAAATATTGCCTAAAGAGCTAAAGTTGGTGCAATGAAGGTCAATATAAAGCCTACATGAAAAAACTAAAATGCGGCATGTTAGAGTCATTCTAAAGGCCACAATACACATGGAGTTGTCTTACTGATGTGTTGCATTACGTTTTGGGAAACAAAATAAAAAGGCAATACAAGCCCGCATTGCTTTGTGTTAATCGTGTTCACATGCGTACAAAGCACAAATGCAAAAAAGAAACAAGCACTCTGAGGTAGCTTTCATAGCAAACCGTTCTGTTTTATTGGAAAACGTAAGGAGATGCATGCAGAGTATTGCGCTTGCGTAAAACGCAAGGGTAAAATAAAAACAAACCAAGAAAAAACGCAACCTACGCTAACGTGTAGTGTGACCTTTAAACCAACATAAATAAACTAAAATGATCAATACATAAATATAAAAAACTATGCAAACCTGATCACACTTAGGTCCTGTCCAATTACTATCACAATAACAAGTGCCGTCACCATTTATTCCTTCATCACAGGCACCGTGCACTGTACATTGGCACGGAAGACAATTCCTACCATATCTGAAAAAATAGGTGCCAGGTTAGCTCAATCGGTAAAGCATTAGGAATACTCGGAGATATAAAACTTCAATCGTAGATATACAAAAGGAATACCCGACTTGATTTTTTATAGCCACTCCTTAGAGTGGATGGCCAAGGCCCTCTAGCAACAGCGGCCACTTTGTAGATGAACAGGGTTACAATTGTTGGAAAGATATGATCTTTTCCTGTTCGGCTTAGCCTAACTAAGCTATTACACCCTGGTTTGAGTGGTGGGCATGGATAAGCAAGCCAGACTTGCTGGGACTTGAACCTGAGATCTTCAACCTGCGATGCCAACATGTTTAACCACTGGGCCATCACGTCGGTTGGTTGCGTCGGTTGGTTGCGATTAACCCTATGATTAAGCTGTATTCTCAGCTTTCCTTTCTCGCAGGATAAAATGATACTCTGTGCTGAATGTTATTTATAGCTTTATTTACCTCCCACCCACAAAGTATAAGTTTTCTGTGTATAAGATGAAGATTTATTGTGGGCAAAGTAGTTTGCTCTAGAGAAGATATTAAAATGTTCAGATCTTTTCTTTTTTGACCATAAAATATTTTTTTCCAGTTTTAGTAAAATTTAATCCAATCAATATTGGAAGAAGATATAGAAAAAACAAAATAATAATTTATATCACAAAGAGTTACTTAAAATGTAGGACCAGAAACTGCCCAGAATATATATATATATATATATATAAAGAGAGAGAGAGAGAGAGAGAGAGAGAGAGAATTCATTATTTTCTCAACCAGAAAGGCAATACATTAAATTGTATGTAGACACACAGCATATGTATTTCGGTACAGACTGGGGAATGGCGATACGACCAGTTGGTCATCAAAGTCTACCATCACCCATTCTTGTCATATATATATATAAAACAAAAGTTGCAATGAGCTATAATAATCTTTGCACTTACAAATGATGTCACTTTTCAAGAGAATATTTTAACACTCTCATTTACCACAGAATAGGAAACACTTTAAATCGTCTACAATTTCTTCTACTTTTATACGACTCTTGTGACACACACAAAAAATTAGGACCAAAATAAAATAACTAACCTTGCTGCATCACACCTCTCACAAGCATATCCAGTAAAACCTTCCTTGCAAGTACAACTTCCATCCCCTGATTGACCATCAGAACATTTGCCATTACCACTGCAGGCATTCAGGGAACCTCCTGTTAAAAATAAATATTTTGATAATACCTTTGCTAGGCTGGACTGAGTCGGAAAGATTAGGTCTTTTCAAAGGAGTAGATGGTTTTACCATCACCCAGGGCAGATACCACTAAATGCACTTTACCATGATGGTTCAGTTCCGTTTGGGATGTTTTCTGTTTAGAGTGCAGTTGCTGGTACTAAACCTTTTAGTAGCTATTTAGTGGTTGGTTCCTTCTGGCCTGAATTTCAATAAAAATAAAAATTATGTTGAAAAGCTGTGATTATTCAAGAAATGCCGTCAACTTATTTTATTTTAGCGAGATGATTGGTTATGTTTTGCCAATTGTGTGTACGTTAGATGAGTGCCTCCCTTTACATATATTTGCAGGTTTTACTTATTTTCCAATTTTCTTATTTCTGTTTGTTTTCTCTTTTGTGAAAAAAAATTATACCATAACACAGATCCACCTATGCACTATTGTAGAAACAACTCACCTGGGCATGCATGACAATCCGGTCCATAGTGATTCAAGCAACATTTAGATGTGATATTGTATGAAGCACATGATAACTGGCAGCCTGTGATTGTTACAGAGCTGGTTGAGAAGACTGGAACTCTCTGAAACAAATAAGATGATTGCAAATATTCTTCCTGCTGTAAGCGTTGGCCTAGTGGTTA
Source organism: Styela plicata (assembly GCA_963675895.2). Taxonomy (NCBI): domain Eukaryota; kingdom Metazoa; phylum Chordata; class Ascidiacea; order Stolidobranchia; family Styelidae; genus Styela; species Styela plicata. The sequence goes on along the minus strand of OZ023142.1, from coordinate 16,990,134 downwards.
AACATGTTGGCATCACAGGTTGAAGATCTCGGGTTCGAGTCTAAGCGAGTCCGGCTTGCTTATCCATGCCCACCACTCAACCAAGGGTGTAATAACTTGGGTAGGCTAAGCCGAAGGGGAAAATATCATATCTTTCCAGCAATTGTAACCCTGTCTGTCTATAAGTGGAAGCTGTTACAGAACCTTGGACAGGGTGATCCACTCTAAAAGGTGGCCATGAAAAAAAAAGCCCTTTTGTCAAGCATATGCCACCGTGTCAGTGAATCAAACACAGGAAAAACAGTTCTGGCTTATTTGGCTAATCTGGCTAAATGTACTTTTTATAAGCCATTGACCCTATTTTGGCTGTTTTTTCATCTTGGATCAAAATTTGCCCCATGAGTGTCTTTTAAAAATCAACTTTTTTCGTATTTGTCTATCTTTTAGGAAAAGCATGTTTTTGGCAAACAATAAGTACAAATACCGGAACCAATTTGTCGTTTTACCTGTGTACTTAAAATATTTCACCTTCAGAATCACTGTTTGCAAGTAAGTTCACCATACTGGGAATTGGGCATTGGAAATTAAATACAGACTATCCAAGAACCTTTACTCCCAATTTGAACTAGGCAACTTTCTTTTTATCAAAATTCACTCTGAGCAAGGTCGGGAGCAGTACATGGAAGGAATCAACTAACGGCCATTTCAAAGCAGAGAGCTGCTAAAAGATGTGGTACGAGAAAGTGCACTCTAAACGGTAAACATTCCAAGAGTAACTGAACCGCCATGATAAAATGCAGTGAGCGGTATCTGCCCTGGGCAATGGTAAAACCATCTACTACTTCTTTGTTTCCTTTTAGTCACCTCTTACGTCACTCAGAAAACACGTTAATATTATTCTAAAGCCCTTACCTACAGAGCCTAAACTATGCCTGATATTGTGGATCACCACACGCCTCAGGGTTTTTTACAGCTGAACATTTGACCATATTATGCCCATTTAGGACATGAATTACGGTATGCCAAATTTTACATTTTACAAAATTTGGCATTTGTCATGAATTTACCGAAGAGTAAACCAGTTCAAGAATACCGAAAAAAAGGAAATTTTATAATCCATGCCCAGATACCCAATTGGTAAAGTTCTAAGGATACATCTCAACTATGCATTTCTAGCGTCCTGGGTAAGCGACACTGAACGACACTGTGAACGACTAGGCAAAAGATTCAACTTAGACTTTGACCTGGTATCTGTGCAAAAGATCGCGGTTTGCCATTTGGCTCAGCAGTATTCTTGGCTTCGTTCTTTCGCAGGATAAAAATGCAATGTTAAAATTTGGAGGCCTTACTAAGGATCTACAAGGTCACAACAAGGTGCTATAAAAGCTCGGATTGGTAGCTCAGTTAGTTGAGCGCAATCTTACTGTCTGGAAGGCCGATAGTTCGATGCTTGACTGTTTCACGGCAGAGCCGGCAGTTCAGCAAGGCAATTGGCAGGTAGCCGAAACCTAGAGCAGATGCACAGTCACTACGAAGGTTTGTGCCTAGCAGCTGTTGGGTATAAGCTCCCTGGTAGGTTCACTGACAGGCCATAGCAAATAATTCAAAACCTCAAAGAAGTTGCTATAAAATCTTACACATTCAGTCCTGGCAATCTGTGTGGTTCCTGCAGGACATTGTGCTCCTCCATTGCTTATACAAAGCTTGCAAGCTGTAGTAATTGTAACATTCTTAATATCATCACATCGGCCTCCTATGGATGGTGGATCCAAGACCTGAAAAAAGAAAAATTCATTAATTAATTGATAGAACGTTCACGAAAGAATAAATGACTCGCATTGGATGAATGAAATTTGTAGTTTAAATCTTTCCATGTTGTTTTGATTGATCCAGTTGAAAATTGAATTCACAAAAGGTTGCCAATTGAAAAATCTTTAGAAAAGTGTATTTGCCGAGTACCAGGCATTGATAGATCACGCTGATAAAGCCGATGTTTTCCAAAATGAGTTTCTGATAAGATAATGTTGTTGCCATGACTTCTGTGGCTGCATCTTGGCAGAGAATAGCAAAAATTTTATTCTGCTTTAAATATTGTTTTGCTTTTACCACACACCCAGATGTTCAATGATGCAGGGTTATTATTGCTTAGCCAGTTAGCTTAGTTTTAGGTAAAGGGGGGGGGGGGGGAATTGAGCTACGCATTATTAATGTCCTGGGTTCCATTCCTGTGCGGAATGATTGCATACCAGAGGCCAAAATACACATTAGTTTACTGTCTTTGTGCAGCTGCATTTGCATTCGGTAATAAAACGAATATGGAATGCACGCCTGCATTGCGTTTTGTAACTGTAGTCTCATGCCCTCTGAGTGCGAGCATAGCCACAAAAGAAGTAACTTCTGTAAGCTTGCATAGCTGATCATATGCATTGGAAATAAAAAGAAAAAATGCATATACAGCAACGCGCGAAAATATATCACAAATATAAAAAAGCATCCTACAGAAAAAACCTCAAGTCTAATCTCTCTCTTTTATTAAAATTTCCTTTAAGCAACGCTGGAAGCAGTGCATAAAAGAACTGACTAACGGCCACAGAATCTCAAAGAGCTACTACGAGATATAGTACTAGCATCTGCACTCTGGGCAGAAAACATCCCATACAGAATTCAACCTCCACAGCAAAGTGCAGTGGGTGGTTTGTGCCCTGGGCGATGATGAAAACCCTCTACCACTGAACATACCTTATCAATAATATACACTGCAGCTTTCATCTCTTGTCCGTCAGAAGTTTTGATGAAAAATACATCGAATCCAATTACAGTTGCGGCCCCTTCATTCACCACAATATTTCCAAACGGATTGCTACCAGCCCCGCAGCTCAAACGAAGACTGCAAGAATAGAAAGATTTGTTTATTTAAACATAAATCTGGGGTGTTGTGCAATAAGTCATGCTTCCTTGTGTATGTCTGACCCGCACCTGTTGGCAACTTTTGTTCCAAGTATGCTTGATTGAGATAGGATTGAAGTCAAGAACAAAAACTACATGATCTCTTTCCATGGAATTATTTTTTTGCATTAAAGTGTTGATATGCCAAATTTAAGAAGTGGTAGATGCTTCTATCATCGTCAAGGACAGATACCAATGACTGCACTTTACCATGGCGGTTCAGTGCTGTTTTGAATGTTTTCCGCTTAGAGTGCAGTTGCTGGTACTACATCTTATAGGAGCTCTTGCTATTAAGTGGGAGCTAGTTAGTTGGCCTTTTTTTAGCACTGCTTAGAAGAGGTGTATACTTGTAATTTTGTAAAAAGAGATCATGTTGCATTTACTTTTGTTCGTTTATTTTGTTTCAATGCAGGGAATGTTTCACAGCAATTTGTCAAAACTGTATGCGCACTGACTATGGCCTGACAGATCCGGGTTCACCATTTATTTAAGTTACATCACATAGATTACATTTTGGGGTGTCGTTTTAGTGAACTGTAAAGCTTTCCCCCTTGTTTACTTGTCACTTTGGATCTGTATGCGACTGATTAGTCTCCCAAGAATGCAAAACAAAAACAACACAATCTTTTCCACAAAATCACAAGCATATTTGTAAGCTTTCGTTGGGTCATAGTGTAACTTCTTCAGACAAAAACAAGATATGATATACAAACGAAGCCAATAAATCTAACAATCATTCCCTGTTTATAACCCATATCTTAATTTGTCCAAAAATCTGGCCTATGACCTAATGAAAGCTTACAAATATACTTGTAACTTCATGGTAAAAGATGGCTAACAAAAGTTAACAGATCTTTAAATAACTTTAAATACACTAATTCACAGGGACCAAAAACAGAAAGTGTAAAAATTTTCTTTTTTCGAGATGCAGTAAAATTTCCCTTGGTAACAAGTCAAAGACAATATACATACAAAAAAAAATGTTAAATTCTTACTCTGAGCCTTGCATGGTTTTCAGTTTCTGTTGTGAGCCGAGGTCATTCAAACTATAAAAGCTTTCTCTAACCATGTGGTATCTAGAAAAAGAATATTTATTCAGTGTTATACATAATGAGTATATTGCATGGTTAGATCAATCGTTTTTTTTTCTATAGCCACTTGCTAGAGTGGATCACCCTGTCCAAGGCCTTGTAACATCGGCCACTTAAAGACGGACAGGTTTACAATTGCTGGAAGGATATGATTTTTTCCTGTTCAGCATAGCCTACCCAAGTTATTACACCTTGGGTTGTGCTGTGGGCATGGATAAGCAAGTCGGACTTGCCGGGGCTCAAACCCGAGATCTTCAACCTGCGATGCCAACATGTTTAATCACTAGGCCATCGCGCTCATTGGGAATACTTCTCACCTCTGATAACCTTATGTAGCTTTGAGTCTCGTCAGCTCATGGCAGTTGACGTAGGCATTGCATATGGCTTCTTCAATTAATCAGGTTCATGCACAGAAAATGATTGAAAAATATGTTAAGCCAAAACCTTTACTATGATACGGAACAGGTGTTTGCACAAGAAGTTCGAAGTTCGAAGCTTCGGCGAAGCACTGTAACCTACAGCCTTAGAGCAATGTTCATTAACCTGTCCTAAGGCGCATGCGTTTCATACTAGATGGAACAGCATGACGCAAGTTAACAAAGCAAAGTCATGAACATTGTTAATTTCAGCCGAATGCCATCACATCAAACACGGACAGTAAAAAAGAGTTGAGTCTTGTACCTGATATACTCTCTTGCGTAGGTCTGATCACTGATGAAAGACCTCAATCTTTGAGCAGGCATGTTCTCAAAAGCATCATTTGTTGGCAGGAAGAATGTCCATGGGTTGTGTATAGAGTTTTGTAAAAGTGGAAGATCCCCTGATGTTTGCAATAACTGTTTATAGAGAACTAAAAGTTAGGAACATAATTTTGGCCTCATTTTCATAAAGGGGCTGGTTTTTTATAACCACTTCCTAGAGTGGATCACCCTGTCCAAGGACCTGTAACAGCGGCCACTTATAGACAGACAGGGTTACAATTATTGGAAAGATATGATCTTTTCCTAATCGGCATAGCTTACTCAAGTTATTACACCCTGGGTTGAGTGATGGGCATGGATAAACGAGCCGGACTTGTCAGAACTTGCACCCGAGGTCTTCAACCAGTGATGCCAATATGTTTACCCATTAGGCCATCGCGCCCACAAATTATTATCATAAAGACAAAATTTTCAAGGATTACAATTCAAACATTTACAAATTGTCATTGTCACATAGGTGTCGTCTAGCTGGTGCCTTTTAGTTGCTGCTTCCATAATTGCATGCTTAGATTGTCTTGTCATCCTAGAATTTTTTATGAGACCAGCTCTTTTTTTTTATTTTTTCATTGAAACTGACTCTAAGCAAGACCGAAAGCAGAGCCTAAAAGGAACCAACTAAAGGCCACTAATACCAAACAGCTACTAAAAGATGTAGTACCAGCAACTGCACTCTAAACTGAAAACAACCCAAATGGAACGTCATGGTGAAGTGCAGTGAGTGGTATCTTCCCCGGGCGATTGTAAAGCCATCTACCACTTCTTTGTTTCCTTTTAGTCGCCTCTTACGACACGAAGGAAATACGCTAGGACTATTCTGAAGCCTACAGGGTTTTAAGCTTGCATGCTTACATGGTTTTGTCATCCACAAAAATTTTTTTAACAGACCAACCAGGTCTTTTGTAGAAACACTTTATAAAAAAACCAACATTACTCACAGTTGCAACCCATTTAAATCCATGATCCAATAACAGTTTTGTGTTTTTGTATAAAGGATTGTCCGAGTCAGATGTATTCTGTATATAAGGCCGTAAGAATTGTGAAAAGAATTTTGATGGTGTTCCTGACACGTTTGAGACTCTTGATACAGATTTTGGTACCAATGGAGCTGAGATACGATAAAGATTTCCATTCCAGAATTTCATTGATTTGCCAAGCACACTGGAAGAAAAAAATGATATTTTTTTTTTTATAGCCACTTCTTAGAGTGGATCACCCTGTCCAAGGGTGAACGAACAGGGTTACAATTACCGGAAAGATATGATCTTTTCCTGTTCGGCTTAGCCTACCCAAGTTATTACAACCTGGCGGGCATGGATAAGCAAGCCGGACTCGCCGGGGCTTGAACCCGAGATCTTCAACCTGCGATGCCAACATGTTTAACCACTAGGCCATCGCGCCCACAAACAATATGGTAGTATTTATTGAAACTATTAGTTATTTGACTGATTGATAAATATGATTGTCAAAGAAGAAGAGATTGGATACAGATTTCCGTTTCAAGATTATTGGTTCGTCAAGCGCACTGGAAATAAATATTATATTCGTTGGATATATTTTCAAATCAAATATCTAATCCATTTAGTTTTGTTTATTTATCAAAAGTCACTTGAAGCACGGTTGCAATAATCTAATCATATGAAAGCAGCCACGTAGAATGGCGGCGACTTAAAATTTGAAACTTTTTTCAGTCAAATAACATGCTCTCCTTTTTTTAACTTTTGTTCTAATTGTTTTTTATTAAAATATTCAAAATGATTTCATTCAAAATAATATGCTTTTTCTATTTCACTGGATACGTTCCATTCAAATATTATGAATAATTTCAAAATATCTTGAACTTTTTAATTCAGAAAGATTCGATACATAATGATACAATGCTATATTCAATTTAAAAACAATTTTCATTTCATTAAAATTCACTCTGAGGAAGACCGGGAGCAGTGTCTGAAAGGAACCAAACTTAATAGCAAAGAGCTACTTCAAGATGTACTACGAGCAACTGCACTCTAAGCGGAAAACATCCCAAATGGAACTGAACCGCTATGTTTGAGTGAGTAGTATCTGCCCAAAGGCGACGGTAAAAGTGTCAAACCTACCTGATATTCTCGTTGATCATAAAGCCTGAATCAGTCTTAGAAATATTGAGAATATCTCCTGCAAAGGTTCTTAGTTGTGTGACACCAGTCAAGTTTGCAAGATTTACGCACCCAGTGATGTGGTTCAGGTATATCTGCCAAAAATAATAGGTTTAATTACTGCTGAAAACGATTCTAAACTGGAAAGAAAAGTCGAGCACATTTGAAATTTGTAACAAAAAGTTGTGGAAATATTACGTTATGCAGTCGAAGTTTATTCAAATCCTGTTTGGTGAATATATATCTTTAAGGAATTTATTTAAGACTTAATATTAGTCGCTCTCAGTGCTTCACTATTTTCTGTCGTATCTACATGATGGATAGAAAACCTAATTAGAGTTATTAATTAATGAAAATTCTTCCTGCAAGTATATTCTATTGTAAAACAACGTACACTGGTGAAGTTAGAACAGGACTAGGGCGCGTAGTTAGCTCGATAGGGTGCTGAATCCGTAAAGCAATGAGAATACACTTCGAGCTAAGCATCTCTGATCGTTAAGACATAAGTTCGAATACCGAGGGAGCTGATGATTATATGTAAGAGGTCTGCTGCATGCATCAGCGGTGTACGGTGGTTCACACAAGCACTGCTCACGGCTTCCTCCATCAACCAAGCCCACATACAGGAAAAATGAGAAATATAAGCAGCCAAAATATTTTACCCAGATTCGTTACTGGGGAACTGGTATTTGCATGAGGCTGTGGTGCGCCATATGGTTAAGCTGTATTCTCTGCTTTCCTCTCCCACAGAATAAAAATGAAATCCTATCATTATACTATCATATCGTGATAAGAAAACCAAGAATATGGTTCAACCATATGACAAAACACGACCTCTCGTGCAGTTCGTTCGTGGGTGCCAGATTAGCTCAGTCAGTAAAGTATTAAGAATATGCTTCGGGCTACAAATCTCTGACATAGGTTTGAATCTTGCACGAGATGATGATTACATGCATAAGCTGTACTTCCTAAACTGTAAATTCTGCAGATGTTTATGCAATTGTATCCGTGACAGAAACCCTGAAAGACGTATTCTAAATTTTGTTGCAAATAAATATATAATAGCTTTTCTGTTTTTAATCGAAAATTCTTCTGATGGAGAGAGTAAACAGACAGGATGAAATAATTTATCAGTTTTATCGAGCGGGAAAATAAAGCTGAGAATACGGCAAATCATGACCTAATATATAGTTACAAGCCAACGACAGAGACTTTTGCTAAACTGAATCACTATCTTTTCTGCTCAGTATGCATTGGCATGATTGGTGGATGAGGTCGTAACCAGCATTTATAGACTTGTTTTATTTTGACACAAAAGGCGATATAAATGAAGATATCAATCATATTACAGAGTTATCAGGAAAGCAAATATAATTTAAAATAAAGTTTAAAAACTTGTCCAAGAATTAGTTTTAAAAAAAGATTCAAAGAAAGTAACACGCGTTCGCGTTCCATTCATGTAAAGAGTCGTGTGCAGGCAATGTGTCAAAAATCCTTCTCGATATTGTTATCTTCAGTACAGGACAGTTAACAATGTGACAGAGAATTAGTTTTAAAGAAAGTTTTAAAGAGAGTAACACGCGTTCGCGTTCCATTCATGTACAGAGTCGTGTGCAGGCAATGTGTCAAAAATCCTTCTCGATATTGTCATCTTCAGTACAGGACAGTTAACAATGTGACAGAGAATTAGTTTTAAAGAAAGATTTAAAGAGAGTAACACGCGTTCGCGTTCAATTCATGTAAAGAACCGTGTGCAGGCAATGTGTCAAAAATCTTCCGCGATATTATAATCTTCAGCACAACACAGTTAAGAATGTGACAGAGAATTAGTTTTAAAGAAAGATTCAAAAAGAGTAACATGCGTTCGTGTTCAATTCATGTAAAGAACCGTGTGCAGGCAATGTGTCAAATATCTTCCTTTATATTATAATCTTAAGCACAGGAAAATTAATGATGTGCAGCTCAAAAGCATATTACAAATGCCTTTACCAATTGAGCCAGCTGGACAGTCAAGTATTTAAATGATTGGAAAATTTCAAAGTCTACCTGTGTTGCTGTCTCCTCATACGACAACCATTTTGAAGGGAGTGCCATCATATCCTCCTGTGCAGGCAAAAATACATTGAGTGGTCCCTCACTATTCAGTGTATGAGGAACTAATGAAGCAAAACTATCCATCAATGTAAACCATTCAAATTCTGGTTTCCCAGATATGTGAGAAAATATCGTACCTGGAGGAATAAGTGTAGGAATTAAATTACAGACTAAAATGAATGCTAATATAGATTTGGTACAAAATTTTGCATGCCAGGTCTAGTCAATCGAGGTAGCATGGACTAATAACAGAGAGTACACAACATAAATGTGAAAATAACTATTCAGATGAAAGTTTAGTAGAAGCAACTTTCATTCTGGCATTCCATAATAGCACTGGTTTCTGTTTCTTTATGACTAGCCAAAGACAATCAGACAAGAAATGCACAGGTCAGTAATCTGTTTTGCCTACTAAATATCTTGCATTTGAACACATATCGGAGTCCCCTCCCCTACTCCCTACAATGCCCATTATTAGAAGATCCAACCTCCTAAAATTAGTGTAAAGCAACTGGTTTAATAAAACTGTAAAAAAATACAAATTTTTCGTGCAATTCTGGCTCCATCAGTTTTTTCTGGCGATTTTCGACAGATCATGTCATTGGAGTATATCTTTCAGCTACAATTTTGCTGTGTTATGCAGAATGTCATTCACGTCTTTGGTGCACGTTTTTGTTTTAGTAAATCAGTCAATTTATATTTTTTTAATCGACAAGTCAGACCCCCCCTCAAACTCAAGATCTTTTGCCAACAGGTCATATGCCAAACGATTACAACCCTTGAAAATTTGACAACACTGAATGATCTCAAAGTAAATAACATGAAGTGTCAATGTACTGCTTTTTACATCATGCATCAGATGACTTAATGAACCCTTACCAGTGCAATTGATTCCATTCCCAACGTAATCATTTTTACAAGTGCAATCTCTCACTCCAGGTCCCGTTGTTTTACAAACAGCATTTATGCTGCAACCTCCATTGTCTAGGTAAGAAAATTTTTTAAAATGAAAAAGGGAATAAAATGCATTTAGATAAATGAAAGCTGTTTCAAGATAGGATTTCATTTTTATCCTACGGGAGAGGAAAGTCAAAATATGACTTAACCATATGGTGAACCACGCCATCTCGTGCAGACACCAGTTTCAAATCTGGGGTGAGAGTTTGGTCTAACATTTAAACTCATTTTTTCCTGTGCCTGGACATGGTTGGTGGAGGAAGCCGTAAGAAGTGCCTACGTGAACCACCATGTCCAGCAGTATTCTCGCATATAATCATCCCGCACGGTTTACTGATTGCGCTAAGAGGGCAACTCTATAGGATCTCACACTGGCTATGATGACATATTCAACCATCAGGAGAAGGAAAATGGAGAGTAAAGTTCAAACCTATGGGAATTTAATCAAGAAACACCCCAGGGTATAGTACATATAGTAACATTTGATTGAAAATTCAGATGCAAATAGCTTGTTTAAGATAGCATCAATGTATATTTTCCTTGTTGGTCAACTATCTGGGGTGAGGATAGTATAAACTTGTTTTTCTTCGGATATCTGAAATGTTCATTGTCAATTTCTTGTGCATGATAGCTTTTGTAGATCATTGATTTCTTTCTAGCACAGTTTTCAAGTCGTTCAAGTTAATCAAGCTGTAACAGATGCTAAATTAAGATCAGTCTAATTCGTCAGATCTCCGGGAAAGGTTTTTGCTTGGTCGTAATACGTAGATGATCATTCGTCCAGAGTGGTATCTATGATGATACTGTGAGCAGAGTTTGGTAAAAAGATACATAATTACACACAAACCTTTCCTGCACAAATCCACAGGATCGCAAGATTTTCCATCTCCTTCATACCCAGAATTACAAATACAATTTGACATATTAGCACCAATTTGAACACATATTGCGTTGTCATCACAGTTGTCTGCAAACCCGTACAAGCAAGGATTCACTGGCTTGCAATATGTGCCGTCACCTTCATAATTTTCTTTGCAAAAACATTTGTGAATTCCTGGAGTTAGTAACCTTAAAAATGTTAAATTCAGATTAAGTTTTATTCTGCAGAAAACAAAAATCAAGAATACAGTTTTAGCATATGACAAGTCATGACTCATTGGACAAATACCAGCCCTAAACCAAAGACGAAGGTTTTTTGTGAACGGATATGTAAGATGCCATGACCAGCAATTGCCCAACTCACATGGGTCATGTTTCCTCATCTGCCAAATCTCCCAACAATTTTCAAAAAATTCGTCGTTTCCAATACAAATGCCATAAAAATTTATATTCCATCTTACTTTGTGGGCGCGATGGTCTGGTAGTTAAACATGTTGGCATCGCAGGTTGAAGATTTCTTGTTTGAGCCCCGGCGAGTCCGGCTCGCTTATCCATGCCCACTACTCAACCCAGGGTGCAATAATTTGGGTAGGCTAAGCCGAACAGGAAAAGATCATATCTTTTCAATAATTGTAACCCTGTCCATCTACAAGTGACCGCTGTTACAGGGACTTGGACAGGGTGATCCACTCTAAAAAGTGGCTATGAAAAATAAAAAAAACTTGAGTGTACACAGACGTACATTTGCATAAAAGCCAGTGCTATCATTTGTAGACGCAAACATACTTGTTATGCAGCTTTGATGATTTTAAAACAAGTTCCAAAACGTTTGGGATGTTTACGCTTAGTGTGCAGTCACTGGTACTACATTTTATAGTACCCCTGCCATTGACATGGCCATTAGTTTATCCTGATAGGCAACGATTCAGATCCTGCTTAAGAGTGAATTAGAACGAAAAAATCTTTTTAAACTAATGATTGCTTAGTGATCGAATCTGTCTCGCAATTTAAGTATGATTCTAATTCCAGTCAAAACTTGTACACATCAGAAATACTCACTGACAATAAGCACTTTCATGGCATCCGGTATTAATATTTGGATCTTTACAAGGATTAACGACAATGCACGTTTTCCCATCTCCTTGGTATCCAGCAATACATTCACACCTGGTTCCGGATCCGACTAACATGGGAACGCAATTAGCTGCACTGTGGCACGTGTTGTTACAAGTGTCATTACTGTTTGCGGCTTTGTCACAGAACTGTCCTCGAAAGCCTTGATATAAAGAGATTTTGATGAATGATTAAAACAATAATAATTAATGATAATGCATCAATATCGGTTAATTCATTTGCATTGTTGATATTAGTTTTCCTTAAAACTTTAACACAGAATTGATGATTTTAAATCTAGGATTTAAATCGATTTAGATCGGATACATATCTGGTTTGAATGATTCTTATGAATTCCTATGAATGATACCTATCTCTGTGATTTTGCATTATTCGAAAATAGTTTTAATACAAGGCCGTAGTCAAGGTGTTCCACTCTAAAGAGTAGTCATAAAAAAGATGTTGAAATGATCCTTACTCATGTTAAAAGAACATAAACTGTTTCCTTCAGCTCATGAGCAGTTATGATGTAATATAAACACTCATTCACTTTTTAAATTCTTAACTTCAAATTTTAATTAAACTTACATACACTTGGATAAACTGAGAATCAGTGGATATAATATGAATTTCTCAATATGTTCCACTTTAATAAGTGCCAAACAGTCTAATTTTTGCCGCAAGCACATTATTACGTCTTTAAGACATATCAGATTTTCAGCAATTGTTCGAAATACAATTTTTTTTCACTCTAAATCCCACGCAAGGTAAAAAATGTGTACCGTACCCAGATTACAGGAACATGAGCCGTCTCCTTCAATTCCATCATTGCATATTCCGTTCACACATTTACATTCCTGATCACAAATCCTGCCAAATCTATCCTTAGCACAGGTCTCACACGCAACTCCAGAGTATTTAGGATCACTACATATACAAGTACCTGAGTAAATAAAAATATTTATTATTATTATTCTCCTGATCATATTTTGTCACTGATGACACTGAGTGAGTCACTGATGAATCATGCAGCCTGAAGATGACATTTATTTGCCTCAAAGCAGACATATTTTTTAGTGAAATTCGATCTGAGCAAGGCCGAAAGCAGTGACCAAAAGGAACCAACTGACGGCCACTTTATAGCAAAGAGCTGCTACAAGATGAGGTAGCAGTAACTGCACTGAACTGCTATGGCAAAGTGCAGAAAGTAGTATCTGCCCTGAACAGTGGTAAAACCATATACCCCCTCCATTGTTTTCTTTTAGTTCCCTCCTGCGACACGCAGGATTATGTTAGGACTATTCTAAAGCTTGTTCCTATAGGTCTAGAATATGTTTTGCAATGGGTATGAGTAGGGCTTACAATACAGATGTATGACTATTCTCAGAACTAGCTTCCTGCTTGATATAAGAAAAAAATGAAACAAAATAAAGGAGTGATAGATAGATTTACAATCGCTTGGGCAGATACAACTTACTGCACTCTATACTATATTGCTCTACTATAGCGGTTCGCTTTTATACAAGATGTTTTGCGCTAGGTGTGCAGTTACTAATTTTGATTCCATGTCAGTCTTACACATATTAGTGATTATTAGTGTGCTGTTTTCCTTGCTTAGAGTGGATTAAAAGAGAACTGCCCGTAATTCCTTAGTATAGAATGGGATTTTATTTTTATCCTGCAGGTGAGGGAACTCGAGATTAGGACTGAACCATATTTCGAACCACAACCTCTACTGCATACATCAGTTTTGAATTTAGAGTGAAGGCTTCGAATTAACCTATTTCTTATTTTCTACATGACGTGGTCGGAGGAGGAAGCCATCAGCAGTGCTTACACGAATGCATCAGTGAAGCCCCAGGAGACCTCCAACATATATTCACCCAGAATTACAGAATTTCAACATATGCCAGGATGACCAGAGATGCATAGCTCGAAGCATATTCTAAACATTACCAATTGAACTAAACAGGCACCCCTTTGGGAAGTTTTTTGTGATTAAAAGCCAGGTTTCCAAATAGAGACTAACAGTAAATAATAAAATATTTGAAAAAAAATTAAAATACAGACAATCTTGATACACTAACCATTTCCTTTTATTCCATCAACACACTTCCCTCTCCCGAAACATATGTTGCCAAGTCCACCCGGGCAAGGATCACATCCCTGGGCATAGTATCCCTCACAACACTTAGCAATACTGACTTGTTTTGCACAATTCATCTGGCAACCCACACTGCCTTTGATTGCCCCACCACCAGTTTTGTGATGGTACATGCAGTGACTCTGAAACGGATAAAGAGATCAATTATTTTAATTATAGCCATTCTTGGAATGGATCATCCTGACCAAAGCCCTTGACTACCTGTCACTTATAGACGGATAAGGTTACAGTTGTTTGCAAGATATGATCTTTCCTGTTGGGCTTAGCCTACCAAATTTATTACACTCTGGGTTGAGCGGTGCGCATAAATTAACAAACTGGATTTGCCAGGACTTGAACCCGAGATCTACAACCTGAGCTACCAACATGTTAACCGATATGCCATTGTGCTTGAATTCAAAGCTATTGGTAGATGTGGATGAGTGGAAGAAGGGTCATTCTCCCGCAAGCATCCATAACCGAAAAAATGAATGAAAGTACAGTAATGAAAAAATATTTTTGCGCACCGATGTCGAAAAATTTATCAATTAGCATTATCCTTAACATATCTTCAATGCTGCAATAAAACACGCCAAACTCAAAATGTTTTTTTTCAAGTTAAATTCTAAATTTAATTTTCGTAAAGAATTCAGCAGTAAAATTGTATGCCTAGTTTTTAATTTTTATTTTTGCATCGATGAACATTAGGATGTCATAGTTTTGTGACTAAAACCACCCTCCACCATCAAATATTTCTGGATTTACTACCTGAAGTAGGGTTAGGATTTCATTTTCGTTCTGCGGGAGAGGAAAGCTGAGAATGCAACTTAACCATATGGTAATGACCTCTCGTACAGACACCAGTTCCCAATCGGGTGCGAAGGTTTTTTGGCTTAACATTTTATGCACTTTTTTTGTGCATGGACATGGTCCCACATCATTCCTCAGTGGGATTTGAACGCAGGACATTAGTGATGCATAGCACGAAGCGTATTCCCAACGCTTTACTGATCGAGCTAACCGGGCACCCCTTATGTTGTATTTATATTCAATGCACATGACAGAGACCCCCTAATTTCAACAATTTCAAAAAATTTATTGTGAGTTAACGCAAATTAGATATAACTATGTGCCGGTACTAACCCTTGAAATAAGCGTGGAATCAACAGGACATCTATTTGGATAAGAACATGGAAGGCAGATAGTCTGCTTGTTATGTGTTGAAGAGCCATCACACCTGGACTTTGCCACAGTTAGAAACATATCAGACAATCCATGGATGATTCCTGTATAAAAATAAAACATAAAAAATAAATATATATACTTTTCCCAGCTCGTATTGGATATAAATAGTGAAAAATGTGTGATTTAGGCGGGTAACTACGGTACTAAGTTATTAGGATCCCTTTGGAAAGTTTGTCAAAAGATCTGTTGCTAAGCATGGGTCACTGATGAACCGCGTCAATGAGAGGCGGTCCATCTGTGGCTCATGCTTGGCAAAATGATATTTCTGATTGGAGCAGTCACTGCTTGCAAGCTAATAGTTTTAATGTCATTGGGAAAAGAATACTATTGTTGGTTTCGACCAAGCCTACACACTTATTAATATACAGTACTTGAAATTTTGGAGTCATATCTTGTTTTGTCTGAAGAAGTTAGGATATGACTTAACGAAAGCTTGTAATACTTGTAATTTTGTGGAAAGAGGCCGTGTTATTTCTGTCCTTGACTTTGACAATATCTCAATCAAGCATCCTTGTGGCAACATCTACATATGGATCCGAAGTCACACGTAAGCAAGTTAGAAGGTTTTATATTTCACTTAACAATGTTTGGGAACTTCACACCCTGTTTGCCTGACATTTCTGATAAAAAATTGAAATCTATTGCAGTAAACCTGTAGCAGTCCTTATCCCTTGTACAGACACACTTTGTCCATTCACCAGTATAACATTATGTCTCTTCACAAGAGTTACCTGGAAAACAAGTTTTGAATGAAATTCTTGATCAATCATTGGAAAGGTTGTGAGTCATGAATCCTAATCCTTGTTTGAGCAATATGTGTGCCAGTGTGGCTGAATAAGCTTTAGTTTTTTTTATACATACATTGTAACAAAAGTACGGTGAATTTAATGGTCGTTTGCAGTGATTGCATTTTTCAAAGTTAAAAAATGCCATGTTGATGAGATTTATGCCAAGTATGAGCTGTTGACCTTCGCTGTGCGTTCCATCAACACCACGTATTTGGCCAAAAAAGTCAATTTCGAAATTTTCCAATGCCGCCAAGTAAAATTACTGTCAAAGATCAGTGATTTTGTTACATTTTTTTTTTACAAAGTAGAGTAGACTTTGGAAATTTACTTCGAAACAAAGATCTCCTGCTGACCAAATTGAATCAGTTTTTCCAGTTTTTCATAAACACTCCTGCAGTGGATTCCCCAGACCAAGGCCTCGTATCTGCCGCCGTTTGTAGACAAACAAGGTTAGAGCTGTTGGAAAGATATGATCTTTCAACCACCCTCTTAGCCTACTCAAGTTATTGCACCCTGGGTTAGTGGGCATTGATTAACGAGCTTGGATCATCGGGACTCTAACCCGGCATCTTCAACCTGCAAGGCCAACATGATAACCCCTAGACCACAATGTCTGATAAGCTTAGAAAGCTAATCGTGTTTTGCTCTACTGATTATGCTACTGAGATTTTTAAATATAGCAGAAAAACAGTAGAAATTTAGCAAAAACTTGCCTTATAGCCAGGTCCAAGTAGTGTGCTCTCATGCTGACCACTGTTAATATCTTCGACTCTAATCAGTTTGTTTGGTATGATATGGTAGCGCAGGATGTCGGATATTTCCTGTCCAATTACAGTTTTGTTCGGAAAACTAAAATCGAATTAAAATAAGTAGGTAAAAAACTGATATATTTTTTTCTTTATTGAAATTCGCTCAGAGTAAGGCCACAGGAGAAAATCTCCTGAAGCCACTAAAGAGCTACATGAAATGCAGGAACAGGAACTAAGGACCGCCATCCCTGATAGATGTCTATTAAAGCTATAATTAGGAATGCTGTAGATCATCACCCCGGGCAGATAATATCACTGCGCTTTACTATAGTGCACAGTTCTGTTGCAGATGTTCTACACTTGCAATTAAGAGGACATAGTCGGTTCTCTTTGTGTTCTGCTTTGGTCTTGCTCTGAGCAAACTTTAACAAAAAAGCAAATAAAAAAGTTTATTATTCAACATCAAAAACTAATCCAATGCAAAACTTGACCAGCCTTCATTTCCATCAATTTAACGAAGATGTGAATCATCTAACAAGACAGAGAGCGATATTTTATCTACAAATTAATATACATGCAAAATAAACATGACAAACAGCAAAGGACAATTTTCCAGTATTGATTGGGAGAGGGAGATATGGCCATCAGTCAACAAAGCAAGCAACACCACATCAAAATATATTGTTTGAAAGTAATGGTGATTTATCGTTTGCAAGTAATGGTGATTTATCGTTTGCAAGTAATGGTGATTTATCGTTTGCAAGTAATGGTGATTTAACGTTTGCAAGTAATGGTGATTATCGTTTGTAAGTAATGGTGATTTATCGTTTGTAAGTAATGGTGATTTAACGTTTGCAAGTAATGGTGATTTATCGTTTGCAAGTAATGGTGATTTATCGTTTGCAAGTAATGGTGATTTAACGTTTGCAAGTAATGGTGATTATCGTTTGTAAGTAATGGTGATTTATCGTTTGTAAGTAATGGTGATTTAACGTTTGCAAGTAATGGTGATTTAACGTTTGCAAGTAATGGTGATTTATCATTCGCAAGTAACGGTGATTTAACATTTGCAAGTAATGGTGATTTACCCAGCCAAAAATAATGAGTGCCAAATGCTAAACACGAGGCAAGAGTACCAACTTTATATGTTACAGTATATTACAGTAAACGTCAATTCAAGGCATTTCCTTACTTTGCAGAAGTGTTGGGAGCCAGGAACAAAGTGTAGGATGTGAGAGTTTCTTCAATCTGATCAATCACTCCAGTGGACACGAGAGATTTCAAAAACAGCGAGAAAGGTGTAAGCGATGTTCCAGTTGTGTTCTGATAATAAATACAGATAAGATAACACATATTAATGAACATAGTAAAATCATGTACTAGATATATGTAAATGCCTTGTAGTTGTTGGGTTTAGAAAAGTCCCAATGTAATGCCCTTTACGATGGCAACTAAGCAGTTTATGCTACTACGTTTTGCAGCTCTGAGCCGTTTGAGTGGCCGTGAGTCAGTTTTCTGAGCACTGCTTCTGATCTTGCTTCAAGCGAATGGCAAAAGACAAAACAAAAAGGAGCAGATAGACTGTTGTACCATCGGCCAAAGATCACACCATTCATTGCATTGCACTATAAGGGTACAGTTCTTCATGAAGTGTTTTAAGTCTTAGAGATTTGGGTTAAGATTTGTTGTTACTACATTGTAAAATAGCTCAGTGTCATAAAAGGGTTCGTTAGTTAGTTGGTTAGTTGTTGCTACCACGCTTATTATGAATTTCCAAGTAACCCAATAAAAATATTAATTTAAATTTATAACGTTAACATTTTTGGAATCGGATTGGATATCACATAAATTCTAATATTTGTCTAGTGTGTATCATTATATTGTATGTTTTATGGCCTCTCATTAGATGGGAACACCCTGAACGAAGCACAAATACCGGTAACAACTAAGTATCGAATAAAGCAATTGTTCTTGTAAATACGCTAGGGCTTCATTTCTATCTTGGGGAAGAGCAAAGCCGAGAATATTACTTAATCATATGGCAAACCACGACTTCTACAGATACCAGTTCCGAACCATGGTAAAGGTTTTAACTGACATTTTACTCATTTTTCCTGAGCATGGACATGGTTTACGTGAACCACCGAGCACTGGCACCCAGCAGACTTTTCACATATTCCTCGCAGGATTTCAAGCTAGAGATGCGTAGTCCAAAGTGTATTCTCAACTCTTTAACGACTGTACTAACCGGGCACCCATGCATATGTTGCTTTTTGTCAGTTGAAATGAACCATGTCTATAACGTTTATTATCTACATCTCTACTTACTGACGAAATTGCACTCAAAGTTGGATAATCTTGCACAACATCTCTAGGTGGCAGCAAAACATTGTCAATAATGTGTATCAGTCCATCATTCGAGACGGGTAAATTTGACACTAACAGCTTTGCGTTGGTTTTACCAATTGTTGGTAAACTTGATTTCTCTGTGATGTTTGCTCCAACATTCTGAAATGAAATAATATTGATAAACTCATCTGACTACCAAATCACCCCCATTCACATTATGGGCCGCGGTTGTGTGATGGAAGCGATGATAACTGCCAAACGCAATACATAATGAATGCTGCGGGTTCAAACCCCGGCAAAGTATGATCAAGATCGGTGAACAAAAAAGCCTTCAGCGAGCAATACACGTGGGATGCCCCTGGGCGAGGCACTGTAACCCACAGCCTTGGGACGATGCTCGATAACTTATTGGTTCTTCATTGGTTCCGTATGGGATGGAATGACAAGACGCAAGATAAATCTCGTAGCCAGATATAATTGTAAACACTGTTAATTGCATACTGTGAAATAAAGTTCATTTCATTTCATTATGAAAAAAATCAACACCGAAATATCTTTCATAGATCCATATGTTTTATGCAAAGATGCTATAGAAAGAATATAAAGTATTAAACAATGGGTCCAGGAGTCTTTCTGCACACATATACAAGTGATGGTTATACAAGATGGTTTTGGCATTGCCCACGGCAGATACACTGCACTTCCTTATAGCGGTTCAGTTCTTCTCGCCTTTCTTGCTTATAATTCAGTTGCAGCTTCTACCATCTGTAGCAGCTTTAGCTAGGATATGATAGGATATCATTTTTATCCTGCGGGAGACGAAAGCCGAGAATACAACCTAATGATATGGCGAACCTTGACCTCTCATGCTGATAGATACCAGTTCCGAATCGGGGTGAAGGTTTTTTTTTGATTATCGTATTTCTCATTTTTCCTGTGCATGGGCCTGGTTGGTTGAGGAAGCCGTAAGTGGCGCTTACGCGAACCACCGTACACAGGCGAGGCGTCCAGCAGACCTCACGCTTATAATCATCATCCCTCACAGGATTCGAACCTGCGTCATGACGATCAGAGATGCGTAGCTTGAAGCGTATTCCCAACGATTTATCGATTGAGCTAACCGGGCAGCTATTGAAACAGCCATTAGTTGGCTCTTTGCATTAGCGGTTTTAGCCTTGATGAGGGTGAAGTTAGAAAAAAAGTATTTTAACCTCCCTACTTACTGTGTCTGTTGATTCAACAGTGACATTGTTGATATCTAGTTTGACACTGTTGAGTAAAGTTTGTACTTTCTGTTCAATCAAGTCATTGAGGGTTCTTGTTGGAAGTTTCCCTGTAGAAATGGTGCAAAATTGTCAATCAGGAAATGTATTAAGCGCATTTTTTAATCAGACTCATTTGAGTGGATCACTCTGAACAAGGCCATGTACCGGCGGCCACTTAGAAATAAACAGGGTTAGTGTTAATGGAGAGATATGATCTTTCCAGTTCAAACAAGCCTCCCCGAGTGTTTACACTTTGTGTTGAGCGGTGACCATGAAATGAGCAGAACTCGCCGGAACTCAAAGCCGAGATCTGCAACTTGCGATGCCAACATGATAAAAATTGTTTTATTGTAATGTTCATATTCAAAGATAATCGGTAAACCTTTATCTCAAACAAACTTATATTTTCCTCAGGTGTCTGAGTATTTGACTTGTTTTTTTTTATTGAATTCACTCTGAACAAGGCCGGAAGCAGAGCCTATAAAGAACCAAGTAACGGCCACTTAATAGCAAAGAGCTACTAAAAGATGTAGCACCAGCAACTGCACTCTAAGCGTAAAACATCCCAAACGGAACTGAACCACGTTGATAAAGTGTAACAGTGTAACTATCTAACACTTCTTAAAATTTGTTAATTTGATCAAGACCGAAAAAAGGTATTGGATAAAAACAAAACTTACTCTGTACGATATGGTTCTTCAGCAAGAACGGCAAATGTCTTTCAGTTAGCCAGAAGGTAGTTTCTTCACTGGATAATGACAACCAGGCTGAGTCAATGGGTAAAAAGCATGTGAAGCCGGAACGTAACTAAAAATATAAAAAAGCCATATATAAACAAAAGTCTGACCAATAATAATATTTGTGCATGAATATAAATACTGATATTTAGACATATATAACAACAAATAATATTGAAACATGAATCTCAGAGCGCCACTTTCTAAAAAGCCATAGACATCGATATGAAGTGAAAAGTTTGATTTAAATTTAAAGAAAATGAGGCTTTTTGATAGAAATGGGGAAGGGAAGTACGTTTATTACCACAAATCAATACGGTGATTACCGATGTATCGGTGGAGAGAAAAACGAGGACAATACATCAGCTGGATTTTAATATAAATATTTGTTCTATCCAGGCCCGAATAATACTAATTTATTAATTTTTAGTGCAAAATCAAAACTTTGAATAGTCAAAAACATACCCAGAATTGTCAACAATAAAAAAGCATAAAAATACACATTTCGTAATTAGTTCACAGTTTTTTTTATTATTTTGTAGCCACTTCTTAGCGTGGATCACCCCGTCCAAGGCCCTGTAACAGCGGCCACTTATAGACGGACAGGGTAACATTTGCTGGAAAGATATGATGTTTTCCTATTCGGCATAGCCTACCCAAGTTAATACACCCTGGGTTAGGTGGTGGGCATGGATAAGCGAGCCGGACTCACTGGGAAAGTTACAGTTACGTGTCAGATTCAGTATTTTCTTGCAATGCTTACATTCATGAAAAGTCGTCTAACAGATATCCACTCCGTAATAAAACTTTGTAGTTGAGACAAATCAGGTCGCAAAGCAATTTCTTGCAGCAGATTACCCAGGCATGTTATACCATCTCCTTCATATCCATCGAAGCATTTGCAAGTTTGGGTCCCAGGTCCAGTCTTTGTACATCTAGAGAGAAATAGACAAATCCTTAAGCCAGAATCTTAAATAGGACATCTGTGCCCAAGGTAGTAGTACTATACGATACAAAATTTTTATCGTACTTCGAACCAGCAAAATAATTTTGTGTTCAACTTCATACCATACCTTTTGAAAATTTTCCGAACAGTACTGTACGATATTACTTTCACCTGTCCGAAAATTATTTTAAAATTATCCTTTAGTTTAGAATATTCTTTAATAGACACAAACTATATTATCTGCGCCACGTTATGGAACGGCATAGAGGTTAAATGAAATTATGTTTTGAATTCATTTCAGAAGAATATAGTGTAACACGAAGGTACGAAAAAGAGTATGGTACGATATGAAATAAATATTGAACTTTATACCATACATATGACATATTTGGCATTGATATGTAACCCTACCTTTAGACTATGACTTGATTTTAAATTTTCAATGCATTTTACTTACTGAGCCCTCTGTGCACATCCACCATTATTTTCCAAACAAATATTGATTTCTTCACAGGCGAATCCATCTCCTCTAAAGCCTTCTATACATTGACATTTCCTCTGTCCAGGACCAGTGAAGATGCATTGGGCAAAATCTGAGCATTGACCGTTATCCATTGAGGCACAAGGATCCACTGGTGTGCAGACGCGGCCATCCCCTGGGAAAATAGAATATAAGATATAGACACACGAGATGTTTCGGGTGCCCGGTTGGCTCAATCTGTAGAGCATTTTGAATATGCTTCAAGCTACTTATTTACCAAGTTCGAATCCTGTGAGAGGTCTGCTTGACGCCTCGCCGATGCACGTTGGTTCACGTAAGCACAGCTTCCTCCACCAACCAATGGGGAAATAATAATATTAGTTAGATACACAAAATGTTTCAGATTTTATTTTATAATATCTCATTTGGTTAGAAGACCCCGAGTAAGGCTCTTTGCCAGAGGCCACATATACGCTGCATTTTTATGGTTTAGCCCTGGGTCATCACACCCTGGGTTAGGTGGGTGAATTTGTTTATGTGCTTATCAATACTTATGGACTTATAGATAGCCAAACTAAAGATCATCAGTCTTTTTCTTGTAAATTTTCAATTGACTGCAACGTTTTTTTTTTTGAGTGTCTATATTCCTGACATAAGGCGCATCTTGTTAAGTGTAAAGAGATATTTCTTGCCTTAGGATATTTTTAACATGCAGGAAGCAAATAAATATCACCCAGGGCAAATACCATTCACTGCACTTGATTATAGCAGTTCAGCCTACTTTGGGATATTCCCCTCAGAGTACAGTTACTGGTGTGCTACAATATTCTGAAGTAGCTCTCAGCTTTTTGAGTGGCAGTTTGTTGGTTCCTTTTAAGCAATGCTTCCGGCCTTACTCAGAGTGAATTTCAGTAAAAAAGCAAAAAAAAAATCTTAAACTCAATTTACCAGAGTAGTTGGGCAAGCATTCACAAGTGGTTTTTCCAGAACCAACATGAAGACAATATGAGTTTTCATCACATCCACTTTTTTCAAGGTTTTCACAAGGATTGAAGTCAAAGCAGTCATCTCCTGACCCTGTGTATCCTGGATCACATATGCAGCTGAAAAATAAGGAAACAGATATCAAAAAAGGTATTGAAAGAATCAAATGCCTACTTGATTAGATCACATCATCTATCAACATCTAGTAAAGGCTGAATACAGGTGAGGTTGCCCTCTTGAAGCATTGCTTTACTGCATGTATAAAAAATTAAAACGGCGATACAAGGCTACATGCTTTGTGTATATCATAGTGGTCACATGCCTCCAAAGCACAAATCTATGCGATGGAACAAATCCATCTGATACCTTTAATATCAAACTGTTCAGTTGGGCGGTAAATGTAAAAAAGAATAAAAAATTCAACATTGCTCTATCATGCAAGGTTAAAATAAAACAAATCGAGAAAAACATAACTTCTATGCAAATGTGGAGCGAAGCCTTATGCTTCAGTGTGAAAGTTTGGCTATGAACTAAATGATAATCATTTTTAATTTTTGTCTAGCTCAATCGGTAAAGCGTTGGGAATACGCTTCGAGCTACGCATCTCTGATCGCCATGACGCAGGTTCGAATTCTGTAGGGGATGATGATTATATACGAAAGGTCTGCTGGACGCCTCACCAGTGTACGGTGGTTCACGTAAGCGCTGCTTACGGCTTCCTCCACCAACCAGGTCCATGCATAGGAAAAATGAGAAATACGATAATCCAAAAACCTTCACCCCGATTCAGAAATGGTATCTGCACAAGAGGTCGTGCAGGTCGGTTAAGCTGTATTCTCGGCTTTCCTCTCCCGCAGGATAATAATGATATTCTATGCCTATCCTATCCTGTCTGCTTTTACCTTTCTGTACCATTTGATCCCACCACACAAGTGGCAAACTGGTGGCAAGTTATTGATCCATTTCCACAATACTTGATTGCTCTGTCACAGTTTTCTCCAGCCCAACCTGATTCACATGAACCTTGTACACATTCTCCATGGCTGTCAATTGTATTGCTACAGTTTCCATGCTGGCAGGTACAGTCTTTGGTGGGAAGATTGATTATATTGATAAAATTAAATAAAAAAGGGTAAGAAAGGAGAAATATATCGTTTGTAGATCATTGCTAAACAAGATTTTAACCATGATAGTGTTAGATGAATGAGGATCTCGGGTTCAAGTCCCTCCAAGTCTAACTCAATGAAAACACGTCCATCACTCTGCCCAGAGTGTAATACCTTTAGTAGGCCTTGTAACATCGGGTGACACATATCTTTCCTACAAGAATAACTCTTGCTCAGGATAGTGTACTGTTCACTTTCTGAGGAGTAAAAATTCAATATAATGGTAAGTTTATTAGGATAAGATGGTTGATATATATAAATCCTTGTTTGTTGATTATTGGTAAACAACAGATACATACTTTTGCTCAAATTCATCCCTTGAATTCAAATGTCAAAAACACAACTGCGTTGTACAGACTCTGTACAACTCACTCTGTATAGTATTAAAATGAAACAAAAAAAAAATCAGAGTTTGAACGTTACAATTACTAAAATTTTTAGCCATGATATTATCTCTTGGTCATGAGCATACCTGATTGGCATGTTGGTCCGTATTTGGTTGTATTAACACACATATCACATTGGTCTCCAGTAAAATTTATATTGCAAGTACATAGTCCAGTACCCTTCTCTCCATCATAGCACAGTCCTTTATTATTGCATGCATTATAGGTTGGACCACGGCAACTAAAAAGATGGAAAATAAAAATAATACTACAGATATCGTGGGCCGCGGTGGCGAAAGTAATACATAGTGAACGGCGCGGGTTTGAACCATGGCAAAGTATGATTAAGATCAATGAACAAAAAAGCCTTCAACGAGCAATACACGCGGGGTGCCCCTGGGCAAGGGACTGTAACCCACAGCCTTTGGACGATACTTGATAACCTTACCGGTTCCTCATTGGTTCCATATGGATGGAATAGCAAGACGCAAGATAAATCTCGTAGCCAGATATAATTGTAAACATTGTTAATTGCGTACTGTGAAATAAAAGTTCCTTTCACTTCATCTTAACACTTATTATTCTTTTGGTAATATGGAGTCATATTCTCGGCTTTCCTCTCCCACAAGTCAGTAAAGGCATTAGGAATATGCTTTGAGCCACATCATCCACCACTACCGTCCTGAATTAGAATCCCCTATAGGATGATTATATGCGAGAGGTCTGCTGGACGCCTCGCCGCTGCACAGTGGTTCAAGTAAGCACTGCTTGCAGTTTCCTCCTTCAAACAAATTCACACACAGAAAAAATGAGTAAAAGATGTTAAGTAAAATCCCTTCACCCCCATTCAAACCTGGTGTTTGCACGAGAGGTTATGGTCTGCCATATAGTTAAACTGTATTTTTGGCATTCTTTTCTCTCAGGATAAAAATTAAGTCCAATCTTATCTTTAAGAAGTGGTAGATGGTTTTACCATCGCCCAGGGCAGATACCACCCCTTCGTACCTTACCATGACGGTTCAGTTCTGTTTGGGATGTTTTCCGTTTAGAGTGCAGTTGCTGGTACTTCAGCTTTTAGTAGCTCTTCGCTATTGAGTGGCCGTTGGTTGGTTTCTTTTGGGAGCTGCTTCCGGCCTTGCTCAGAGTGAATTTCGATAAAAAGAAAAATATCCTATTATTATTGTTATTAGTTTTTATAATGAAAGTTTGCTGTCGGAATGGTTTAAAGCAGTGCATAAAAGGAACCGACTAACAACCACTTCAGTTGCGAAAGAGCTACTAGTCAATATATTCAGTAATTAAATTAGTATAAAAGTTTGCAAATAAATTTCATTTCCAAGAAATAAAATAAGATTTTCCTGATTTGCCTGATAATGCTTGTCCCCCACTGAACAGAGTCAAAAACCATATTATTCAACCACACACATACAGAATTTCGGCCACTCTGCTACTCAGAAATTCAAAGAAGAAGAATCTACCATGTTTGATAGCTCATTATCAATATATATTATAAATAATTATAATTAAAGTTCTGATTAGAAGAATATTTAAACTATCTTATTTTGAATATATATTCGAAAACTGTAACACATTCTATAGCAGTGTTGATTATCTGGAAATATCTTTTCATTTGTCCAAAGGAAAGCAGGTTTCAATTTACCACCAAGCATATAATATATATAATATCGCAGGTCAGTTTGGCAATCATTTTGCTCCCATAAATCCAAATCATTGTATAAAATAAATATCTTTTCAGCAATTGTAACCTCATCCGTATATACGTGGCCGCTGTTACAGGGCATTGGACAGGGTGATCCACACTGAGAAGTGGCTATGAAATGATAAAAAAAATAACAAAAAAAAACAACAACATACGGTCGGCATTCTGATCCATAGAATCCTGGACAGCATGTAGTAGAAGTCTTATTAACATTGCAAAGTCTACTGCATCCCATCTTATGGCCGATTAGAAGTGTTCCATCTTCTCCTATTTGAGATTCGGCATCGTAGATGCACATTAATATCTGGTGAAAATATATGGGATAGGTTATCATTTTTATCCTGTGACAGAGGAGCAGTGAATGCAGCTTAATCCTATGGTGAACCATGACCTCTCGTGTGGACACCATTTCAGAATTTTACTGCATGTTTGTGTGGTGATCAGACCCCTGTTTGTAATGATATAAACTTTCCTTTAAATTTCCTTTAAATCAAAAATAATATGGTATGTTTGTTTCTCATTTTGATTGTAGCGAAATAATCAAGATCAACTATGATTATAAAGTCCCTGGTGCTCGGTGAGTTCAATCGATAAAGCGTCGAGAATACGCTTCGAGCTACGCTTCTCTGATCGTCTTGACACAGGTTCGAATCCCGTCAGGGATGATTTTTATATGCGAGAAGTCTGCTGGGCGTCTCGCCGGTGCACGATGGTTCATGTAAGCGCTGCTGGTGGCTTCCTCCACCAACCAGGTCCATGCACTGGAAAAATGAGAAATACGATAATCCAAAAAAACCTCCACGCTGATTCGGAACTGGTATCTGCACGAGAGGTCGTGGTTTGCCCAATGGTTAAGCTGTATTCTCGGATTTCCTCTCCCGCAGGATAAAAATGATATCCTATCCTAGTCATGAATCATGATTTTTCATTGCAAAATAAATCAATTTGAAATAAAATTGCTCTTAATCAGAATCCTGCAATCCTGACTTCAGATCCTATTCAGATAAGGACATCCCTATTTACAGACTGACATTACACGCTACTCTGACACCCGAAGAAAATGGGTTCGGTCAGAAGAAAAGTTTGCAATGACATTATTTAATGATATATCTCTTACTAGAAGTCTTTTTTGTGTTTCTAGTAGCAACCAAACTGTATAAAAAGGTTCAAAATCATCAATACTGCTATGAAATAGCAGTGTTGATGGTTTGGAAGGTTTTTCGTCCATCCGAAGAAAATGAAATAGGCCTTTTGGACACCCAGAAAAAATAATATTTTGCCACCCTGCCTACTTATATCCATACTTCATTCACTTACACTACTTTCTTCCGGCGGTAATCCAATACCACCTAGTGGACAAATTGTAGTTTTGCAATCCCCACATGGACCTCGGACTTTTACCAAAGAAGTTTGATTGCATCTGTTTTTAACCAGTGGTTTTATACTGTCAGGAATCAGTAGCTTGTCGATCAAGTAGATTGAACTGGATACAGTATTAAATGTCCATTCGGACAACAATATCTGTAAAAAAAAATTTTTTTTAGTTTTTTTTGTCTAAAATTTGATCAAACCAAGGTTAGCGGCCACTGATATAGCAAAGAGCTACAATAAGAGTTAAATCCAGAAACTACATCCTACCAGAAAACATCCCATACAAAACTGAACCCCTATATTAAAGTGTATTCTGCAACATCTGCCCTGGGCAATGACAAATCATCTATCGCTTTGTTGCTTTCTTTAAGTTAACTTTTACGACATATTAGGGAGATTTGAGAGTTTGGTTCTACACGAGAGACAAGCTATGAACCTCCATAATTATTGGTCGTATAAATAAGGCTCAGTAATTTGAGTTGTTAATTCTAATCAATTCAATCAACCAAATTCCTTTAAAAGTGAATATTACTGCTTTAAGATATGGAGTGTGAGTTGAAAATGTATTGCCTATAAGTGTGTTTATGATAATTTTAGTAATTCTCAACTATAAATTTCTTGGTTTTCATAATGGAGACGAGTTGTAACACTAAAAATAGGATATTTGCTATTTATTTTGAATTGGTGATTTGATTCGAAAAAATGATCCGAATCAGATTCGAATTTCAAATGATTGGATTTTTCCAAGCCGTACTTATAAAATGAAGATAAAAATACCAATAGACGAGGAAGATTAAAAGAAAAGATCATTTTACAAGGCCCTGGTGAGCTGAAAAGATGTAAACAGTGAAAACTTTTAAAAAAGGATAATTATTTGTGTGTGAGATATTACACATAACTTTTTTGTAAAGTCTTCCAATCATAGTAAACCATTATCTTTCACTGCCTGGATAGCTGATATTTGCCACTCAGCAGAACTCACTAGTCAAATCATATATATCTTCAGGTAAACAACGATATTACCTTAGCTCCTTCATTGCCAATAGTCACGCTACCATCTTCAGCTGAGACATTCACAGGTTTGTCAAAGTTACCTCTGACCAGCGAGATCATAGATATTGGTTCAGAATAGAAATGATTTTGAAGCAATATGTCCAAAGATGGTCGACCCTGATGGGAAATAAATAAAATATTAATATTCCAATTAATTAACATCATTAACCGGTCATACCCATGAGTTATTATATGACACAATTTTTTCCACTTCATTTATATCATGGAACCCTGTGGGTGCTGGTGTCCTAACATATTCCCTGGGTGTAGTAAGAGGCGAAAAAAAGAAAATAATTACGGTAAGTGGTTGATTGTTTACCAATTGTCCAGGGCAGATAGTACTCACAGTACTTTAAAATAGTGGTTCTCTCTGTTTGTGATGTTTTCCGCTTGGAGTGCAGTAGCTGGTACTTCATTTGTCTACCAGCCTGGCTTAGGGTGAATTTAAATAAAAAAAATCTGAATGATGTTATCCCATTCAGGAAGGCTTTGCCATCTGTTACACTCTGAATCATAAAAAAAAACATTATTTTGTTCAATTTTGATTTTTTGTCATTGCCCCTAAAACACAGAATCGTCACTAAATGCTAATTTCTGTGTACAT
Organism: Styela plicata; assembly: GCA_963675895.2. Taxonomy (NCBI): domain Eukaryota; kingdom Metazoa; phylum Chordata; class Ascidiacea; order Stolidobranchia; family Styelidae; genus Styela; species Styela plicata. Next base: position 16,960,192 of record OZ023142.1, on the reverse strand, counting down.
TTTGAATTTTTTAACTATTTTGCTGAACCAGTGACCGGTTGAGCAAAATAGTCAGAAACTATGAATAACTTCAAATACTTTGATTTAACGTCAGGCAACACTCATCAATTGCCTACTCAAGTTGCTCGACTTGCCACTTACAACATTTCTGATGGCCTAGTGGTTAAACATGTTGGCATCGCAGGTTGAAGACCTTGGGTTCAAGCCCCGGCAAGTCCGACCCGCTTATTTATGCCCATCACTCAATCCGAGGTGTAATAACTAGGGTAGGCTAAGCCGAACAGAAAAAGATCATATCGGTCCGGTAGTTGTAACCCTGTCCATCTATAAGTGGCCGCTTTTACAGGACCTTGGACAGGGTGATCCACTCCAAAAAGTGGCTAAGAAGTGGCTATGAATAAAAATAAAGATAAAATAAAATAAACAATTTCATGGAACTCATATTTGCCAATCCCTTCATTTTTATAACATAGTATTCTAAAAAATCTCAATTTTCAGTAAATTTCATACCTTCTGACTTAATAAAAAGCTGAATTCATCTTGACCAAGTTCTTTCATAGCTGCGTCCGTAGGAACAAATAATGTAAAAGATTCCAAATTAATAAACTGGCTCTGTATTGAAAAACTCGTCTTCATAAGTTGATTGAAATAAAACATGTCCACCGACCTGTCCAACGCATCAATCGGTGTGTCAGTTTTTTTGTATGTTGCCATTGATTCGGAAGAAGCCTGAAGGACGAAGAAAAAGATGAGTGATGAGAAATAGAAAAATAAGATTCGTTAGGCTCAGTATAGAAGTTTTGAATATATTTACCCAAGTAAATTTTGAGTATGTTATTTTGCAAGTGGCAAATAATTTCATCGCCGCCCAGGGCAGACACTACAAGGTTGACTGAAACTTGTTTTTTTGGGTGTTCATAATTTTCGTGAAATTTTTTTTTTTTTGGATGAATAAAAAGATTCAAAACCATCAATACTGCTATTTCATAGCAGTATTGATGATTTTCAAGCTTTTTTTCAGTTGAGTTGCTCAAAGACACTCAAAAAGATATATCTTCATTCTCTAGTAATAGATACATCATGAATATTGTCCATTTGCCAAACTTTCTTCTGCTGGAACTGATTAACTTCCGGTGTCTTGGTAGCTGACATTTGCCAGTCTGAATACCACTTTGATACTTTGCCATAGTCTCAGCCTTTTTTAGAATGTTTTCCGCTTAGAGTGCAGTTGCTGGTTTATTAGAAGTCGAAGCAGAAATCAATGAACAACAATTTTATTTAAATAATAAAACTGAATAATTGAGAGCCAACGTTATTGGTAACCAGAAATACCAATGAGGCGAGGAATACGAACCAAACGAGAAACAGACAACCCCATTCCCCACCAGACAGTATCCCCATTGGAAAATAGGCTAGTACAAAAACCCTTTTTCAAAAATTTCATGAGGACAAAACCCACAAACGTTGAGGTGAGCCGTTACAGAAAAAGTACTAACCGGACCAGGAATTCGTAGAAAGGTGTCGATAATATATATCAGTCCATTAGAAGCCGATTTTGCATCTACAAGAATTCTCCCACTTGGGGCTTTAGCAAAATTCAAATCAGCAAAGTATCCTGTAAAGAAATAAAAATTTTGTTAAAAAATTTGATGTGAATTTTTGAAAGGTCGAATATCGTTATCAACCTGGGGAAAGGAAAGATAAGAGTATGGCTTAACTGTATGTAGAGCAGCCCTGTGTAGGCCTGAAACTTGTGTGGGCCTTTGTTCATGGTGCTCTACTCAAATGAGTGGCTATTCCAATAGATTCCCAATGTCCAAATTGTGTTGGTTCTGGCCTTGTCCTATCTGCCACTCAGTGACCATGTCCATCCAAATATACCAACTTCCACTAACCAGGTGCCGGTTGGGTTAATAGGTAAAGTTTTGAGAATATGCTTTGAGCAATGCATCTCTGATTGCCCAGGTATAGGCTCGAATCCTGTGAGAGGTGATAATGTGCAAGAGGTTTGTTACAGTTACAGTGGTTCATGTACCCACTGGTTATGATTTCCTCTATCAAACATGTTCATATACAAGAAAAGAAGATAAAACCTAGAAGCTCAACCTGGACCTTGTATGCGCATGAAATTTATTATACGCGATATGGCAAAGTTGGCTTCCCTTTCCTACAGAATAAATATTACAAGTAAGGCTGGGCAAAACCGAATCATTTGTCATTCGAATCTGATTCAAATAATTTTTTCGAATCGGTTCGAATCACTATTTCTATGTAAATACCAAATATCCAATTTTTTAGTATGACAAATTGTCTCCCATTGCGAGAATTCAAAAATTCATAGTTTATTGTACATTTTCAATTCATACTCTGTGTCTAAGAGCAACAATTTTCATATTTTACCGGCAAAATGGAATCGATTTTGTTCAAATTTGACCAAAATCGATTGCATTTTCTCGTTAAAAATGAAAATTCTAATAAATTTAGCTCGTTTTTGTTCCTATGAAAGATTCAATATGGATTCGAATAAATTCTGCTTCGAATACCCAGCCCTAATTACAAGGTATCCCTATGCCTACTAGAAATTCATTGTAAATACCTGCATCATCATCATCCTCATCTTTATCAGGAATCTGTCCCGGCCTTAAACATCTAATCGGGTAATCATACCCCAGAAGTGGATACATTGTCTTCGCACTGTCTTTTGTAAAGTTAATATGAATCTCACCAACAACTATATGAGCCCTGAAAAAGTATAAAGTGAAAAAATGATGGCTACACACATCACTTAGTAGAAGATCCCAAAAATTTTTTTTTCATTTCTGGTGGGGGCCTGGGTGGGGGGGATTCAAGCCATCAAATTTATCATATCATCATGTGCACCACAGGCATAATTGTTTTAATAAAACATACAAATAGGAAATAGGACAATATAGAGAAAAAACATCCCCCCATGACTTGGGACTGGTATCTTCATAAGACATAGGCCATTATCCGTCAAATTACTCAGCCATATTTCTCCAACACAGAATGAAAATTTTATCTTATTATAACTATACGGTCTATAAGTTTCTCAGTCCATTCCATACAAATGAGATACCGTGATAAACGACTTTGTTCATATTACACTCACCTTGCTCTTGAACTGGACAAAATTCTATCCCTTGGATCAAAATCATCTGGAAAAGCATCATCAAGAGGAGCAAACAGAGTGAGAGATTCAGGTCTGTAAATCATCTTCTCATATTCACGAAACAATGACATTGCCAGGTTCAGTTTATTCTGGTATAAACCGGTTTCATTCAGTCTCCTCAGCTCAGATAATGTATCTCCATAGCAAGTTCTGTATTGCTCTACGAAGCCTTCGGGACACTAGAATAAAAAAGTTGTTTATGGTTAAGTTTTGCTGTTCATATTTTTTTAACAAAATATTATTATAAGTGACTAAATAATATTGCTCTTTGACCTCACCAGAACAAATAGGCCAAAACATTTTTTAACAATTACGCTTGCTCAAAATGAGGTTTCAAAGGGTGCCCGGTTAGCTCAATTTGTAAGGTGTTTTGGAATACGCTTCGAGCAGATTCAAATCCTCCGAGGTCTGCTGGACGCCTTGCTGGTGCATGGTTGTTCCCGTAAGCACTGCTTACACCCTCCTCCACTAACCAGGTTCATGCACAGGAGAAATGAGTAATATGATAATCCAAAAATATTTTTGGCCCGATTCGGAACTGGTGTCTGTACGAGAGGTCGTGGTTCGTCGTATTCTCAGCTTTCCTCTCCCGCAGTATAAAAATGAAATCCTATCCTATCCTTCATGGGTCTGGGGGGAAAATATTGGCATCAAAACTATTAATATTTTTTAGTTGTTTAAATATACAAATCAGTATCCTAGATATTTGAATCAGTAGTGATGGCTACTAATCCTGTAAAAAACCATGATTTAACTTTTTTTTGCAACTTCGTACAGCACTATAGCTTGACTTACCGTGCATTTTACTGTAATTTCATTTCTAACGACGACTGTCTCACACAAAGCCATGGGATCACACGTCGTCTTTGGATACTTTCCGCAAACATCGTCGAGTACACAGCCAAAATCTGCTGTGTAGTTTGTAAAGCCATACCGACATTCACAGTGACTCTGTAACAGTATTATTAATTCTGTAATTATTAATTTAAAACATTTACGAAATGATTGGATATAACAGTAACCGAATTCGGGTCGCGGTCAATTCGTACCAGTATAAAATACTATTAGGGGCGATTGGGTGATTCGTTCCCTGAAAAAATTTTTGTTGGTTAAATTCGTGTCCCAGCTGAATGTTTGCGAGAACTTACCTGTTCCTGAACTGGTGTACCAGTGCAGTAGCAGTGAGGGGGAAAATAGTCACATGGCTCAAAGTCACATAAATTTTGTAAATTAAAATTTGCAGAAATGGTCATCGTGACTGTGATGGTCATTCCATAATTAATAGGAACTGGAAATCCAGTGCTTTTTCGATTTACTCTAAAATGTCTGCTCCTTTAGGTTAGCGTTGGATTTTAATATCCTATAGGATAAATAAGCCAACCCTGGCTTTTTGCAGTAAATCCATTGCGAATTTCATCAGGATACGAACCGACCTATGTGCTAATTTTTAGTGTATGAATTGACCCACTGAAAACATACTGGTACGAATTGACTTGCTCCCTCCCTCACCCATACTCACGCTTACACCTTCTGTACAGGACAATCAGCAATGCCACTGCCTAGCTTGAAGCTGAGCGCGATAGCCTAGTGGATTAAAAATGTTGGCATCGCAGGTTGAAGATCTCGGGTTCGAGTTCTGGCGAGTCCGGCTCGCTTATTCATGCCCACCATTCAACCCGGGGAAGGAAGTAATAACTTGGGTAGGCTAAGCCGAACAGTAAAAGATCATATCTTTCCAGCAATTGTAACCCTGTCGGTATAAGTGGACGCAGTTACAGGGCCTTGGACACGGTGATCCACTCTAAGAAGTGGCTATAAAAAATATATAACTAATACACTTGAAGTAGAACTATCAGATCTAGTGGAGTTTCGTGATTTGCTCTACAACAGTTTACCTTTGCAGGCCCATCAAACTTGCACACTGTACTGTTAACATCGCAACCCCCATTATCTGTCTGACACGGATCAATTGCCAAACACCAGTATCCATCTCCTGAGAAACCTTCCTTGCATTTGCATGTTGACTGGTCTGGAATGAAAACAAATTTCGTTAAAAAACTTTGTGTAAATGAGAGAGGCAGATGGAGTATGAAGCATGATGTAGAAAATAAAATTTCTTGGACTAGTTTTGAATAAAAGTTCAAATTGCTTTCCTTGGGACCTTCCACTCCCCCCCCCCCCCCCCCCCCCCCTTTCTCGAAGTTTGAGAAAAAACTTTTCCACGTCCGCTCCGTTCTGCATCCAGTATGGACCACTGATCACTGAGATGAATTGCATGATCAAAGCAGACTGGCAGAATTACAGCTACTCTGCTACTCAGACACCCGAAGAAAAATGGTTCCATCAGAAGAAAGTCCCACACATGGTCAATATTTCACAGTACGGTATATCACCTGCTGGGATATTTTGAGTGTTTGTACTTTTTTGAATTTCTGATAGCAATCAAACTGTACAAAAAGATTCAAAATGATCAATACTGCTATGAAATAGCAGTGTTGATGATTTTGAAGCCTTTTGGTCAACTGAAGACAATGACAAGAATGTGTAGCATATATTATGTTAAAATTCACTTTTATTTGCCTGAATTCGTATCTTTTTAAATTATATCATGGGAAATTTATGAGATTCTAAATTATATTACATTGATTATAACACGTGGCTAATTAAAAACAACAACAGTACAGTTCAGGTGTGCAGTAAGAATTACAGGTCCTTGGCCATCAGACCATATGATTTACTTCATAATGGATCTGTAATAATATCGTAATAAATAAGTTGAAAGACTTGGCTTGTGGTTTGTCAATAACGCCAGTATGGACAGGACAGACAACAATAACAACAAATTAGCTTCCCTTGTACGATACTCCGTATCCTGCGAATGTTTTTGACACCCGAAGAAAACCCCAAGATTCTGCCACCTCGGACAATGGCAGTTGGCAACAGTTTTAAAATTAGTAAAATAAACTCGCCTTTGGCACGCTCAGCTTCTAATTCACCACTTAACCCAGGATGAAAAGTTGTACGGTTAGCTCAATCGGTAAAGTTTTGGGAATACGCTTCGAGCTACGCATCCCTGATCGTCCAGACGCAGGTTCGAATCCCGTCAGGGATAATTATATGCGAGAGGTCTGCTGGATGCTTCGCCAGTGCAGCACTGCTTACGACTTCCTCCACCAATCGGGTCCATGCACAGGAAAAATGAGAAATACGATAATCCAAAAAAACCTTCACCGCGATTCGGAACTGCTATCTGTACGAGAGGTCGTGGTTCGCCATATGGTTAAGCTGCCTTCTAGGCAGTCCTCTCCCGCAGGATAAAAATGACATCCTATCCTACCCTAGGCTGAGGAACTGGAAATCTTCAACATAAGTTAACCTGATTTGCCTATTAATGGCTGCTGGTATACCGAGCCGATAATATTCGTGCAAGTATTATGTTTTGTAAATATATGTCACGGGTAGAATGCACTATAACGGTTCAGTTCAACTTTGACTAATCCTGGACAAAATGAATATTCCGATTAGAACCCTCACCTGGTCCTGTATGCACACAGGTAGCATTTTCATTGCATGAATCAGTTCCAGTGAGGCAAGGATTGATTTCTGCACAAGTAGACCCATCCCCTGTGTAACCGTTGTTGCAATGACATTTCACTGTTCCAGTCTTATTCAAACATGCTGCATTGGTGTGGCAGGATATTGTTGTGCAGGCCGTGAGGACTGTTAAACGTAGAGCATTGGTATAAGTGATTTTTTTTTTAATTTGACCAGAGCAAGGCTGCAAGAGACATAGCATACATTGAAGTCTCAGGCAACGACTAGAGTGCAAAGAAGTGGTAGATGGTTTTATCATTGCTCAGGACAGATACCACTCACTGCACTTTACCATGGTGATTTAGTTCTATAATGGATTTTTCCGCATAGAGTGCTGTTGCGGGCAATTCATTTCGTAGTACCGATAGATGTTTAATATTTGAGTGTTCGTAAGTTAGCTCCTTTTTAGGCACTGCTTTCGGCCTTCCATAGAGCAAACTTCTATTAAACGAAAGCTATTTAAATGCAAAAATGAATATTAAGGAATCTTCATCCGTAAAGGATGTCTATTAACATGAGTTCTAAAGCGATGTGGATCAATATGATTAGGAAAGCAATGGGAATATAAGAAATTTTGAAGTTGAAAAATTTCAAGATATGTTTTATTGTGGGAAACAGAGCAGCGATGATGGCATACTGTTTACACGTTGGAATCAGAGGTTAAAGATTTCTGGATCGATCTTGCTCTTGCTCACAAATTCATGTACATCACCCAACCAACCTTGTCGGAAGTTCATGTCTTCCCAAAAACAACAGTTTTATTTAAGTCAAATTTTGTATGGTACTATACAGTGTACAATGCTGTAAAATATGACAGAATTCATGGCTTTGCTGATAAATGGACAAAACAGGGTCAAATACCGGCGATTTCATTTATATGAAATATATAAACATTAGTGTATTTATACCGTAATGAAATTAGAATATCGTTTAAACTAAACTATAAGGAAAACCCTAGGTAGCTTGAAAAAATTTGTCCGTTTTTTAAGAATATAGAGATCAAAAAAGAATATCAGCATATCAAAATAATCTGTAATTTTTATTTTAACTTTTTATTCCTAAATCACTTCAATTTGTAGTAAAATTATGATATATGGTACATTTTACGCTGTAAAATGTGACGTATATAATGACTTTACTGCAAAATGAATAAATCTAACAAAAATTGAAAATACGAAATTACTTCTGAACAAAACACGATAAAATATCAGCCATTTCATTTACCTGAAACATTATTCTACTCATATATAGTGCAAGTTTCCATGCAGCAAAATTTTTTGTTTTTGATAAAAAAAGAACAATAAATATATAAAATCTATTCCGTACAATAATATTCACCTTTATCGCATGCTATTCCGCCGTAACCATTATCACAAAAACACATTCCTGTTCCATTGATTCCATTATCACAAGTTCCGTACACACAAGAACATGCTAAAATACATGCAAATCAATAATGATTGATAGCTATTAGGATTAGTGAATCTAATTATATACATCATGCAGACGTTCTTCCTAGTATAGACATTCGAAACGTTGGCAAAATATAAAATATCGTTTGCACATCACCGGTTGAGCAATTAGATTCACTATGAATTTCCCTGGTGGCAATCACTCAATCTTTAGCTATTAGGAATATTCATAATTGAATCAAATTGCACAACCACAAAACGAGATACGGTAATTGTTTTGCAAACGTTTCGGCCGTCTATGCAGATCAATCAGATACTTCATCAGGACAATGAAAACACAGAGTCTAGACCAGCGGATCTCAACCAGTGGGCCATGGAAACATTTTGAAGTGGGCCACTGGCCAATTTGAAAAGGCTAGATTTATTGAAGAATTTAGTTTCATTTGTGCAACTATACTTGATTTTACAGGAATAATGTCTTGGGGAGGAATTGAAAATTTTTGATTTGATTGGAACATAGTGTTAATGTGTGAATGACCGGTCGAATAAATAATCTGTTTTGAAATGTGTTTTGCTGTTTTTTGTTCTAAACCTATTTTATAGGTTCTTTCTTTCATAATAACTTATTGGGCCACAGAATTTTTGTGCAACGAAAATGGGCCACGAAAAGAAAAAGGTTGATTGAGGACCACTAGTCCAGACAGAGATATGTTTTTATCATAACGGTTGTGCAATTTGATTCAATACATGCAAATCATTGAAAATTTCATATAAAAATAAAAATTTTACTAAAAATCTTATTAAAATTTTGTGAAACTTTCATTTAATCCAAAATTATATTTTGCCTTGTGAGTATTTTGGTGAATACTATTCTTCAGTGCCAATGTGTTTCGGAAATGTAAAGGGCAGACACATTTACTGCACTTTACTTGAGCAGTTCAGTTCAATTTGATTTATATTAATGGATGGCTAGGGCTGGGCAAAACCGAATTATTTGGATCAGATTCGGATATTTTTTTCGATACGGATCAAATCGCTAATTCCATAAAAAACAAATTGTCTCTATTATGAAAAATGAGAAGTTTATAGTTTCAAATTGCAAATATTTGCATGAACAGACTTGAAAGTAATATATTTTAAATCACACTTAATGCTCGTGAGCAAAAATTTTCAGTTTTAATAATAAAATACAATCGATTTTGGTCGAATTTGACCAAAATCGATTGCATTTTGTCGTTAAAACTGAAAAATTCCTCTTTCTTTTAGGATTTTTTTGTTCCCACCACCGATTCGAATAATCTGTGCTTCGAATCACCGAATCGAACGGCACATCCGTAGTTCTGGCACTATATTTTGCAGTAGCTCTTTGCCATTAAATGACTGTTGACAAGTTGATTCTTTTTCGGTGTTCCTACGGTCAACAAATCACAAATATATACAAATCACAAATGAGGTACTATTAAGCATGCATAAATGATTACCAGGTCCATGCAAAGGAAAAATGAAAAATACCATAATCAAAAACCTCCACACCAATTCGAAACTGGTATCTGCACGAGAGGTCGTGGTTCGCCATATGGTTAAGCTGTATTCTCGGCTTTCCTCTTCCACAGGATAAAAATGATACCGGTAGATAGGTACTGACATCTTGTCTTTAGTACACAATAGACAAGACATTCCACAATCATGCAAAAATTATTCTGAACAAGACCTTACACATTCAAGTGCGACTTTACAATTGCTACATAATATTTTTTGCATGTTGCAAAAGACGACTAAAAAGGAGCCCAGTAAAGAACCTATGGCCTAGTGGTTAAACCTGGCATCACAGATTGAAGATCTCGATTTCCAATCCCGGTGAGTACGGATCATTAATCCATGTCCACCACTCAAACCAGGGTGTAATAACTTGAGTGGGGTGAACCGACCCAGAAAGATAATCTTTGCAACAACACTAAATCTGTCCCTCTTAGTAATGGCCGCAAGTATGAGGATTAGGTCAGGGTGATCAGCTCCAAAAGAGCAGTTATAAATAAAAAGTTGATTTCACTATTTCCATGAAAGATCTAACCCACTGCACTTTACCATGGCGGTTGAGTTTCATTTGGGAGGTTGTCCGCTTGGAGTGCAGTTGCTGGTACTACATCTTTTAGTAGCTCTTTGGTAATAAGTAACCGTTGGTGGGATCGTTTAGGCTCTGCTTCTGGCCTTGCTCAGAATGAATTTCAATGGAAAAAAACTTTAGAAATTTTGCTTTGAATTTTTTGCATCTCAATATCGAAAAGAACAATCAAAGTGCAATTACAAAAATAAATAATATAAAAATCACACAGCGAACTACAAAATGGTTTGCATGTTGATAAAAAAAACTTACTGCTCTGACAAGTAGGCCCATAGAACTGGGGTTGACTGCAAGTCTCACAGATTGATCCGACCAAGTTTCCTTGACAAGTACAAGTCCCATTCCCTTCTATTCCATCTGAACAAGTTCCTTTGCCACTGCAGATCACTCCATTGCTGTCTTTAGGACAAGCTGTGTATGTTTGTGAAAGAAGAATTAGCAATGAGCAGTCTTGTTAACATTTCAGTTTTGATAGGGAGTGGGCAAAACCGAATCACTTGGAATTTGATTTGAATCGAATCACTAATTCTATGTAAATAACAAATATCCCATTTTTACCAAAATAACATGTCCCCATTGTGGAAATAAATAATCTTATAGTTTGTAGTGTATTTTTAATTCACACTAAGTGCAACAATTTTCATATTTGAACGACGAAATATAATCGATTTTGGTCAAATTTGTCCAAAATCGATTGCATTTTGGCGTAAAAATGAAAATCCTAGTTCACTTAACAAGTTTTTGTTACTATGAACGAATCACGATTGATTCGAATTTTGATAGGGATTTTCTGTAATCTTGTTATACAGCACTTCAAAGCACCATGGATAAAAGGTTGTCATAGGCACCATGGTGGCAGAACCTTTGTTTTCTCCGGGTGTTCGGAATGTCTATTTAATTTTCTCTGGACGGACAAAAACCTTCAAAACCTTCAACACTGCTATTCCATAGGTATATTGATCATTTTGAACCTTTTTGTTACAGTTTGGTTGTTACCAGACACTCAAAAAAGAGACATTGATATCTTTTAGCCATAGAAATATTGTGACGTATTGTCTATTTAATAAATTTCCTTTTGGTGGAACCCATTTTCTTCAAGTGTCTGAATAGCTGGCATTCTGGCACTCTGATAGGCGCTGTCTAGCAAACATTTTTATGTCGAGTTAAGGTCGCACTACACGTTTGCGTAGGTTGCGTTTTTTCTTTGTTTGTTTTATTTTACCCTTGCGTTTTACGCAAGCGCAATGCTCTTTATGCATTTCCTTCACGTTTTCCAATGAAACAGAACGGTTTGCTATGAAAGGTAAAGGTTGTCAAGCATGAGCCAATCATGAAACGTGTCTCAGCAGTATAAGTTATCCATGGCCCAATTTCCTTCATACAAACAAAGTAGGGCTGGGCAATTCGATTCGATTCAAAGCATAATTTATCTTCATTGATCGTGGATCGTTCATAGGAACAAAAACTTGTTAAAGGAGGCAGAATTTACATTTTGAAAATCAAAATGCAATCGATAACATTTTGCCATTAAAATGTGAAAATATTTGCTCTTATACAATGTAGTGTGAATTGAAAAAACACTATAAACTATTAAAGTAAAGATTATTAGTAAAGATGGGATATTTGTTATTCACATGGAATTAGTGATTCGATCCGATTCGAAAAATATATTCGAATCATATTCGAATTCCCAATGATTCGGTTTTGCCCAGCCCTAATCAAAGGCAACTAAAGAAAACAAAGAAATAGTATCTGTAGACTATTTTACCACCGCCCATGGCAGATACTACTACTCTCTGCACTTTATCAGAGTAGTTCAGTTTTGCTTGGGGTGTTTCACACATACAATGCTGTTGCTGGTTCTACATTATGCAAGTGCGCCACTATTTTCACTCTGACCGGGTCTCAAAAAGTGAAATATCTAAGTAAAAAAACCACCGTTTCCAGAAAACATCTCAAAACCCCCTGAAAAGCCATAATAAAGTTCTTCGAGTATTTGCCCTGGGCGATAGCAAAATCATCAAGCACTTGTTTGCGCTTTTTTGTCGTTTTTTACGGCTGAGACATTATGCTGCCTCTGCGATGGAAACATGTCATAGCAAATTTAATCCTCTAGGTAAGGATTTTAAGATTGTCCTAACGTATTTCTGCATGTCATAAGGGGCGACTAAAAAGAAACGAAGGAATGGTAGATGGTTTTTCCATCTTCCAGAACATATACCACTCACCGCACTTTACTATACCCATACAGTATAGCAGTTCAGTTCCATTTGAGATGTTTTCCGCTTAGAGTGCAGTGGCTGGGACTACATCTTGCAGTAGCTCTTGCTCTCTAGCTCTTTGCTATTAGGTGGCCGTTAGTTGGTTTCTTTTAGGCACTGCTTCTGGCCTTGCTCAAGCGAATTTCAATTAAAATAATAATATTTAACTCACTTTGGCAATCCCGTCCCCAATATCCAGCGCAGCATTTCTCTTCAGTGACCATTTGCTTACACGTATGAGTACATCCTCTCGCTGGCATAGTTCTCTCTCCAACCTGTACTTCGTATTTGCACCCTCTTGACCCCGTGCCTCTTGTCAGCTTCTTTGACCCTTCTGGACATTTTACCTTGGATATATAGACTTTATTAATAGTGGAATAGTTTAAATTGAAGTATCGCAGCTTAGAGCTTCAAACCCTGACATAAATTTCATTTTATTAAGCTTGAGTCACAGATGGAACGCGCCTCGGCGGCGCGATCCATCAGTGACCCACGCTTAACAAGATATGTTTGGGTAATTTTTTTCAACTGAGGAATTTTCCTATTGTAGCCTGGAATATTGAAAAATGTTTACATCTTAGAGCGCTGTTTCTCGTAGCTAAAAACGACTGTAATCCAAAAAAAACCTTCACCCCGATTCGGAACGTTATCTACACGAAAGGTCGTGGTTTGCCATATGGTTAAGCTGTATTCTCGGCTTTCCTCTACTAAGTCTTTGTCCTGTTAGGCTCTGTTGATTGTATGGCGATTTTTACCCACGGTGCTTAGGTTTCATGTTCGATCAAGAAAAGACTAAAGTGAAATCGCGAGCAGCAGTAATTCTGAATTACGCACAAATGAATTAGTCCATTTTAGACCAGGAGTACTTATTTTCTGAAAAAACTTGGCGCCTCTGGCGTGATTTTTCGGCTGTTTTATGATGCTATACAACAACAAAAAACTATTTTTAGAAAATATTTTTACCTGCAAGGCCGATTGCGACGTCATATTTTCACTTCGAAAAATTTCAAGGTTCTGAACACGCCATTGAGTGCGCATCAATGGGATTTGGTCATTATGTCGTACACTATTTTTGCAAAACCTCCGTAAGCGAGGACGTTAGTGATGCATAGCTCGAAGTGTATTCCCAACGCTTCACCGATTGAGCTAACCGGGCCCCCTAGAAAATATACCTGAGCAGAAATTTCACTTTGCCATGCATGCGCCACAGATGGACGGCGTCTCATCGATGCGATCCATTTGTGACACATACTTAACAAAAATGCTTTCACCCTTGCAACACACAATTTTTTTTCGTTAAAATCCACTCTGAGCTAGGTCGAAAGCAAGGCCTTAAAGAAACCAACTAACGACCACCTAATCGAAAAGCTACTAAAAGATATAGTACCAGCAACTGCACTTTAAACGGAAATCATGCCAAACAGAACTGAACCGCCATGGTAAAGTGCATTGAGTGATATCTGCCCTGGACAATGGTTAAACCAACTACAACTTCTTTGCTTCTATTTGGTCGCCTCTTACGACACGCAGAAAATACGTTACGATTATTCTTAAAAGGGGAATGTCGCTTGCTTGATGAAATTTTTGTTCGTCACGCCACCTGTCTATTTTGGTCGGCCTCAGTGTTGCACATAAAGTTTGTTGAAATTTACTTTCTACAATTGCCTTCTGGTTTATATGTTATATTTTTGCCCAAACGAACGACGAATAAATCATTGTACATTAAACAGCACTTAATTTCCACCCCGGGGAATGATTGAACCATTTGAAAAAAACACTAACCTTTCTATTCTGCCAGCAGCTAATGCAGTTAGTTTTAAATATTTGATGAGTTGATGTATCACAGCGATTCTCAGATATTGTAGATTCAGCGTCTGAGGGAAGGAGAAGAGGTCGGTAAGGCAGGAAATCAACGGAATATTGTTTTGTTAAGTGTGCTAACAACAGTCTAAAATCTTTAAAGAAACTGCCTTTTCTAAAAACGTGAAAAGGGAATTCCCCCATTTTATTTAACAGTGAGTCGCGATCCATCTGTGGCACATGCATGATAAAAAAAAATTCTCAATGGAAGTACTGGCGTCGTTATCTATCTGATGCTTCTACTCGTCGACAGTAAATTTCCAGTGAAATCAACAAATTGTACCGATTTTGAATCCGAAGAAAAGTATATCTTCTTCGTTTATTTACGACTTTCCATTCTTTAACGTGAAACAGGAGGAATTTGGTGGACGCGGTGGCCTAGTGGTAAATCATATTGGCATTGCAGGTTGAAAATCTCGGGTTCGAGTCCCAGCGAGTCCGACTCGCTTACTCATGCCCACCACTCAACCCAGGCTGTAATAACTTTGGTAGGCTAAGCCGAACGGGAGTTGTGACCCTGCCCGTCTATAAGTGGCCACTGTTACAGGGCCTTGGACAGGGTGATCCACGCTAAGAAGTGGCTATAAAAAAGATTTTAAATTAAAAATTGTAATCATCTAATCTTCCCCCTGTGGGAGACGAACGATGTACTTCCATTGTAACGTTACCATCAATTTACAGACTAATTGGCGACATGGCACTCGGGAATTTTCCGAGTTGAGAAAAAAGGAGACCACTCCTAATTTGTCGCTTTCCTTTTACTCGGCTATTAAGCCACGCGGAGGCGATTGCAATAACCGCCTGCGACCATTAGGCTTGAGAAAAGCAGAAAAATGCATCGACTTACTTGATAAAATAGATAAAAATATAATAAAGATAAATTCCAATAAAATAAATTGAGAGTTGAAACTCGTTGAAGAATTCATCATTCTGTTTCTTCAGAACAATTCTCGAGTCTTTCGAACATTGGAGAATAAATAGATCGTTTTCTTATGTTAGATTTATTTGACTAAATTTATATACTAAAAAAAGGCTCTTTCATTATTATTCAAATTCACTTTATGCAAGGCCGGAAACAACGCCAATGAAATCGCTACAGAAAATGCAGTGCTAGCAACTGCACACTCAGTGAAAAACTTTCCAAATAGAACTGAACCACAATTATAGAGTGCAGTGGTTGGTATCTGCCCAGGACAACCCTAAAACTACTACAATAGTTATTCGAATTAAAGAAGTTAAATTAAAATTGATTTAATAAAAAATTCTGTTTGTTTTAAACGAGCAAGCGAAGTCGTTTGAATATTAATGCCATTGTGGTTTGATTTTTTTTTATTTTCGATGTCAAACATTATATCATAAAAAAAAATACTTTAATTCACATTCAAAACTGAACAGATCAAAAGCTACGCCGCTTTCGGTCTGGCTTAGAGAGGAATTTTTGAAAAATATAGAGATGATAGTGAATATTACACTATAACAAAAGTACATTAAATTTACTTTTCATTTGCAGTGATTGCATATTTCCAAAGTTAAAAATACGCCGATTTTTCCAAATACGTTGATGAGATTTATGCCAATTATGGGCTGTTGATGGACCGCACCTTCGCGGTGGCTTCCATCAACACCTCATATTTGGCCAAAAAAATCCGCTTTGAATTTTTTTCAATACCGCCAAGTAAAATTACTGTCAAAGACCAGTGATTTTGTTGCATTTTTGTTTTTTGTTACAGTGTATCTACGGTACATTTGGCCGAATCAATATACTGAACATGAACAAGTACCCTTCGTTAAAATAACTATTGAAAATGTATTTTCCGCTGTCCATCTGCGGCTTAAGCTTGACAAAAAAATTTTTGAATAGTAAAAAATACCACGCGTTCAGTACGCCGCAAGGTTAATTCTGTGAAACGTATTATGAAGTCATACACCGGGCACATGACACGACTTTCTCGAACTCAGCACGTTTTCGAGTGAACGTTATTGAATCCCATCTTGTACGAAAACTGAAATATTGATATAATATGCGATATTAAACATATGGTATTCGTGTGATTTGTTTCTATATAATAAACACTTCAAAATAAAACGTTTGCATGCCTCCGGCGCTCTTTCACAAGCCATAAATGCTCGTTTTTCTCACATTGTATTTATAACCGTGGTGTTAGCAAGAAACATGATGTCATCAAATGCTGTTATATCATAAAATGAAGTGTGACGCAACTCGCATTTTCACCTGCCTTGTTGACCAATAGGTTGAACCCGTAATCTAGTCCAATATCAACTTGCCTTTAGCGGGAAGCTATTACCACTTTCCAAAAAGCAAGGAGTTGCAATAGAATGCAATATCAGAAACTGCATACCATGTAGAACGCGTACTAAATAGAATTGCAACACCTTTGTTTCTATTTCATTCGCTTCCTTCTCCTCGCAGAAAATACGTCAGAGCAATTCTAAAGCCCGCCCCTTCGCAACTCTAGTTATCTTGAGAATGTCCTTGCTACTATGATAAAATCACAATGAGGCAATTCAATTAATATAGTGATTCTCAACCTTTTTCTTCTCGTGGGCAATTTTCGTTGCACAAAAATTCTGTGGCCCAATAAATTTTTTATGAAAGCAAGAACCTATAAAATATCGCAACAGTCGCAGACTGAAAAATCGCATTCAGTGTGCATATGCAGCACGATTTATCGCAAGAATCGCAATTACAGGTCGCATGTATTCTGGGGAATCTCGGTTGCATTTGCAACCATGTGTGCACCAGGATTAATACTATGCCCCAATCAAATCAAAAAATCGCAATTCCTCCCCAAAGCTATTATTCCTGTAAAAGTAAGTATAATTGCACAAATGAAACTAAATTATTCAATAAATCTAGCTTATTGAATTGGACTGTGGCCAACTTCAAAATGCTTCCATGGCCCACTGGTCGAGAACCGCTGTACTAATACAAGAATTCCTGGAATCGACAGCGCGATCCATCAATGACTCATAATTAACAACCCATACTGTAACAAAAGTTCATTTGATTTACTGTGCATTTCCAATAATTTTTTAAATTAGGAATTTATGCCAAGTATGGACTGTTGATGGACCGCGCCTCGATCGGTGCGGTCCATCAACAGCGCATAATTGGCATTAAGGCCCAGATAGCAAAAGAGCAATTATAATTACTGTTTAGTAGCAGATTCACTGTGAAATCGCAATATTTTTATACTTTTTTAAATTCGAAATAGCCTTGTTAGTAAACCCGGCCTTGATAGCCCATAATTGATCAAAAGGTCGCAGATTGACCAAGCGAAATAACTGTCAAAGAGCAGCGATTTTGCTGCATTTTTATAACAGTGCAAAATTAATACCTGACTGCTAATAGAAGACAGTGAGTAGTGCTTGTATATATCGTTTCTCACAGACTCTCACAGCTAACCTGATTTCTCAAAAATAGCCACGTACTCTCACGGAAATTTTCAAAAAACATGCACCTAAAAATGCCCACAACATATCAATACGTGACAATTTCCATATTCAATTAAAATGTTAACACATATTTCAAAGAATAATCAATACTATCTCTAGTAAAGTACTTTCATAATATTGCATTTCGCAGTATGTCTTCGTGAATTAAAACAAAAAATGTGTCTTAAAAAATAGTACGGTTTGAATTTACAGGTAAGGTTGGGCAAAACCGAATCATTACGGATTCGAATCTGATTCGAATAGTTTTTTTCGAATCGGATCGAATCGTTGATTTCATTAAAACACCAAATATCCCATTTTTACTATTACTATTATAGTCTCTATTATGATAATTCGGAAATATACAGTTACAAATCGCAAATATTTGCATAAACTGACTTAAAAGCGATGTATTTTCATTTTGACGACAAAATACGACCGATTTTAGTCAAATTTGGCCGAAATCGATTGCATTTTGTCGTTTAAAATGGAAAAATGCACTTCAGTTAACATGCTTTTGTTCCTATGACTGTATCATAATAAAATCGAATAATTTGTACTTCGAATCGATTCGAATCACCGAATTGAATTGCCCCGTCCTATTTACAGGTATATCTTTTTTACAACATGTTGCAAAAAAACACTGAGCTCACCTTAACGGTAATTTCACTGGATTTGAAGCTACCAAATCGTTTTTTTTTTTCAAATAAGGGCTGTTGCTGGACCGCACCGCAAAGGTGCGTCTATCAACAGTCCATATTTGATATAAAACTTATCTACAAGGCGGTTTTTAATTCTGAAAATATACAAATACTTTGAATTAGCGGTTAATTTCCTGCGCTTTTGTAACAATGTAGTAAACCGTTTTATAATATTACATCTGTAGTAGTATTTGCAAATTTGTATTATAATTGTGCATTATAATGGAAAAAACATAAAAAACTTGGTTAAAAATGTTGGCATCACAGGTTAAAGATCTCGGGTTCGAGTCCCGTCGAGTCCAGCTTGTTAATCCACAACTCAACCCAGGGTGTAATAACTTGGGTAGGCTAAGTCGAACAGGAAAACGTGATATCTTTTCAGAAATTCTAACTCTGTCCGTCTATAAGTGGCCGCTATAACAGGGCCTTGATCAAGTTGATCCACTCTAAGAGGTGGCTTATGGGGAAAATGCGGTCTATCAGAGGCCCATACTTAAACAGAGCAAATTTGGTCAACACATTACTGACTCGGATGCGGCGATTCGATTATGTGATTTGAAGCAAAAATTATTCGAATCAGTTGTGAATGGATTACAGGCAGTGGCTGTGGAAGGTATAGAAACTTGGGAGGGGATAATATCATTTTTTTGCGTGGAAATTTTACATTTTTGGGACAGATTCGATAAAAAAGTAATAAAAACACGTGATTGCGCGCCAAAGTCGCACGAACTCAGCTCATTTGGAAGATATTTTAATCAAAATCACATCTTGCAGGTGATGCGAGAAACACCTTTGTGGCGTTTGGAATTGAAATGCATTTCGAACAATGTCTAATCCACAGTCAATAACTACAATAAACTGATTAGGTACTTATGAAAGAAACAAGGGATGCATGAAAGACAAGACCAAGAGATTAACTCTTAGAATTAACGTTTAACTGAACTATAGTAAAGCGCAATGATTGGTATCCGCACTTCTTTGCTTCCTTTCAGCCATTTTACAACCCGCAATAATCTATTTTAAGGTATATTCTAAAGCCCACATTTTTATGGTCACTCAAAGGGATGGTAAATCCGATTTATCATTGATAATTCGAATCTAATTCCAATAGAATGGGATCGAATCCCTAATTACAAATCGACAGCCAATGTTCCGCTTTTTCATGAAAATTTGTCCCCATTATCGAAATTAAGAATCCTAAAGTCATGAATTCACAAACATACAGATATTAGAGTCAATGCGCCATCATTTTACTCTTCAACTTTCAGGCCACATATAAATCTCCAAAAAAAAGTGTCGTTGAAATAAGAAAACCTCGCTGTTCTCCATAAGTTTCAATTACCGTGACAAATCAAATACAGGATCGAATTGCCCATACCTAATCACTCATTTAAATGATTCACCCTTAACCAGTGCGGGTAGACTCGACTTACACTCGATTCGCCTTTTTAAATGACTTGACTCGAGTCGTCCTGGCTAAATAAGGCGACTTGATAAAATGCAGATGAGACGCGACTCGGGACGTGATGAAAATTCAGCCGAGTCTGAAATCACCTTCTGAAAAGTTCGGTTGTCTCTTGTTGCGCGCCTTCCAGAAGGATATAAAACGCGCAATGTAACCTGCTGTGAAGTCGTATTCGTCTACCCAATAATGATCAGACGGTGATATTAAGCGAGGACTTGTTAAAAATCGACTCGTGACTTGACTCGCAACTCGTAAATGTACGACTCCACTTCACTTGCGACTCGGAAGTACAATGACTCGACTTGACTCGACTCTAAATTCAAATTTTGTAACACTTAGACTCGATTCGTAACTCGTGTGTTTGTAAACTCTACTCGACTATACTTGACGAAACTACAGTGATTCGATTTGACTCGAGACTCTAAATTTAAATTTCGTAAGACTTATACTTGACCCGTGTGTGTAATTAACTCGACTTGACTTGTGACTCGAAATGCAATGTCTCGTTCCCAAAGCTGCCTTTAACTAAGCCCTGTTTTGTCGGCCACTAGTAGATGAACACGGCTAGCTATAAACCATGATTTGCATTCCAGTATGTTTATCAATCGGAATCAGCATAAAAACGTGAATAGAAAAGACACTTGTCCCAAAGAGTTGGCGGATTGATAAGTTTTATCGCAGATAAACAAAATATCCCATAACCGATGCCATATGCCTATTAACTAGTGCCAAGAAAATGTTTTATAGACTATAGTTTTCACAGTTACATAGTTCAACGGTTTTCGGTATCCAATTTATAAATAGAAAAATGCTTCAACATTTAAAATAAACAAAATTTCCGATATTTAACTACATTTTGTATATTTTACAGTAAAGTCATGATTTATGCCAAATTTTACGTAATAATCATGATTTTGCTGCGAAATGAATATATCCGAGAATAATAAAAAACGGAATTACTTTTACCCAGATAAGGCAAAACATCCTTACTTATATCTCGCTAATTGTCATTATAATAAAAATTAAAGAAGTCGTAGATGGTTTTACTGTCGCCCTGGGCAGATACCACTCACTGCACTTTAGTACCTTCACCATGATAGTTCAATTCCGTTTAGAATGTTTTCTGTTTAGAGTGCAGTTGCTGGTACTACATCGCAGCTCTCTACTATCAAGTGACCGTTAGTTGGTTCCTTTCAGGCACTGCTTCCGGCCTTCTTCAAAACGAATTTCAATTAAAAAATATATTATGTAATTTAAAAAAATCATGGCCTTGTTTGGCTGAACTTTAGTGGCGCCGTTGAACAACTTAAACCGAATAAAAAATGTCAAAAGTTTGTCTAATCGGGAAAATTCAAAAATCTGCTTTCATACTAATAACCCCCAATTGCACACGCGATTTTTGATAAAATAGCTTTATCAAGTTTTCTAAAGATTTAGAAGTGGGATCACGTTGACATAGTGATTATCACGTCGGAAGTACAATGACTCGACTTGACTCGACTCTAAATTCAAATTTTGTAACACTTAGACTCGATTCGTAACTCGTGTGTTTGTAAACTCTACTCGACTATACTTGACGAAACTACAGTGATTCGATTTGACTCGAGACTCTAAATTTAAATTTCGTAAGACTTATACTTGACCCGTGTGTGTAATTAACTCGACTTGACTTGTGACTCGAAATGCAATGTCTCGTTCCCAAAGCTGCCTTTAACTAAGCCCTGTTTTGTCGGCCACTAGTAGATGAACACGGCTAGCTATAAACCATGATTTGCATTCCAGTATGTTTATCAATCGGAATCAGCATAAAAACGTGAATAGAAAAGACACTTGTCCCAAAGAGTTGGCGGATTGATAAGTTTTATCGCAGATAAACAAAATATCCCATAACCGATGCCATATGCCTATTAACTAGTGCCAAGAAAATGTTTTATAGACTATAGTTTTCACAGTTACATAGTTCAACGGTTTTCGGTATCCAATTTATAAATAGAAAAATGCTTCAACATTTAAAATAAACAAAATTTCCGATATTTAACTACATTTTGTATATTTTACAGTAAAGTCATGATTTATGCCAAATTTTACGTAATAATCATGATTTTGCTGCGAAATGAATATATCCGAGAATAATAAAAAACGGAATTACTTTTACCCAGATAAGGCAAAACATCCTTACTTATATCTCGCTAATTGTCATTATAATAAAAATTAAAGAAGTCGTAGATGGTTTTACTGTCGCCCTGGGCAGATACCACTCACTGCACTTTAGTACCTTCACCATGATAGTTCAATTCCGTTTAGAATGTTTTCTGTTTAGAGTGCAGTTGCTGGTACTACATCGCAGCTCTCTACTATCAAGTGACCGTTAGTTGGTTCCTTTCAGGCACTGCTTCCGGCCTTCTTCAAAACGAATTTCAATTAAAAAATATATTATGTAATTTAAAAAAATCATGGCCTTGTTTGGCTGAACTTTAGTGGCGCCGTTGAACAACTTAAACCGAATAAAAAATGTCAAAAGTTTGTCTAATCGGGAAAATTCAAAAATCTGCTTTCATACTAATAACCCCCAATTGCACACGCGATTTTTGATAAAATAGCTTTATCAAGTTTTCTAAAGATTTAGAAGTGGGATCACGTTGACATAGTGATTATCACGTTGGCATCACGGGCGGAAGATCCCGGGTTCAGGTCCCGACAAGCCCGGTTCGTTAATCCCTTTCTAAACACTCAACCCAGGGTGTAATGCCATGGGTAGTTCGGTCGAATCAGAAAGATCATATCTTTCCAGCAACACTGAGCTTTTTCATCAATTAGTGGTCGTTGGTACAGATCCTTGTTCATAGTGATAGCTATAAAAAAGTGACGATCCGTATTTTGAAATAAAAATCTCATTTCGACATAAAATGACTAACTTTGTTTGGCAGACGACCACACGTTTCGCTCTACTATGACGGTTTAACTCTACTGTAGTGGGTTTCTGCTTACACTGTAACAAAAGTGCGGCAAAATTACCACTATTTGACAGTAATTTTAATGGATGATATTGAGATAAAGTTACGAAATAGACCTTTTTTGGCTCTTTACAAACTGCAAAAGATTAGAATTTTGTTCCACCTATCACAAGATTTATTTATTATCCAGCTAGTCAGGTATTATGGTGCTTTGTAAGCTCGTTACAATGCCTTACGAAGCCATACTACACTGTGACAAAAGTGCAGTAAATTTACTGGTCATTTGCAGTAATTGTATATTGTCCAATTTAAAAAAAACACCAAGTTGATTAGATTTGTGCCAATTATGGGCTGTTGATGAACCACACCTTCGCGTTGCGTTCCATCAACACCCCATGTTTGGCCAAAAAAGTCATTTTTGAAATGTCTTTAAATACCACAACGTAAAATTACTGTCAAAGACTAGTGATTTTGTTGCATTTTTTTGTTACATTCTATGCTCTAGGGAAAACGTGTTAAACAAATCATTTAATGTGTGGAATAAAATTCTGATCTTTTGTTTTTTGACTCTCGACCTCATCTTATTCAACTTATTAAAATATTCTCACTCAAGTTATTATACCCTGGGTTGAGTGGTGGGCGTGGATAAGCGAGCCGGACCCGCCGGAACTCGAACCCGAGATCTTCAACCTGCAATGCCAACATGTTTAACCACCAGGCCATCGCGCCTATTAACCAGCGCCGCGAGAGGAACAGAGAATGGACAATTCGTCGCACAACATCCGAAGCATCAATTACAGACTATTAATAAAACGCACAGCCAAGGTATGTCCACCAACAGCACGTACTTGGCAATCATCTCATCAACAAGGCAAACTTTGAAAATATTCAATTACTGGAAATTAACAGTAAATTTACTGGTCATTTGTCACAGTGTTTAGCGCAATAGGTGTAGCTCTACATTTCATGAAACTCTCTGCTCATCAGTAGACGTTTGTTATGCTTTTTAAAATATCCAGCATATTCAACTTTGCTTTAATCAAATTACTAAGTTCTAAACGCTTTCAATTTTTCGGTTGTAATAACGGTCAAATGCTGGTGAATTTGCTTAATTTTCGAAATATTTCAATCAATCGTTAAGAGCGTGGTATGAACTTTTATATTTCCAAAGGTCGTGATCGATCACAAAAAATTATTCGACATATATTTTATCAAGCACGAGCCACAGATGAAACGCACCAATAAGGCGCGGTCCATCTTTGGTTCATGCTTGATAAAATCAGACCACGCATTCGACTGCACAAAATCATCTGACTTATCAATCATTTAAATTGGGATTTCTTAAAGCTAATTTCCGCTGCGAATTGGCATGTGATATAACGAGGTTTGCAAATAAAGCTGTCACAATATTACTAATGTAGAAAGAAGACCGTTGAATGTAAGTAATATTGCATGGAGGTGGAAGCAGTCAAATCATGGGGACACTAAAAATAATGTCTCCGAATGAGCAAAAAATGTATTTCCAAGCTCTTTGCTCGGAAAATACACCGTTTTGTTGCTGTAAATTCAAAAATTTTGGAGTGGGGGGACTGCTTCCTAATTTACAAACCTTGGGGGGGGGGGGGGGGGTATTTCTTGTTCCCACCGGTTCACTCAATCCCTCGAGGTTATTTTAGTACTAGAAATGTCACTGAAAGTTTTTTTATCTCTTTGTTCATCATGTTGACCAACTTTTCCATCGCGGCCTCAGTATTTTTTACGCGAATTTACGAAGAATTTTGAGCGTTCGTTACGATATCAAAAACAGCTGATTTCAAAGTTTCTCATCCCCACCCTATTCCAGTGACCAAAGACGCTAGAGACCGCACCCTCGCGGTGCTTTCCATCAACACCCCATATTTGACATAAAAAAGTCAATTTAGAATTTTTCTTCGCCAATTAAAATTACTGTCAAAGACCAGTGATTTTGTTGTTTTTTTGTTACAGTGTATGAAGTTATATTTAAAAACAGCAATGAATGAGAATGTCACTCACATTGTTAAGAGAAAGAAGTACAAAAATTCCTCAGAACATATTAAAATCGACGAGGGGATACTTGGACTTTCTACTGTCATTAACCAAATCCTCAAAGCACATTTTGCCGCATGAAATAATAACACCAAAAGTAGGTTCGTAATACGAATCACAAAGATCGAGAAAAGTGTCATCAAAACTTGCTTGGGATGGTAATTTTAAGTGTCAACAAAATTATTTTAAAATTATATCCGTATCAACACTTGCACGCCGAAAGTACGCCAATTTTTTTTACTTTTAATAATTAATTTTGCGGTCAAAACAATATGAGTCTACTGGGGTCTGTCCCCTATACCAAATTTTTGGGCCATGTCTCCTCCCCGGCAGTGTCAAGTGGTTATACATAGAGATAGAGCGGGTTAGCGGGGGTATTCATTTAGGGGGTTTCTGTGCAAATATAAACAAAATATCCAATGCCATTTTATTTCAAAAATATAGGGCAAGAATTTCGCGACGATTCCGATGCTTTTATTATCTGAATTCAACTTCCCGCGTGAGATTGTAGAACCGAAATAACTCGCAACTGTATCTGAAAAACCTTTAGCGAAACTTTACATTCACGACAAATTATTAAAATATATTTCTAAGCCACTTCCTGACAAAACTGACTGATTGCACTGATTACAAATCGACACGTGGTGGCAGTAGTGAATCAAGAAATTTCCGATCAGGAGGGATGATTTAAATTGTCAGAAGTATAATCTCGAATGAGGAATATTATTCCTGAATCACGATAAAGGCGCAAAACTCTGAGTCATGTTTCACAAAACATGTTTGCGCAAAACTTTTCTTACTGGGACACTTTTCAATGGTATCAACTTTTAAGGTTCGTTTTAATAGTAAATTATAAAAAAAATCAAACTTTTACTAAAATGATCAAAACCTTCTTTTTCATACATTTTGACGAATACGTGAAAAAAGTTACGCGCGCCCATCTTGATGTTTCTTCCATTTCAATTTTGACCTCATTTCAACAAAAAGTATTTTTTACTGAAATTCACTCTGAGCGAGTCAAGAAGGAGCAGGCAAATCGAATCGATTCGAAGTACAGATTATTCAAATGATTTGTGAATCGGTCACAGGAACAAAAACTTGCTAAATGAAGTGCATTTTACCGACAAAATGCAATCGATTTTGGTCGAACTTGACCAAAATCGGTTGTATTTTATCGTTAAAATGAAAATACATCCGCGCTTTTAAGTCAGTTTATGCTAATATTTGTAATTTGTAACTATATATTTCCTAATCATAATAATGGAGACTTTAATAGTAATAGTAAAAATGGAATATTTGTTATTTTTATGAAATCAACGATTCGATCCAATTCGAAAAATTATTCGAAATATTCTGTCCATGCACCGAAAGAATGAGAAATACGATAATCGAAAAACCTTCACCCCGATTCGGAACTGGTATCTGCACTTGAGGTCGTGGTTCGCCATATGGTTAAGCTGTATTCTCGGCTGGATAAAAATGATATATCCTAATTCAAAATGATTCGGTTTTGTCCAGCCCAACGAAGGAGCACCCGATAGGGATCTCCAAACGACCACTTGTGAGACAATTATCTATGATAAAATGCAACACCTCGCAACATTGCTTCGCTTTCTTCTATTCTACTGATGTCATCACGGATTTCGTCCAAAGGAGATTTCAGCTCTAGTTCCGTCAAAAAAAAAAAAATCCTCAACCGAAAGATGCATTTGGCTGTCATTTCACATACATTAAATGTGGAAGTTCCACAGTGTCGCAAACAGTTTTCCAAGATTTTTTTTCGAATTTATTTAAATTTTGTCTCTTCCTATTTTTAGGTTTCTAAATAGCCACTGGCTGCACTAAAAGTCTAGCAACTCAAATTGCGAAAAACTTAAAAACGTGGCATCGAAGAAGTTTATTTTCGATGATATTTACTTATAAACTTTCCAAATATTGGGGTAATGGGTGGACAAGTCCCCACGGCCCATATCCCCTCAGTTCCTTCTCTAGCGTCCTTCCACTATATACAGATCTCTAGTCCAGACACTCCTCTCACCCTAACACATTTTCGGCATGAAAAATATAAAACTGCTAAATGTTCAAAAACATAGCATCCGAGATATTTATTCTTCGTGATATTTACTTATAAAATCCTCAAATATTAGGGCAATAGGCGGACAATTCTCCACGTCCCCCGCCCCCCTTAGTTTCCCCTCCAGCGTTCACCCTCCAAGGCTGGTAGTGCGGTACGGTACGGTACGGAAAATTTTCGGAAGGTACGAAGTTCGGTACGAAATTATTTTGCTGGTTCGAAGTACGATAAAAATTTCGTACCGTACCGTACTGCCACCCTTGTCACCCTCTATATCCCTACCCATCTCGTTCCCAATCCTTACATCAAAACGCATCAACCTTCCTTTTTGCATTACCACTCGACGCGCGAAAAAACGACGCTATAAGTCTTGTAACTCAAATTGCAAAAATCTTAAAAACGTGGCACCGAAACTTGCATGAGCTATTTATGCATCATAAAGCAACAATATCTGCAACCGTGATTCACTGCTCCCTTATGGCAGCGAACGAGGTTATAGCCACCAAGCATGTGCCATAGATAAGCCACGTCTGTAAGACGTGGCTTATCAATGGCTCGTGCTTGATTAAAAAAGTCGAGGCAAGTTACAGAAACCGCGGCGGCGCAATACAAGGTACGATTTCCGTTTTGTGAAGTCATAATGCTGAAAAGCGAATTCAATTGTTTCCCGTGGAGCCTTTCACAGCACGGGTTCCAAGCCGGTACCATAATATTGTTTTTGGACGATTGTTGTATGTGTTACCTACTTTTTTGTTTTTCGAGAAGATTTTCAAGACACGCTCATGTACACCACTTTTATATAATTCAAAATCCGATTCGACCGATTCTGCAGGGTTTTGCGTTACAGTCAATTCAGAAATCTTTTGTGCCAAGGCGCGGTTCATCATTAACTCATGTTTGACAAAATAAATTTTCTGGTCGGTAAGTGGGTCGTAATATGAACGAAAATCACTGGTTCTGTCGGCGACGGTAGATCTCCGACTTTGGGGGGGAGGGCCGGCTCGCTGACGAAAAAATTAAATTACTGTAGCGCGTGAAATTACACAATTTTTTTTTCACTTTTTTTCTTGTTATTTTCCGTCGCTTCACCTGCCAAGCCCAATAGCATTTTTTGTTTTTTATCACAGTAATTGTTATTGGCTTGGCAGGTCGACGACGGTCGGTTTCGTTGTCTTTGTGCACTTGAATTCTGTGCTCTGTGACAAGCGGTTGCCTTTTCTAGGTAGCTCTACTGAGAATTTGTGTTACCGCTTTTTGTACTGTTTTGAATGCTTTAAAAAGACTTATCAACAACCATGGTAATATACATTTATTGAAACAAGATGCGCGTAAAAATTTTTTGAATCAGTTTTGAAAAACGTCAAGATTTTAATTAAAAACATACTCTAATGATAGAATTTGGTTGTGAAAGGGCAGCGATTTTTAGCAATTTTATTATAAGTTTTGCTGATTGAAAGGGGGGGGGGGCGTACCCCAATATTTGGAATTTAGGGGGCCGACCTCCCGCTTCCACTGCCTGTGGTTCTATCTCAATTATTTTTTCCTGTCAAATCAAGCGGGAGGCCTACGACCAATGAGCGCCGAGGATGGACGCTCATTGACCTTCTGAACCGCATGGTAGCGTTTCCAACGACTAGGCCATCGAGCAAAGCTCAGAAACATCGAAAATGCGCGGCGGGGCGGAAAGAGAATATGGGCTTAATAGCGACGCTTCGAGGCAGTGCTATTTCACATTCATTCGCAAAACCCACAGATCGGACCAGCCGACTTTTCTCGGAATGCTTCCGTTCACACATTTGTATAGCAGCTCTCCGACATATAAGTGGTGGCAAGTCGGTTCCCTTCGGACGCTGCAAGGGATAGGATATCATTTTTACCCTGTGGGAGTGGAAAGCCGAGAATACAGCTTGACCTTATAGCGAACCACGACCTCTCGTGCAGATACCAGTTCCGAATCGGGCTGAAGGTTTTTGAATATCTTATTTCTCATTTTTCCCGTGCTTGGTGGAGGAGGCCGTAAGCAGCGGCTACGTGAACCACCATGCACCAGCGAGGCGTCCAGCAGACCTCTCGCATGTAATCATCATCCATCACGCGATTCGAAGCTGCGTCATGACGATCAGAGATGCGTAGCTCGAAGCGTATTCCCAACGCTTTACCGGGCACCCCAAATGGGCTATCAGCCTTGCCTAGAGTGAAACGAAAATGAAATCTATTTCACAGTATGCAATTAACAATGTTTACAATAATATCTGGCTACGACTTACGACATTCATCCTTCGTCGTTTCATCCGGTGTGAAAATAATGAGGTATGGTCATCGAGCATCGGCTGTCGGTTACAGTACCTCGCTCAGGCACACCCGTATGTAATGCTCTTTGAAGGCTTTTTCATTCATCGATCTTGACCCTACTGTGCTGGGGTTCGAACCCGCATCGTTCATCAGGTTTCAGGTTCGGCATCTATCCTCGTCATTATCACGCCCACATGACTTTCGATAAATGTGAAAAACCTGGCAAGCTACACCCGCACCCATGGCATCCAGCCAGCGGGGATCCCAAAATTCCCAGTGGGAAAGGGTGATCCAAATCGTCGAATTTATGACGTAATAACGTCCGCCGCAGACGAATAATTCCGGACCAAAATATATAACTTTACCGCCGAATGAGGGGAATAATATAGCAATTGCGCCCAGTGTTTGATCCCAGAAAAAATTCTAAGTAGAAAAAATTGGCTCATCGGAGGCGCAGGAAAATTATTTGAGAACAAAACAGAATTACTCGTTCTAAGAGCAAAATGTACTTGAGCGCCGGAGGCAACCGGGAATTATCATGGAAATTAAATAAAGACTCTTAACTTTAGGGGCGAAATACATAATTTTAGTCATGTTAAAGTAATTGTGTGCGAGGCGCAGGGAAATTTTTCCGTGCCTCTAAGTCAAAATAATCATTATAAAAAATCTCATCTTTTCCCTGTTTTACAGTTTTTTTTCTATTTTTTAATTTGCAGTTTTCAGAAAGGTTTTGAAGGGGGGCAGGCCCTGGGATACCCCTTGACCCGCTAGTGTTTGCACCGGAAGAGCAATAAATTAAATAACAATAACATTTTGAGCGGACTCCAAAGCTGGCGGGGTGGGCAGATACTATCCGCACTTGCATTACGCCTTGCTCAGAATCAACACGTCACATTCAACCCCACAATGAAACCCATAGAAATATAAATGCAACGAAATCAAACAGAAAAAATCTATTTACTGGATAAAACGTTCTTGATAGCCGTTGATTACTTTGTACACAAAGGATTAAAGGCAGAACAAAAGAAAAAAGCGAGAAATTAATGTATATACTACTCAAAAAACCTCCTCAAAAGAGCAAAAATGTATATATATACCCTTGCTTTGTATAGTGCACAATAAAATATTTTATTTTGTCAAGCATGTGCCACTGATGGACCGCGTCTCGTCGACGCGATCCATCAGTGACATATACTTAACAAAATACACTATGACCAAATTTTCACTATTGGGTATCCACCAAGGGTGCCAATACAATGGATATAGTGGTGGGTGGTAGTCCCAAATCATAGGGAGGTATCAATAAAATTGAAATGAAAATTTTTAGTTCCGTGTAAGAAATAATTACGTGCCGAAGGCGCTCAGAAATTTGTCCTTTTTTGCAAAAAGTCATCATCTTTGGGACAAAAAACGTAAACGAAAAGCAATTTTACGGCGTAGGTGCATGAAAATTTTGCCCATAATGGTTAAATTTTTTGAATAAACCAAATCTCAGGCGTAGGCTTTTGTCGCCACCTCTTCAAAATTTAGAGTAGAACGGGTTTTTACCTCAACGCGGTTTTGCCACCATCGTTAAGGATTCACTTTTATATTCAAGATTCCAATCAAACTCATGTACGATTCTGATGATTCATATACTAATTTATGCGATTCGATATGGCTGGATGTAGGGCTGGGCAAAATCGAATCATTTGGAATTCGAAGCTGATTCGGATAATTTTTTCCGAATCGGATCGAATCGCGGATTCAATGAAAATAAGAAATATGCCATTTTTACTATTACTATTATTGTCTTCTGTCATGACAATTAAGAATTTCAGTTACAAATTACAAATATTAGCTTAAACAGACTTAAAAGCGATGTATTTTCGATTACACTCCAGTCCAAGAGTGGAAATTTTTATTTAACAACAAAATACAATCGATTTTGGTCAAATTTGACCAAAATCGATTGCATTTTGTCGTTAAAAATAAAAAACTCACGGCATTTGGCGAGTTTTTGTTCCTATGGCCGATGTGCTTGGAACCGATTTGAATCATTGAACTGAATTGCCCAGCCCTAGTTTGACAGGGCTTCGGGAAAAGAAAAAATTTATGGGATGGCTTCGGGAAAAGAAAAAATTTATGGGACATGTTGAAAGTTTATTGATAATTTGAAATTTTTTGTTAAATCATTGTAAAATTTGACCTTCTATTGAAAACTTTACACAAAAATCTATTGATCAAGTTATGCATAATAACACGGGGATACAAGTAAATCAGTTAAAATAGAAAGTTGATCGGATGTGAACTTCAGTTTATCCTGGTGCCAGCTATCGTGATGAGTTCGACGGAATTCCGAGAACGTTTTCTTGACTGTGCTCTGTGTAAAAAGATAATGGAGTTGATAGAGGTTATGAAATTGACTGACCATATCCAATCATAAAATGACTGAAGCACTTAAAAATTCCCACAAAATTACAAATATATTTGCCAGCTTTCGTTAGGTCAAAGCCTAACTTCTTTTCGTTTCCTCCTAATGTTTTCTTTAATGTGTTCTGTGAAAAAAGATCTTTGACTTGATAAGTCAGCATCTTCGATGGCCTAGTGGTTAACATGTTAGCATCGCAGGTTGAAGATCTTGGGTTCGAACCTCGGTGAGTCGTCTCGTTAATCCATGCCCACCACTCGACCCAGGGCGTAATAACTTGGATAGGCTAAGCCAAATAGGAGAAGATTACATCTTTCCAACAACTATAATCCTGTCCGTATATAAGTGGCTGCCGGTACAAGGCCTTGGTCCGGGTGATCCACTCCATATACGAAAAAAAAATTAGGGGAGGGGTTATGAAATCATACCTCCTACTTCGCCGCCTAAATCAAATCACAGAATGGGGTCATGGTACTTAAAAATAGGAATATCATTATCTTGTTCCACAAAATTACATACAAGTATATTTGTAAGCTTTCGTTAGCTCAAAGCTTCATAACTTCTTAAGACAAACAAGATAGGACTTATGAAACAGCACTTTAGCCTACATAGCTAAAATTTTTGACTCATTGGAGTGAATCACCCCGAGCAAGTCCCTGTACCAGTCAAGTTATTATATCATTGGTTGAGTTGTGGGATTAACCAAACTTACCGGAACCCAAACCGGAGGTCTTCAACCTGCGAGGCTAACATGCTCACAACTAGGCCAACACATATAAAGATATAAAAGTCAGGTAAAAGGAATTAAATCAGAGAATATTCTAGTCCTGTGCGTGCGAGCTTTAAAATTAATCAAAATTTTTCCCTGTATGGTAAGAGGTGACTAAAAGGGAACAAACGAGTGGTAGATGCTTTTCTATCTCCCAGGGTAGACAGAACACAATGCACTCTACTGCAGTGATTTATTGGTAATGCATACCTTGAAGTATCTGGTACTTCGTTTTATGTATGTAACTCTTCGCAATGGCTATTATTCGTGTCGTTCAGGTACTACTAAGCTATTTTAGCTAAGTCGGTGAAGGCGTTAGGAATACGATTTGAGCTACGCATCACTAGCGTCCTAGGTTCGAATTCTGTTAAGTATGATTATATGCGAGAGGTCTGCTGGATGCCTGGTACACGTAAGCGCTGCCTAAGGCTTTCTCCACCAACTATGTCCATGCGCAGGAATAATAAGTCAGACAAAAAAGCCTTCACCCGTGTTTCGGAACTGGTCTCTGCACGGAAGGTCGTGGTTCTCAATATGGTTAAGCACTATGCTCACCGGTGGACGGTGGTTCACGTAAGCGCTGCTTACGGCTTCCTCCACCAACTATATCCATTCACATAAATAATGAGTTAAGCCAAAATAAAACCTTCACCCGCAATTCGGAACTGGTGTCTGCACGAGAGATTGTGGTTCTCAATATGGTTAAGCCGTGTTCTCGGCTTTCCTCTCCCGCAGGATAAAAATGAATCCTTATCTTATCCTATAATATTTCGCTCTAGTTGCGGCCAAAAGCATCACCTCTAGAGGCCACTGAAAAGAACGAGGAGTTACTACAACTTTTTTACTTACTTCAATAGGTTGTGGATCGTGAAGATGATCACTCAATCTCATCAATAAATCAGGTAGATATCCTGGTATTGAGTACGGTGATGATAGGATACACGCACTCACTGCTAACACTCCTGCATGGCGGTTACGAAGCTCTGAAAATAGAGGTAATGAATTAGGGACTTATGTGAATAACACACCAGTACATTGGAGACAATCTAGTTCAAAAGTAATGCATTTTATTTGTAGGAATGCAGTTTTGATTTGAAGATATGCAATTGAAAAGTGTTATCTAGTTTGAACCTTGATCTCATATACACTATCTCAAATGTATTACGACTAACATAACGATTATAAACTTTTTCAAAAATTTAAAATTTTGGAGCCATATTTATAGATTTTCATTGCCTGCCGATTGTGGCATGATTGTTGAAATTTCTGGAAATTTCGACAGGATTTCCTAGTTACCTTTCAAATAGTCTGTTTAGCACAACCTATTTGAATGAAAATTAATTTTTTTCTCGATTTCTGTTGCCTAAAATTCGATTGACGAATTTTATCTATCTTGCTTTGCTTCACATTTGGACATTGAAGACCAACTAGTTCAATACATACGATTTTTCATTTGAAGACATGCTGTTTAGATTTAGATTTAAATATATGCAATTGAGAAGTATTGTCTATATAGAATCAGAAACACATACAAACGCAGGCCTCACTCCGCTTTATTATTGCCGTTCAAGTCTGTTTCGACTATTTTTCTCAGAGTGTAGTTGCTGAGAAAAACCCAATCAGAAATATTATTTTTTGTCAAGCATAAGCCACAGATGGACCGCACCTGGTCGGCGCGATCCATCAATGGCTCATACAGAGATGGTCAAAACCAATTATTTTACTGATAAGAAAATTACCCTGCCTACGATTACATTCACTCACTTTCTTGGTAATTATCCACGTTATTTTCCCCGGGCTTCGATTTTTTGCTTCGTTTAACTCTGATTTTACAATTTTTGTTGATAAAGTCTTGCAACCTTTCATCAATTGATAACAAACCACACTGCAATAATCCTCCAAGTGTCTTTGTAGCCATTCCTCGTACCTGGAACAGAAATTGAAAAATATTACAACAATGATAAAAACTCTCACTCGTCTGAGGCACTAAAGGCTACAATACACAAGTTGTGGGAGTGGTAGCCTAGTGGTTAAACATGTTGGCATCGTAAGTTGAAGATCTCAGGTTCAAGTCCCAGCGAGTCC
>OZ023142.1:16827580-16925380 GCA_963675895.2 Styela plicata | reverse complement strand
ACGGCGGCCACTTATAGATAGATAGGGTTACTATTGCTGAAAAGATATGATCTTTTCCTGTTCAGCTGAGCCTACCCAAGTTATTACACCCTGGGTTGAGTTGGTGCTAGGCATGGATTAACAAGCCGGACTTGCCGGGTCTCGAACCCGAGATCTTCAACCTGCAATGCCAACATGTTTAACCACTAGGCCATCACACCCTTTAGCCTTTAGTGCCTCAGATGAGTGAGAATCTCTATCGATTATAATACTTCTAATATTTTTCAATTTCTGTTTCAGGTACGAGAAATGGCTACAAAGACACTTGGAGGATTATTGCAGTGTGGTTTGTTATCAATTGATGTAAGGTTGAAAGACTTTATCAACAAAAATTGTAAAATCAGAGTGAAACGAAGCAAAAAATCGAAACCCGGGGAAAATAATGTGGATAATTACCAAGAAAGTGAGCGAATGTAGTCATAGGCAGGTCTATTGACACTAATTCGCCAGATTCAAAGTATTTTTTCAATCGGTCTCTCAAATTGACTCCAATTTGAACATTTCTCGATTTGTCTTTTCATGACTTAATCCTCCTGATCCCAATAGTCTCTTTGTAGGAACGTGACTCAGAATTCACTTTACCAGGGCGGTTCAGTTCAGTTTGGGATATTTTTCGTTTAGAGTGCAGTTGCTGGTACCAAATTTAATTCTATCAGCTCTTTGCTATTATTAAGTGGCTGCTAGTTGGTTTCTGTTGAACACTGCTTTCGGCCTTATGCTTGACAAAATAATACTTCCGATTGGGTTTGTACCAGCAACTGCACTTTGAAAAGAATCAGCGAAACAGACCTGAACGGCAATGATAAAGCGCAATGAGGCCAGAGTGTGTATGTGTTTCTGATTCTATTTAGACAATACTTCTCAATTGCATATACTTTAATCTAAACAGCATGTCTTCAAATTAAAAAGCTTATGTATTGAACTAGTTGGTCTTCACTGTACAAATGAGAAGCCAAATAAGATAGATAAAATTCGTCAATAGAATTTGAGGCAACAGAAATCGAGAAAAAAATTCAATTTTTATACAAATAGGTTATGCTAAACAGAATATTTGCAAGGTAACTACGAAACCATATCAAAATTTTCAGAAAGTTCAACAACTATACCACATTCGGCAGGCAATGAAAATCTATAAATACAGCTCCAAAATTTCAAATGGTTTGACAAAATTTCAAATTTTTGAAAAAGTTTATAATTGTTATGTTGGTCATAATACATTTGAGATAGCGTGTATGTGATCAAGATTCAAACTAGACAATACTTCTCAACTGCATATCTTTAAATCAAAACTCCATTCCTACAAATAAAAAGCATTACTTTTGAACTAGTTTGTCTTCAATGTATTAGTGTGGTATTTACATAAGTCCCTAATTCATTACCCTCTGTTTTCAGAACTTCGTAACCGTCATGCGGGAGTGTTAGCAGTAAGTGCATGTATCCTATCATCACCGTACTCAATACCAGGATATCTACCTGATTTATTGATGAGATTGAGTGATCATCTTCACGACCCACAACCTATTGAAGTAAGTAAAAATCTTATAGTAGCTCCTCGTTCTTTTCAGTGGCCTCTAGAGGTGATGCTTTTGGCCTCAACTAGAGCGAAATATTTCAGGACAGGATGGGAAATCATCTTTATCCTGCGGGAGAGGAAAGCCGAGAATACGGCTCGCCCATATTGAGAACCACAATCTCTCGTGCAGACACCAGTTCCGAATTGCGGGTGAAGGTTTTATTTTGGCTTAACTCATTATTTATGTGAATGGACATAGTTGGTGGAGGAAGACGTAAGCAGCGCTTACGTGAACCACCGTCCACCGGTGAGCATAGTGCTTAACCATATTGAGAACCACGACCTTCCGTGCAGAGGCCAGTTCCGAATTGCGGGTGAAGGTTTTTTTGTCTAACTTATTATTCTTGTGCATGGGCATAGTTGGTGGAGAAAGCCTTAAGCAGCGCTTACGTGTACCGGTGAGGCATCCAGCAGACCTCTCGCATATAATCACACTTAACAGGATTCGAGCCCAGGACGCTAGTGATATGTAGCTCAAAGTGTATTCCTAACGCTTTGACCGACTGAGCTAAAATAGCTTAGTAGTACCTGAACGACACGAATAATGGCCATTGCGAAGAGTTACATACAACGAAGTACCAGATACTTCAAGCTATGCATTGTCACTAAATCACTGCAGTAGAGTGCATTGTATTGTATCTACCCTGGGTGATAGAAAAACATCTACCACCTGTTTGTTCTTTTTCAGTCGCCTCTTACTATACAGGGAAAAATTTTGATTAATTTTAAAGCTCGCACGCACAGGACTAGAATATTCTCTGATTTAATTCCTTTTACCTGACTTTTATATCTTTATATGTGTTGGCCTAGTTGTGAGCATGTTAGCCTCGCAGGTTGAAGACCTCCGGTTCGGGTTCTGGTAAGTTTGGTTAATCCCACAACTCAACCAACTATGTAATAACTTGACTGGTACAGAGGCTTGTTGAGGGTGATTCACTCAAATGGGTGGCTATGAAAAATTTTAGCTATGTAGGCTAAAGTGCTGTTTTATAAGTCATATCTTGTTTTGTCTTGAGAAGTTATGAAGCTTTGACCTAACAAAAGCTTACAAATATACTTGTATGTAATTTTGCGGAAAGAGATCATGATATTCCTATTTGTAAGTACCATGACCCCATTCTGTGATTTAATTTGGTCGGCGAAGTGGGAAGTATGATTTTATAACCTCTCCCCTAATTTTTTTTCGTATATGGAGTGGATCACCCTGACCAAGGCCCCGTACGAGCGACCACTTATATGCAGACAGGATTATAGTTGTTGGGGAGATGTAATCTTTTCCTTTTTGGCTTAGCCTACCCAAGTTATTACCCCTGGGTTGAGTGGTGGGCAT
Organism: Styela plicata; assembly: GCA_963675895.2. Taxonomy (NCBI): domain Eukaryota; kingdom Metazoa; phylum Chordata; class Ascidiacea; order Stolidobranchia; family Styelidae; genus Styela; species Styela plicata. Next base: position 16,922,438 of record OZ023142.1, on the reverse strand, counting down.
GGTTTAATGAGACGACTCACCAGGGTTCGAACCCGAGATCTTCAACCTACGATGCCACCACTAGGCCATCAAAGATGCTGACTGACATCAACTTTATGACCTTTTTTCACAGAGCACAGTAAAGAAAACGTTCTCGGAATTCCGTCGAACTCACCACGACAGTTGGCACCAGGATAAACTGAAGTTCACGTCCGATCAACTTTCTATTTTAACTGATTTACTTGTATCCCCGTGTTATTATGCATAACTTGATCAATAGATTTTTGTGTAAAGTTTTCAACAGAAAGTCAAATTTTACAATGATTTAACGAAAAATTTCAAATTATCAATAAACTTTCAACATATCCCATAAATTTTTTCTTTTCCCGAAGCCCTGTCAAACTAGGGCTGGGCAATTCAGTTCAATGATTCAAATCGGTTTGAAGCACATCGACCATAGGAACAAAAACTCGCCAAATGCAGTGAGTTTTTTATTTTTAACGACAAAATGCAATCGATTTTGGTCAAATTTGACCAAAATCGATTGTATTTTGTCGTTTAAATAAAAATTTCCACTCTTGGACTGGAGTGTAATTGAAAATACATCGCTTTTAAGTCTGTTTAAGCTAATATTTGTGATTCGTAACTGTGAAATTCTCAATTATCATGAAGCAGACAATAATAGTAATAGTCAAAAATGTTATATTTTTTATTTTCATGGAATCAGCGATTGGTTAAAATTCGAAAAAAATTATGATGATTATATGCGAGAGGTCTGCTGAACGCCTCACTGGTGCACAGTGGTTCACGTAAGCGCCGCTTACGGCCTCCTCCATCATCCAGGTCCATGTACAAAAAAAATGAAAAATACGATAATCAAAAACCTTCAACCCGATTCGGAAATAGTATCTGCACGAGAGGTCGTGGTTCGCCATATGGTCAAGCTGTATTCTCGGCTTTCCTTTCCCACAGGATTAAATGATAACCTATCACCAGCAGCGTCCGAGCGAACCGACTTGCGACCACTTATATGTCGGAGTGCTCATATACAAATGTCTGAACGGAAACATTCCGAGGAAAGTCGGTTGGCCTGGTCTCTGGGTTTTGTGAATGAAAGTGAAATAGCACTGCCTCGAAGCGTCGCTGTTGAGCCCATATTCCATTTCAACCTCGCGCGCATTTTCGGTGTTTCTGAGCTTCGCTTGATGACCCAGCCGTTGAAAACGTTACCATGCGGTACTGAAGGTCAATGGACGTCCATCTTCGGCGTTTATTGGACGTAGGCCTCCCGCTCGATTTGTTCACAGACAGGAAAAAATTATCGAGAGAATAATAAACAGTCCACCAAAATGAATACATAACATTCTTTTTTTTGTCCGGATAGAACCGCAGGCGGTGGAAGCAGGGGCCACACTCCCAATTCCGAATATTTGGGGTCCGTCTCATCCCCATCATAAATCAGCAAAACTTATGATAAAATTGTTAAAAATCGCTGCCTTTTCACTACCAAATTCTATCATTAGAGTATGTTTTTAATCAAAATATTGCCGTTTTTTTAAATAGTTTAAAAAATTTTTGCGCGCATCTTGTTTCTGTAAATGTATATTAATATGGTTGTCGATAAGTCTTTTTAAAACATTCAAAATAGTACAAAAAGCGGTAACACAAATCTTCAGTAGGGCTACCTAGAAAAGGCAACCGCACAGAGTCACAGAGCACAGAATTCAAGTGCACAAAGACAACGAAACCGACCGTCTTCGACCTGCCAAGCCAATAACAATTACTGTGATAAAAAACAAAAAATGTTATTGGGCTTGGCAGGTGAAGCGACGGAAAATAACAAGAAAAAAAGTGAAAAAAAATTGTGTAATTTCACGCGCTACAGTAATTTAATTTTTTCGTCAGCGAGCCGGCCTCCCCCCCAATGTCGGGGATCTACCGTCGCCGCTGGACAGAACCAGTGATTTTCGTTCATATTACAACCCATTTACCGACTAGAAAATTTAGTTTGTCAAACATGAGTTAATGATGAACCGCGCCTTGGCACAAAAGATTTCTGAATTGACTGTAACGCAAAACCCTGCAGAATCGGTCGAATCGGATTTTGAATTATATAAACGTGGTGTACATAAGCGTGTCTTGATGATCTTCTCGAAAAACAAAAAAGTAGGCAACACATACAACAATCGTCCAAAAACAATATTATGGTACCGGCTTGGAACCCGTGCTGTGAAAGGCTCCACGGGAAACAATTGAATTCGCTTTTCAGCATTATGACTTCACAAAACGGAAATCGTACCTTGTATTGCGCCGCCGCGGTTTCTGTAACTTGCCTCGACTTTTTTAATCAAGCACGAGCCATGGATAAGCCACGTCTTACAGACGTGGCTTATCTATGGCACATGCTTGGTGGCTACAACCTCGTTTGCTGCCATAAGGGAGCAGTGAATCACGGTTGCAGATATTGTTGCTTTATGATGCATAAATAGCTCATGCAAGTTTCGGTGCCACGTTTTTAAGATTTTTGCAATCTGAGTTACAAGACTTATAGCGTCGTTTTTTCGCGCGTCGAGTGGTAATGCAAGAGGAAGGTTGATGCGTTTTGATGTAAGGATTGGGAACGAGATGGGTAGGGATATAGAGGGTGGACGCTGGAGGGGAAAATAAGAGGGGGGGACGTGGAAAATTGTCCGCCTATTGCCCTAATATTTGAGGATTTTATAAGTAAATATCACGAAAAATTGATATCTCGTTTTTGAAATTTTAGCAGTTTTATATTTTCATGCCGAAAATGTGTTGAGATGAGAGGAGTGTATGGGCCAGAGATCTGGATATATTGGGGGGACGCTGGTGACGAAACTGAGGGGATATGGGCCGTGGGGACTTGTCCACTCATTGCTCCAATATTTGGAAAGTTTATAAGTAAATATCATCGAAAATAAACTTCTTCGATGCCACGTTTTTAAGTTTTTCGCAATTTGAGTTGCTAGACTTTTAGTGCAGCCAGTGGCTATTTAGAAACCTAAAAATAGGAAGAGACAAAATTTAAATAAATTCGAAAAAAAATCTTGGAAAACTGTTTGCGACACTGTGGAACTTCCACATTTAATGTATGTGAAATGACAGCCAAATGCATCTTTCGGTTGAGGATTTTTTTTTTGACGGAGCTAGAGCTGAAATCTCCTTTGGACGAAATCCGTGATAACATCAGTAGAATAGAAGAAAGCGAAGCAATGTTGCGAGGTGTTGCATTTTATCATGGATAATTGTCTTACAAGTGGTCGTTTGGAGATCCCTATCGGGTGCTCCTTCGTCGGGCTGGACAAAACCGAATCATTTTGAATTAGGATATATCATTTTTATCCAGCCGAGAATACAGCTTAACCATATGGCGAACCACGACCTCAAGTGCAGATACCAGTTCCGAATCGGGGTGAAGGTTTTTCGATTATCGTATTTCTCATTCTTTCGGTGCATGGACAGAATATTTCGAATAATTTTTCGAATTGGATCGAATCGTTGATTTCATAAAAATAACAAATATTCCATTTTTACTATTACTATTAAAGTCTCCATTATGATGATTAGGAAATATATAGTTACAAATTACAAATATTAGCATAAACTGACTTAAAAGCGCGGATGTATTTTCATTTTAACGATAAAATACAACCGATTTTGGTCAAGTTCGACCAAAATCGATTGCATTTTGTCGGTAAAATGCACTTCATTTAGCAAGTTTTTGTTCCTGTGACCGATTCACAAATCATTTGAATAATCTGTACTTCGAATCGATTCGATTTGACTGCTCCTTCTTGACTCGCTCAGAGTGAATTTCAGTAAAAAATACTTTTTGTTGAAATGAGGTCAAAATTGAAACGGAAGAAACATCAAGATGGGCGCGCGTAACTTTTTTCACGTATTCGTCAAAATGCATGAAAAAGAAGGTTTTGATCATTTTAGTAAAAGTTTGATTTTTTTTAAAATTTACTGTTAAAACGAACCTTAAAAGTTGATACCATCGAAAAGTGTCCCAGTAAGAAAAGTTTTGCGCAAACATGTTTTGTGAAACATGACTCAGAGTTTTGCGCCTTTATCGTGATTCAGGAATAATATTCCTCATTCGAGATTATACTTAAGTCAAAAATTTTTTTGCTCGCGTCGCACATTATGACATCACAAATCTGACAATTTAAATCATCCCTCCTGATCGGAAATTTCTTGATTCACTACTGCCACCGCGTGTCGATTTGTAATCAGTGTAATCAGTCAGTTTTGTCAGGAAGTGGCTTAGAAATATATTTTAATAATTTGTCGTGAATGTAAAGTTTCGCTAACGCGTTTTTGAGGTTTTTCAGATACAGTTGCAAGTTATATCGGTTCTACAATCTCACCCGGGAAGTTGAATTCAGATAATAAAAGCATCGGAATCGTCGCGAAATTCTTGCCCTATATTTTTGAAATAAAATGGCATTGGATATTTTGTTTATATTTGCACAGAAACCCCCTAAATGAATACCCCCACTAACCCGCTCTATCTCTATGTATAACCACTTGACACTGCCGGGGAGGAGACATGGCCCAAAAATTTGGAATGGGGGACAGACCCCAGGAGACTCCTATTGTTTTGACCCCAAAATTAATTATTAAAAGTAAAAAAAAATTGGCGTACTTTCGGCGTGCAAGTGTTGATACGGATATAATTTTAAAATAATTTTGTTGACACTTAAAATTACCATCCCAAGCAAGTTTTGATGACACTTTTTTGGATCTTTGTGATTCGTATTACGAACCTACTTTTGGTGTTATTATTTCATGCGGCAAAATGTGCCTTGAGGATTTGGTTAATGACAGTAGAAAGTCCAAGTATCCCCTCGTCGATTTTAGTATGTTCTGAGGAATTTTTGTACTTCTTTCTCTTAACAATGTGATTGACATTCTCATTCACTGCTGTTTTTAAATATAACTTCATACACTGTAACAAAAAAAACAACAAAATCACTGGTCTTTGACAGTAATTTTAATTGGCGAAGGAAAATTCTAAATTGACTTTTTTATGTCAAATATGGGGTGTTGATGGAAAGCACCGCGAGGGTGCGGTCTCTAGCGTCTTTGGTCACTGGAATAGAGTGGGGATGGGGAACTTTGAAATCAGCTGTTTTTGATATCGTAACGAACGCTCAAAATTCTTCGTAAATTCGCGTAAAAAATATTGAGGCCGCGATGGAAAAGTTGGTCAACATGATGAACAAAGAGATAAAAAAACTTTTAGTGACATTTCTAGTACTAAAATAACCTCGAGGGATTGAGTGAACCGGTGGGAACAAGAAATTACCCCCCCAAGGTTTGTAAATTAGGAAGCAGTCCCCCCACTCCAAAATTTTTGAATTTACAGCAACAAAACGGTGTATTTTCCGAGCAAAGAGCTTGGAAATACATTTTTTGCTCATTCGGAGACATTATTTTTAGTGTCCTCATGATTTGACTGCTTCCACCTCCCCCCCCCCCCCCCCCCCCCCCCCCCCCCCCAATTACTTACATTCAACGGTCTTCTTTCTACATTAGTAATATTGTGACAGCTTTATTTGCAAACCTCGTTATATCACATGCCAATTTGCAGCGGAAATTAGCTTTAAGAAATCCCAATTTAAATGATTGATAAGTCAGATGATTTTGTGCAGTCGAATGCGTGGTCTGATTTTATCAAGCATGAACCAAAGATGGACCGCGCCTTATTGGTGCGTTTCACCTGTGGCTCGTGCTTGATAAAATATATGTCGAATAATTTTTTGTGATCGATCACGACCTTTGGAAATATAAAAGTTCATACCACGCTCTTAACGATTGATTGAAATATTTCGAAAATTAGGTAAATTCAACAGTATTTGACCGTTATTACAACCGAAAAATTGAAAGCGTTTAGAGCTTACTAGGCAGATTTGTGTTTCATTTACGTAAAATTTAATTAAGGCAAAGTTGAATATGCTGGGTATTTTAAAAAGTACAACAAACGTCTACTGATGAACAGAGAGTTTCATGAAATGTAGAGCTACACCTATTGCGCTAAACACTGTGACAAATGAGCAGTAAATTTACTGTTACTTTCCAGTAATTGAATATTTTCAAAGTTCGCCTTGTTGATGAGATGAATGCCAAGTATGAGCTGGTGGTGGACATACCTTGGCTGTGCGTTTTATCAATAGTCTGTAATTGATGCTTCGGATGTTGTGCGACGAATTGTCCATTCTCTGTTCCTCTCCTCTCGCGGCGCTGGTTAATATGCGCGATGGCCTGGTGGTTAAACATGTTGGCATTGCAGGTTGAAGATCGCTGATCCATGCCCACCACTCAACCCAGGGTATAATAACTTGGGTGAGAATATCTTTATAAGTTGAATAAGATGAGGTGGAGAGTTAACAAAAGGTCAGAATATTATTCCACACATTACATGATTTGTTTAACACGTTTTCCCTAGAGCATAGAATGTAACAAAAAAATGCAACAGAATCAATGGTCTTTGACAGTAATTTTACTTGGCGGTATTGGAAAAACTAGAAACTGATCTTTTTGGCCAAATATGGGGTGTTGATGGAACGCACCGCGAAGGTGCGGTCCATCAACAGCCCATAATTGGCATAAATCCCATCAACATAGCGTTTTTTTAACTTTGGAAATATACAATTACTGCAAATGACCAGTTAATTTACTGCACTTTTGTCACAGTGTAGTATGGCTTCGTCAGGCATTGTAACGAGCTTACAAAGCACCATAATACCTGACTAGCTGGATGATAAATAAATCTTGTGATATGTGGAATAAAATTCTAATCCTTTGCAGTCTGTACTTGGCCCAAAAAAAGGTCTATTTCGTAACTTTATCTCAATATCATCCATTAAAATTACTGTCAAATAGTGGTAATTTTGCCGCACTTTTGTTACAGTGTAAGCAGAAACCCACTACAGTAGAGTTAAACCGTCATAGTAGAGCGAAACGTGTGGTCGTCTGCCAAACAAAGTTAGTCATTTTATGTCGAAATGAGATTTTTATTTCAAAATACGGATCGTCACTTTTTTATAGCTATCACTATGAACAAGGATTTGTACCAACGACCACTATTTGATGAAAAAGCTCAGTGTTGTTGGAAAGATATGATCTTTCTGATTCGACCGAATCTACCCATGGTATTACACCCTGGGTTGAGTGTTTAGAAAGGGATTAACGAACCGGGCTTGTCGGGACCTGAACCCGGGATCTTCCGCCCGTGATGCCAACGTGATAATCACTATGTCAACGTGATCCCACTTCTAAATCTTTAGAAAACTTGATAAAGCTATTTTATCAAAAATCGCGTGTGCAATTGGGGGTTATTAGTATGAAAGCAGATTTTTGAATTTTCCCGATTAGACAAAGTTTTGACATTTTTTATTCGGTTTAAGTTGTTCAACGACGCCACTGAAGTTCAGCCAAACAAGGCCATGATTTTTTTAAATTACATAATATATTTTTTAATTGAAATTCATTTTGAAGAAGGCTGGAAGCAGTGCCTAAAGGAACCAACTAACGGTCACTTGATAGTAGAGAGCTGCGATGTAGTAAGCAACTGCACTTTAAACAGAAAACATCCCAAACGGAAGTGAACCGCTATGGTAAAGTGCAGTAAGCGATCTACCATGTACTAAAAGATGTAGCACCAGCAACTGCACTCTAAACAGAAAACATTCTAAACGGAATTGAACTACCATGGTGAAGGTAGTAAAGTGCAGTGAGTGGTATCTGCCCCGGGCGACAGTAAAACCATCTACCACTTCTTTAATTTCTATTATAATGACAATTAGCGAGATATAAGTAGGGATGTTTTGCCTTATCTGGGTAAAAGTAATTCCGTTTTTTATTATTCTCGGATACATTCATTTCGCAGCAAAATCATGATTATTACGTAAAATTTGGCATAAATCATGACTTTACTGTAAAATATACAAAATGTAGTCAAATATCGGAAATTTTGTTTATTTTAAATGTTGAAGCATTTTTCTATTTATAAATTGGATACCGAAAACCGTTGAGCTATGTAACTGTGAAAACTATAGTCTATAAAACAATATCTTGGCACTGATTAATAGGCATATGGCATCTGTTATGGGATTTTTTGTTTATCTGCAATAAAACTTATCAATCCGCCAACTCTTTGGGACAAGTGTCTTTTTTAATCACGTTTTTATGCTGATTCCGATTGATAAACATACTGGAATGCAAATCATGGTTTATATTAACCGTGTACATCTACTAGTAGCCGACAAAACAGGGCTTAGGTAAAGGCAGCTTTGGGAACGAGACGTTGCATTTCGAGTCACAAGTCAAGTCGAGTTAATTACACACACGGGTCAAGTATAAGTCTTACGAAATTACATTTATATTCTCGAGTCAAATCGAATCATTGTAGTTCCGTCAAGTATAGTGAAGTAGAGTTTACAAACACACGAGTTACGAATCGAGTCTAAGTCTTACAAAATTTGACAAATTATATTCTCGAGTCAAATCGAATCATTGTAGTTCCGTCAAGTATAGTGAAGTAGAGTTTACAAACACACGAGTTACGAATCGAGTCTAAGTCTTACAAAATTTGAATTTAGAGTTGAGTCAAGTCGAGTCATTGTACTTCCGAGTCGCAAGTCAAGTGGAGTCGTACATTTACGAGTTGCGAGTCAAGTCACGAGTCGATTTTTAACAAGTACTCGCTTAGTATCACCGTCTGGTCATTATTGGGTAGATGAATACGACTTCACAGCAGATTACATTGCGCGTTTTATATCCTTCTGGAAGGCGCGCAACAAGAGACAACCGAACTTTTCAGAAGGTGGTTTCAGACTCGGCTGAATTTTCATCACGTCCCGAGTCGGGTCGCATCTGCATTTTGTCAAGTCGCGTTATTTAGCCAGGACAACTCAAGTCAAGTCATTTAAAAAGGCGATTCGAGTGCAAGTCGAGTCTCCCCGCACTGGTTAAGGGTGAATCATTTAAATGAGTGATTAGGTATGGGCAATTCGATCCTGTATTTGATTTGTCACGGTAATTGAAACTTATGGAGAACAGCGAGGTTTTGTTATTTCAACGACATTTTTTTCTGAGATTTATACGTTGCCAGAAAAATGAAGAGTAAAACTATGGCGCATTGACTCTAATATCTGTATATTTGTGAATTAATACTTTAGGATTCTTAATTTCGATAATGGGGACAAATTTTAATGAAAAAGCGGAACATTTGCTGTCGATTTATAATTAGGGATTCGATCCAATTCTATTCGAATCAGATTCGAATCAGCAATGATAATTCGGATTTACCGTCCCTTTGAGTGACCATAAAAATGTGGGCTTTAGAATATAACTTAAAATAGATTATTGTGGGTCGTAAAAAGGCTGAAAGGAAGCAAAGAAGTGCGGATAGTTATTGACTGTGGATTAGACATTGTTCGAAATGCATTTCAATTCCAAGCGCCACAAAGGTGTTTCTCGCATCACCTGCAAGATGTGATTTTGAAAAGGGGAAGCGGTAGTCCTTTTCTCAAGGATTTTAAAACTTGAATAAAATATCTTCCAAATGAGCTGAGTTTTCGTGCGGCTTTGGCGCGCAATCACGTGTTTCTATTACTGTTTTATCGATTTTGTCCCAAAAATGTAAAATTTCCACGCAAAAAATGATATTATCCCCTCCCAAGTTTCTATACCTTCCACAACCACTGCCTGTGATCCATTCACAACTGATTCGAATAATTTTTGCCTCAAATCACATAATCGAATCGCCGCATCCGAGTCAGGAATGTGTTGACCAATCCTGCTCTGTTTAAGTATGGGCCTCTGATAGACCGCATTTTCCCCATAAGCCACCTCTTAGAGTGGATCAACTTGATCAAGGTCCTGTTACAGCGGCCACTTATAGACGGAGAGTTAGAATTTCTGAAAAGATATCACGTTTTCCTGTTCGACTTAGCCTACCCAAGTTATTACACCCTGGGTTGAGTTGTGGATTAACAAGCTGGACTCGACGGGACTCGAACCCGAGTACTTTAACCTGCGATGCCAACATGTTTAACTACTCGGCCATCGTTAGTCTTTCTACCAAAATTGTACACGCGCCCTCGGCGCAAACGACCTTCTTCGTTTTTGTGAAAATACTCGTCTTTCCAAAATTGCATTTGCAATATTTATTTATTTTCGTCGTTTTACGAACACACAATTGATACAATTTGTTCCTATGGTCGATTCACGAATGATTCCGATATTTCGTGCTTCAAATGCACCGTTGATCAAACATGTTATAAGTGTGGGTCACTGATAGACCTCATTTCTCCAACATTGAGGAATGTAATATTATCAAACGGTCTACTACACTGTGACAAAAGTGCAGGAAATTAACTGTTAATTCAGAGTATTTGTACCTTGGCGGTGCGTTCCATCAATAGCCCATATTTGAAAAAAAACGTAGCTTGTAGCTTTATATCAATACTATCCAGTGAAATTACCGTTAAGTTGAGCTCAGTGTTTTTTTGCAACATGTTGTAAAAAAGATATACCTGTAAATAGGACTGTACAATTCAATTCGGTGATTCGAATCGATTCGAAGTACAAATTATTTGATTCTATTATGATTCAGTCATAGGAACAAAAGCATGCTAACTGAAGTGCATTTTCCATTTTAAACGACAAAATGCAATCGATTTCGGTCAAATTTGACTAAAATCGGTTGTATTTTGTCGTGAAAATGAAAATACATCGCTTTTAAGTCAGTTTATGCAAATATTTGCGATTTGTAACTGTATTTTTCCGAATCATCATAATAGAGACTATTATAGTGATAGTAAAAATGGGATATTTGGTGTTTTTATGAAATCAACGATTCGATCCGATTCGAGAAAAACTATTCGATTCAGATTCGAATCCCAAATGATTCGGTTTTGCCCAACCTTACCTGTAAATTCAAACCGTATTATTTTTTAAGACACATTTTTTGTTTTAATTCACGAAGACATACTGCGAAATGCAATATTATGAAAGTACTTTACTAGAGATAGTATTGATTATTCTTTGAAATATGTGTTAACATTTTAATTGAATATGGAAATTGTCACGTATTGATATGTTGTGGGCATTTTTAGGTGCATGTTTTTTGAAAATTTCCGTGAGAGTATGTGGTTATTTTTGAGAAATCAGGTTAGCTGTGAGAGTCTGTGAGAAACGATAGATACAAGCACTACTCACTGTTTTTTATTAGCAGTCAGGTATTAATTTTGCACTGTTATAAAAACGCGGAAAATCGCTGCTCTTTGACAGTTATTTCGCTTGGTCAATCTGCGACCTTTTGATCAATTATGAGCTATCAAGGCCCGGGTTTACTAACAAGGCTATTTCGAATTTAAAAAAGTATAAAAATATTGCGATTTCACAGTGAATCTGCTACTAAACAGTAATTATAATTGCTCTTTTGCTATCTGGGCCTTAATGCCAATTATGCGCTGTTGATGGACCGCACCGATCGAGGCGCCTTCCATCAACAGTCCATACTTGGCATAAATTTCTAAAAAAATTATTGGAAATGCACAGTAAATCAAATGTACTTTTGTTACAGTATGGGTTGTTAATTATGAGTCATTGATGGATCGCGCTGTCGATTCCAGGAATCCTTGTATTAGTACAGCGGTTCTCGACCAGTGGGCCATGGAAGCATTTTGAAGTTGGCCACAGACCAATTTGAAAAAGCTAGATCTATTGAATAATTTAGTTTCATTTGTGCAACTATACTTAATTTTACAGTAATAATATCTTGGGGAGGAATTAAGACTTTTGATTTGATTGGGGCATAGTAATAATCCTGGTGCACACAGGGTTGCAAATGCAACCGGGATTCCCCGGAATACATGCGACCTGCAATTGCGATTCTTGCGATAAATCGTGCTGCATATGCACACTGAATGCGATTTTTCAGTCTGCGACTGTTGCGATATTTTATAGGTTCTTGCTTTCATAAAAAAATTATTGGGCCACAGAATTTTTGTGCAACGAAAATTGCCCACGAGAAGAAAAAGGTTGAGAATCACTATATTAATTGAATTGCTTCATTGTGATTTTATCATAGTAGCAAGGACATTCTCAAGATAACTAGAGTTGCGAAGGGGCGGGCTTTAGAATTGCTCTGACGTATTTTCTGCGAGGAGAAGGAAGCGAATGAAATAAAAACAAAGGTGTTGCAATTCTATTTAGGATGCGTTCTACATGGTATGCAGTTTCTGATACTGCATTCTATTGCAACTTCTTGCTTTTTGGAAAGTGGTAAACCCGGTAAAGGCAAGTTGATATTGGACTAGATTACGGGTTCAACCTATTGGCCAACAAGGCAGGTGAAAATGCGAGTTGCGTCACACTTCATTTTATGATATAACAGCATTTGATGACGTCATGTTTCTTGCTAACACCACGGTTATAAATACAATGTGAGAAAAACGAGCATTTATGGCTTGTGAAAGAGCGCCGGAGGCATGCAAACGTTTTATTTTGAAGTGTTTATTATATAGAAACAAATCACACGAATAACATATGTTTAATATCACATATTATATCAATATTTCAGTTTTCGTACAAGATGGGATTCAATAACGTTCACTCGAAAACGTGCTGAGTTCGAGAAAGTCGTGTCATGTGCCCGGTGTATGACTTCACAATACGTTTCACAGAATTAACCTTGCGGCGTACTGAACGCGTGGTATTTTTTACTATTCAAAAAATTTTTTGTCAAGCTTAAGCCGCAGATGGACAGCGGAAAATACATTTTCAATAGTTATTTTAACGAAGGGTACTTGTTCATGTTCAGTATATTGATTCGGCCAAATGTACCGCAGATACACTGTAACAAAAAACAAAAATGCAACAAAATCACTGGTCTTTGACAGTAATTTTACCTGGCAGTATTGAAAAAAATTCAAAACGGACTTTTTTGGCCAAATATAGGGTGTTGATGGAACGCACCACGAAAGTGCGGTCCATCAACAGCCCATAATTGGCATAAATCTCATCAACATGGCGTTTTTTTAACTTTTAACTATGCAATCACTGCAAATGACCAGTAAATTTACTGTACTTTAGTTACAGTGTAGAAAAATATTCACTATCATCTCTATTTTTCATTAAAATTCTAAGCAAGACCGGGAGCGGCGTAGCTTTTGATCGGGTCAATTTTGAATGCGAATTAAGTAACTTCTTTTCATGATATAGTGTTTGATATCGAAAATAAAAAAAAAATCAACCACAATGGCCTCAATATTCAAACGACTTCGCTTGCTCGTTTAGAACAAACACAATTTTTTATTTAATCAATTTTAATTTAACTTCTTTAATTCGAATAACTGTTGTAGTAGTTTTATGGTTGCCATGGGCAGATACCAACCACTGCACTCTATCATTGTGGTTCAGTTCTATTTGGAAAGTTTTTCACTGAGAGTGCAGTCGCTAGCACTGCATTTTCTGTAGCGATTTCATTGGCGTTGTTTCCGGCCTTGCATAAAGTGAATTTGAATAATAATGAAAGAGCCTTTTTTTAGTATATAAATTTAGTCAAATAAATCTAACATAAGAAAAGGATCTATTTTGTCTCCAATGTTCGAAAGACTCGAGAATTGTTCTGAAGAAACAGAATGATGAATTCTTCAACGAGTTTCCACTCTCAATTTATTTTATTGGAATTTATCTTTATTATATTTTTATCTATTTTATCAAGTAAGTCGATGCATTTTTCTGCTTTTCTCAAGCTCAATGATCGCGGGCGGTTATTACAATCGCCTCCGCGTGCCTTAATAGCCGAGTAAAAGGAAAGCGACAAATTAGGAGTAGTCCCTCTTTTTTCTCAACTCGGAGGAAAATTCGCGACTTAGTCTGTAAATTGATGGTAACGTTACAATGGAAGTACATCGTTCGTCTCCCACAGGGGGAAGATTAGATGATTGCAATTTTTTATCTAAAATCTTTTTATAGCCACTTCTTAGCGTGGTAGCGTAGCCTGTCAAAGGCCCTGTAACAGTGGCCACTTATAGACGGGCAGGGTTACAATTCCCGTTCGGCTCAGCCTACCAAAGTTATTACAGCCTGGGTTCAGTGGTGGGCATGGATAAGCGAGCCGGACTCGCTGGGACTCGAACCCGAGATCTTCAACCTGCGATGCCAACATGATTTACCACTAGGCCACCGCGTCCACCAAATTTCTCCTCTTTCACGTTAAAGAATGGAAAGTCGTAAATAAACGAAGAAGATATACTTTTCTTGGGATTCAAAATCGTTACAATTTGTTGATTTCACTGGAAATTTACTGTCGACGAGTAGAAGCATCAGATAGATAACGACGCTAGTACTTCCATTAAGAAATTTTTTTTTTATCATGCATGTGCCCCAGATGGGTCGCGACTGACTGTTAAATAAAATGGGGGAATTCCCTTTCCACGTTTTTAGAAGAGGCAGTTTTTATAAAGATTTTAGACTGTTGTTAGCACACCTAACAAAACAATATTCCGTTGATTTTTTGCCTTACCGACCTCTATTCCTTTCCCCAGACGCTGAATCGACAATCTCTGAGAATCGCTGTGATACATCAACTCATCAAATATTTAAAACTAACTGCATTAACTGCTGGCAGAATAGAAAGGTTAGTGTTTTTTCAAATGGTTCAATCATTCCACGGGGTGGAAATTAAGTGCTGTTTAATGTACAATGATTTATTCGTCGTTCGTTTGGGCAAAAATATAACATATAAACCAGAAGGCAATTGTAGAAAGTAAATTTCAACAAACTTTATGTGCAACACTGAGGCCGACCAAAATAGACAGGTGGCGTGACGAACAAAAATTTCATCAAGCAAGCGACATTCCCCTTTTAAGAATAATCGTAACGTATTTTCTGCGTGTCGTAAGAGGCGACCAAATAGAAGCAAAGAAGTTGTAGTTGGTTTAACCATTGTCCAGGGCAGATATCACTCAATGCACTTTACCATGGCGGTTCAGTTCTGTTTGGCATGATTTCCGTTTAAAGTGCAGTTGCTGGTACTATATCTTTTAGTAGCTTTTCGATTAGGTGGTCGTTAGTTGGTTTCTTTAAGGCCTTGCTTTCGACCTAGCTCAGAGTGGATTTTAACGAAAAAAAATTGTGTGTTGCAAGGGTGAAAGCATTTTTGTTAAGTATGTGTCACAAATGGATCGCATCGATGAGACGCCGTCCATCTGTGGCGCATGCATGGCAAAGTGAAATTTCTGCTCAGGTATATTTTCTAGGGGGCCCGGTTAGCTCAATCGGTGAAGCGTTGGGAATACACTTCGAGCTATGCATCACTAACGTCCTCGCTTACGGAGGTTTTGCAAAAATAGTGTACGACATAATGACCAAATCCCATTGATGCGCACTCAATGGCGTGTTCAGAACCTTGAAATTTTTCGAAGTGAAAATATGACGTCGCAATCGGCCTTGCAGGTAAAAATATTTTCTAAAAATAGTTTTTTGTTGTTGTATAGCATCATAAAACAGCCGAAAAATCGCGCCAGAGGCGCCAAGTTTTTTTGAGAAAATAAGTACTCCTAGTCTAAAATGGACTAATTCAATTGTGCGTAATTCAGAATTACAGCTGCGCGCGATTTCACTTTGGTCTTTTCTTAATTGAAATTGAAACCTGAGCACCGTGGGTAAAATCGCCATACAAAGAGATCCAATTAACAGAGCCTAACAGGACAAAGCCTTAGGAGAGGAAAGCCGAGAATACAGCTTAACCATATGGCAAACCACGTCCTCTCGTGTAGATACCGTTCCGATTCGGGGTGAAGGTTTTTTGTAGATTACCGTCTTTTTTAGCTACGAGAAACAGCGCTCTAAGATGTAAACATTTTTCAATATTCCAGACTACAATAGGAAAATTCCTCAGTTGAAAAAAATTACCCAAACTTATCTTGTTAAGCGTGGGTCACTGATGGATCGCGCCACCGAGGCGCGTTCCATCTGTGACTCAAGCTTAATAAAATGAAATTTATGTCAGGGTTTGAAGCTCTGAGCTGCGATACTTCAATTTAAACTATTCCACTATTAATAAAGTCTATATATCCAAGGTAAAATGTCCAGAAGGGTCAAAGAAGCTGACAAGAGGCACGGGGTCAAGAGGGTGCAAATACGAAGTACAGGTTGGAGAGAGAACTATGCCAGCGAGAGGATGTACTCATACATGTAAGCAAATGGTCACTGAAGAGAAATGCTGCGCTGGATATTGGGGACGGGATTGCCAAAGTGAGCTAAATATTATTATTTTTTTATTGAAATTGACTTGAGCAAGGCCAGAAGCAGTGCCTAAAAGGAACACACTAACGGCCACCTAATAGCAAAGAGCTAGAGAGCAAGAGCTACTGCAAGATGTAGTCCCAGCCACTGCACTCTAAGCAGAAAACATCTCAAATGGAACTGAACTGGTATACTGTATGGGTATAGTAAAGTGCGGTGAGTGGTATATGTTCTGGAGTATGGTAAAACCATCTACCATTTCTTCATTTCTTTTTAGTCGCCCCTTATGACATGCAGAAATACGTTAGGACAATCCTAAAATCCTTACCTAGAGGATTAAATTTGCTATGACATGTTTCCATCGCAGAGGCAGCTTAATGTCTCAGCCCTGCAGATACAAAATGGCCCTAACGTATCCCCTGTGGGCCGTAAAAAACGACAAAAAAGGCTCAAACAAGTGCTTGATGATTTTGCTATTGCCCAGGGCAAATACCACTCGAAGAACTTTATTATGGTTTTTTAGGGGTTTTGAGATGTTTTCTGGAAACGGTGGTTTTTTTACTTAGATATTTCACTTTTTGAGACCCAGTCAGAGTGAAAATAGTTGCGCACTTGCATAATGTAGAACCAGCAACAGCATTGTATGTGTGAAACATCCCAAGCAAAACTGAACTACTCTGATAAAGTGCAGAGAGTAGTAGTATCTGCCATGGGCGGTGGTAAAATAGTCTACAGATACTATTTCTTTGTTTTCTTTAGTTTCCTTTGGTTTAGGGCTGGGCAAAACCGAAGCATTGGGAATTCGAATATGATTCGAATATATTTTTCGAATCGGATCGAATCACTAATTCCATGTGAATAACAAATATCCCATCTTTACTATTAATCTTTACTTTAATAGTTTATAGTGTTTTTTCAATTCACACTACATTGTATAAGATCAAAAATTTTCACATTTTAATGGCAAAATGTTATCGATTGCATTTTGATTTTCAAAATGAAAATTCTGGCTCCTTTAACAAGTTTTTGTTCCTATGAACGATCCACGATCAATGAAGATAAATTATGCTTTGAATCGAATCGAATTGCCCAGCCCTACTTTGTTTGTATGAAGGAAATTGGGCCATGGATAATTTATACTGCTGAGACACGGTTCATGATTGGCTCATGCTTGACAACCTTTACCTTTCATAGCAAACCGTTCTGTTTCATTGGAAAACGTAAGGAAATGCATAAAGAGCATTGCGCTTGCGTAAAACGCAAGGGTAAAATAACACAAACCAAGAAAAAACGCAGCCTACGCAAACGTGTAGTGCGACCTTAACTCGACATAAAAATGTTTGCTAGAGAGCGCCTATCAGAGTGCCAGAATGCCAGCTATTCAGACACTTGAAGAAAATGGGTTCCACCAAAAGGAAATTTATTAAATAGACAATACGTCACAATATTTCTATGGCTAAAAGATATCAATGTCTCTTTTTTGAGTGTCTTGTAACAACCAAACTGTAACAAAAAGGTTCAAAATGATTAATATAGCTATGGAATAGCAGTGTTGAAGGTTTTTGTTCGCCCAAAGAAAATTAAATAGACATTTCGAACACCCGAAGAAAACAAAGGTTCTGCAACCATGGTGCCTATGACAACCTTTTATCCATGGTGCTTTGAAGTGCTGTATAACAAGATTACAGAAAATCCCTATCAAAATTCGAATCCATCGTGAATCGTTCATAGGAACAAAAACTTGTTAAGTGAACTAGGATTTTCATTTTTACGCCAAAATGCAATCGATTTTGGACAAATTTGACCAAAATCGATTATATTTCGTCGTTCAAATATGAAAATTGTTGCTCTTAGTGTGAATTAAAAATACACTACAAACTATAAGATTATTTATTTCCACAATGGGGACATGGTATTTTGGTAAAAATGGGATATTTGTTATTTACATAGAATTAGTGATTCGATTCAAATTCCAAGTGATTCGGTTTTGCCCACTCCCTATCAAAACTGAAATGTTAACAAGACTGCTCATTGCTAATTCTTCTTTCACGAACATACACAGCTTGTCCTAAAGACAGCAATGGAGTGATCTGCAGTGGCAAAGGAACTTGTTCAGATGGAATAGAAGGGAATGGGACTTGTACTTGTCAAGGAAACTTGGTCGGATCAATCTGTGAGACTTGCAGTCAACCCCAGTTCTATGGGCCTACTTGTCAGAGCAGTAAGTTTCATTTTAGCAACATGCAGACCATTTTGTAGTTTCCTGTGTGATTTTTATATTATTTACTTTTGTAATTGCACTTTGATTGTTCTTTTCAATATTGAGATACAGAAAATTTGAAGCAGAACTTCTAAAGATTTTTTTTCATTGAAATTCACTCTGAGCAAGGCCAGAAGCAGAGCCTAAACGATCCCACCAACGGTTACTTATTACCAAAGAGCTACTAAAAGATGTAGTACCAGCAACTGCACTTCAAGCAAAGAACATCAACAAATGGAACTGAACTGTCATGGCAACGCGCAGTGGGTTAGATCTTTCATGGAAATAGTGAAAACAACCTTTTATGTTTTATTTATAACTGCTCTTTTGGAGCAGATCACCCTGACCAAATCCTCATACTTGTGGCCATTACTAAGATGGACAGATTTAGTGTTGTTGCAAAGATTATCTTTCTGGGTCGGTTCACCCCACTCAAGTTATTACACCCTGGTTTGAGTGATGAGCATGGATTAATGTTCCGTACTCACCGGAACTTGAAATCGAGATCTTCAGTCTGTGATTCCAACATGTTTAACCACTAGGCCATAGCTTCTTTACTGAGCTCCTTTTTAGTCGTCTTTTGCAACATGCAAAAAATATTATAGAGCAATTGTGAAGTCGCACTTGATTGTGTAAGGTCTTGGTCAGAATGATTTTTGCATGATTGTGGAAGGTCTTGTCTGTTGTGTACTAAAGACAAGATGTGAGTACCTATCTGCCGTTATCATTTTTATCCTGTGGGAGAGGAAAGCCGACAATACAGCTTAATACCATATGGCGAACCACGACCTCTCGTGCAGATACCAGTTCCGAATCGGTGTGCATGCTTGATAGTACCTCATTTGTGATTTGTATATATTTGTGATATTTTTTTGTCGTAAGAAACACCGAAAAAGAATCAACTTGTTAACAGCCATTTAATGGCTAAGAGCTACAAAATATAGTGCCAGAACTAGGGACGTGGAATTCGATTTGGTGATTCGAAGCACAGATTATTCGAATCGGTGGTAGGAACAAAAAAATCCTAAAAGAAAGAGGAACTTTTCAGTTTTAACGACAAAATGCAATCGATTTTGGTCAAATTCGACCAAAATCGATTGTATTTTATTATTAAAACTGAAAATTTTTGCTCGTGGGCATTAAGTGTGATTTAAAATATATTACTTTCAAGTGTGTTCATGCAAATATTTGCAATTCGAAACTATAAACTTCTCATTTTTCATAATAGAGACAATTTGTTTTTTATGGAATTAGCGATTTGATCCGTATCGAAAAAATTATCCGAATCTGATCCAAATTCCAAATAATTCGGTTTTGCCCAGCCCTAGCTATTACTTAATATAAATCAAATTGAACTGCTCAAGTAAAGTGCAGTAAATGTGTCTGCCCTTTACATTTCCGAAACACATTGGCACTGAAGAATAGTATTAACCAAAATACTCACAAGGCAAAATATAATTTTGGATTAAATGAAAGTTTCACAAAATTTTAATAGGATTATAAAATTTTTATTTTTATAGGAAATTCTCAATGATTTGCATGTATTGAATCAAATTGCACAACCAGTATGATACAAACATATCTCTGTCTGGACTAGTGGTGGTCAATCAACCTTTTTCTTTTCGTGGCCCATTTTCGTTGCACAAAAATTCTGTGGCCCAATACGTTATTATGAAAGAAAGAACCTATAAAATAGGTTTAGAACAAAAAACAGCAAAATGTATTTCAAAACAGATTATTTATTCGACCGGTCATTCACACATTAACACTATGTTCCAATCAAATCAAAAATTTTCAATTCCTCCCCAAGACATTATTCCTGTAAAATCAAGTATAGTTGCACAAATGAAACTAAATTCTTCAATAAATCTAGCCTTTTCAAATTGGCCAGTGGCCCACTTCAAAATGTTTCCATGGCCCACTGGTTGAGATCCGCTGGTCTAGACTCTGTGTTTTCATTGTCCTGATGAAGTATCTGATTGATCTGCATAGACGGCCGAAACGTTTGCAAAACAATTACCGTATCTCGTTTTGTGGTTGTGCAATTTGATTCAATTATGAATATTCCTAATAGCTAAAGATTGAGTGATTGCCACCAGGGAAATTCATAGTGAATCTAATTGCTCAACCGGTGATGTGCAAACGATATTTTATATTTTGCCAACGTTTCGAATGTCTATACTATGAAGAACGTCTGTATAATGTATATAATTAGATTCACTAATCCTAATAGCTATCAATCATTATTGATTTGCATGTATTTTAGCATGTTCTTGTGTGTACGGAACTTGTGATAATGGAATCAATGGAACAGGAACATGTTTTTGTGATAATGGTTACGGCGGAATAGCATGCGATAAAGGTGAATATTATTGTACGGAATAGATTTTATATATTTATTATTCTTTTTTTATCAAAAACAAAAAATTTTGCTGCATGGAAATTTGCACTATATATGAGTAGAATAATGTTTCAGGTAAATGAAATGGCTGATATTTTATCGTGTTTTGTTCAGAAGTAATTTCGTATTTTCAATTTTTGTTAGATTTATTTATTTCGCAGTGAAATTATGATATATGTCACATTTTACAACGTAAAATGTGGCATATATCATGATTTTACTACAAAATGAAACATTCTGAGCAATTTGATATTCTGATAATTTTGTTGCTCTCTTTATTCTTAAATAACAGACAAATTTTTTCATGCTACCTAGGGTTTTCTTTATAGTTTAGTTTGAACAATATTCGAAATTCATTACGGTATAAATACACTAATGTTTATATATTTCATATAAATGAAATCGCCGGTATTTTACCCTGTTTTGTCCATTTATCAGCAAAGCCATGAATTCTGTCATATTTTACAGCATCCTACACTGTATAGTACCGTATAAAATTTGGCTTAGATCAAATTTTTCCTTTTGGAAAGACATGAATTTCTCACAAGGTTGCTTGGATGATGTACATGGATTTGTGAGCCAGATCGAATCCGAATCCTTCAACCTTCCAACGTGTAAACAGTATGCCATTATCGCTGCTCTGTTTCCCACAATAAAATATATCTTGAAAATTTTTAAACTTCAAAATTTCTTATCTTCCCATTGCTTTCCTAATCATGTTGATCCACATCGCTTTAAAACTCATGTTAATAGACATCCTTCAGGGATGAATATTCCTTAATATTCATTTTTGCATTTAAATAGCTTTCGTTTAATAGAAGGTTGGAAGGCTGAAAGCAGTGCCTAAAGGGGGCTGACTTACATCCTTTGCGGATGAAGATTCCTTGATATTCATTTTTGCAGTTAAATAGCTTTCATTTAATAGAAAGTTGGAAGGCTGGAAGCAGTGCCTACAAGGGGCTAACGCACGAAGACTCAAATATCAAACATCTACCGGTACTACGAAATAAATTGCCCGCAACAGCACTCTATGCGGAAAAATCCATTATAGAACTAAATCACCATGGTAAAGTGCAGTGAGTGGTATCTGTCCTGAGCAATGATAAAACCATCTACCACTTCTTTGCACTCTAGTCGTTGCCTGAGACTTCAATGTATGCTATGTCTCTTGCAGCCTTGCTCTGGTCAAATTAAAAAAAAAATCACTTATACCAATGCTCTACGTCTGACAGTCCTCACAGCCTGCACAACAATATCCTGTCACACCAATGCAGCATGTTTGAATAAGACTGGAACAGTGAAATGTCATTGCAACAACGGGTACACAGGGGATGGGTCTACTTGTGCAGAAATCAATCCTTGCCTCACTGGAACTGACTCATGCAATGAAAATGCTACCTGTGTGCATACAGGACCAGGTGAGGGTTTTAATCGGGATATTCATTTTGTCCAGGATTATTCAAAGTTGAACTGAACCCTTATACTGTATAGTGCATTCTACCCGTGACATATATTTACAAAACATAATGCTTGCACGAAATATTATCGGCTCAGTATACCAGCAGCCATTAATAGGCAAATAAGGTTACTTATGTTGAAGATTTCCAGTTCCTCAGCCTAGGGTAGGATAGGATGTCATTTTTATCCTGCGGGAGAGGACTGCCTAGAAGGCAGCTTAACCATATGGCGAACCACGACCTCTTGTACAGATACCAGTTCCGAAACAAGGTTTTTTTGGATTATCGTATTTCTCATTTTTCCTGTGCATGGACCTGTTTGGTGGAGGAAGTCGTAAGCAGTGTTGCACTGGCGAGGCGTCCAGCAGACCTCTCGCATATAATTATCCCTGACGGGATTCGAACCTGCGTCTGGACGATCAGGGATGCGTAGCTCGAAGCGTATTCCCAAAACTTTACCGATTGAGCTAACCGTACAACTTTTCATCCTGGGTTAAGTGGTGAATTAGAAGCTGAGCGTGCCAAAGGCGAGTTTATTTTACAAATTTTAAAACTGTTGCCAACTGCCATTGTCCGAGGTGGCAGAATCTTGGGGTTTTCTTCGGGTGTCAAAAACATTCGCAGGATACGGAGTATCGTACAAGGGAAGCTAATTTGTTGTTATTGTTGTCTGTCCTGTCCATACTGGCGTTATTGACAAACCACAAGCCAAGTCTTTCAATGTATTTATTACGATATTATTACAGATCCATTATGAAGTAAATCATATGGTCTGATGGCCAAGGACCTGTAATTCTTACTGCACACCTGAACTGTACTGTTGTTGTTTTTAATTAGCCACGTGTTATAATCAATGTAATATAATTTAGAATCTCATAAATTTCCCATGATATAATTTAAAAAGATACGAATTCAGGCAAATAAAAGTGAATTTTAACATAATATATGCTACACATTCTTGTCATTGTCTTCAGTTGACCAAAAGGCTTCAAAATCATCAACACTGCTATTTCATAGCAGTATTGATCATTTTGAATCTTTTTGTACAGTTTGATTGCTATCAGAAATTCAAAAAAGTACAAACACTCAAATATCCCAGCAGGTGATATACCGTACTGTGAAATATTGACCATGTGTGGGACTTTCTTCTGATGGAACCATTTTTCTTCGGGTGTCTGAGTAGCAGAGTAGCTGTAATTCTGCCAGTCTGCTTTGATCATGCAATTCATCTCAGTGATCAGTGGTCCATACTGGATGCAGAACGGAGCGGACGTGGAAAAGTTTTTTCTCAAACTTCGAGAAAGGGGGGGGGGGGGGGGAGTGGAAGGTCCCAAGGAAAGCAATTTGAACTTTTATTCAAAACTAGTCCAAGAAATTTTATTTTCTACATCATGCTTCATACTCCATCTGCCTCTCTCATTTACACAAAGTTTTTTTTAACGAAATTTGTTTTCATTCCAGACCAGTCAACATGCAAATGCAAGGAAGGTTTCTCAGGAGATGGATACTGGTGTTTGGCAATTGATCCGTGTCAGACAGATATGGGGGGTTGCGATGTTAACAGTACAGTGTGCAAGTTTGATGGGCCTGCAAAGGTAAACTGTTTGTAGAGCAAATCACGAAACTCCACTAGATCTGATAGTTCTACTTCAAGTGTATTAGTTATATATATTTTTTTATAGCCACTTCTTAGAGTGGATCACCGTGTCCAAGGCCCTGTAACTGCGTCCACTTATACCGACAGGGTTACAATTGCTGGAAAGATATGATCTTTTACTGTTCGGCTTAGCCTACCCAAGTTATTACTTCCTTCCCCGGGTTGAATGGTGGGCATGAATAAGCGAGCCGGACTCGCCAGAACTCGAACCCGAGATCTTCAACCTGCGATGCCAACATTTTTAATCCACTAGGCTATCGCGCTCAGCTTCAAGCTAGGCAGTGGCATTGCTGATTGTCCTGTACAGAAGGTGTAAGCGTGAGTATGGGTGAGGGAGGGAGCAAGTCAATTCGTACCAGTATGTTTTCAGTGGGTCAATTCATACACTAAAAATTAGCACATAGGTCGGTTCGTATCCTGATGAAATTCGCAATGGATTTACTGCAAAAAGCCAGGGTTGGCTTATTTATCCTATAGGATATTAAAATCCAACGCTAACCTAAAGGAGCAGACATTTTAGAGTAAATCGAAAAAGCACTGGATTTCCAGTTCCTATTAATTATGGAATGACCATCACAGTCACGATGACCATTTCTGCAAATTTTAATTTACAAAATTTATGTGACTTTGAGCCATGTGACTATTTTCCCCCTCACTGCTACTGCACTGGTACACCAGTTCAGGAACAGGTAAGTTCTCGCAAACATTCAGCTGGGACACGAATTTAACCAACAAAAATTTTTTCAGGGAACGAATCACCCAATCGCCCCTAATAGTATTTTATACTGGTACGAATTGACCGCGACCCGAATTCGGTTACTGTTATATCCAATCATTTCGTAAATGTTTAAATTAATAATTACAGAATTAATAATACTGTTACAGAGTCACTGTGAATGTCGGTATGGCTTTACAAACTACACAGCAGATTTTGGCTGTGTACTCGACGATGTTTGCGGAAAGTATCCAAAGACGACGTGTGATCCCATGGCTTTGTGTGAGACAGTCGTCGTTAGAAATGAAATTACAGTAAAATGCACGGTAAGTCAAGCTATAGTGCTGTACGAAGTTGCAAAAAAAAGTTAAATCATGGTTTTTTACAGGATTAGTAGCCATCACTACTGATTCAAATATCTAGGATACTGATTTGTATATTTAAACAACTAAAAAATATTAATAGTTTTGATGCCAATATTTTCCCCCAGACCCATGAAGGATAGGATAGGATTTCATTTTTATACTGCGGGAGAGGAAAGCTGAGAATACGACGAACCACGACCTCTCGTACAGACACCAGTTCCGAATCGGGCCAAAAATATTTTTGGATTATCATATTACTCATTTCTCCTGTGCATGAACCTGGTTAGTGGAGGAGGGTGTAAGCAGTGCTTACGGGAACAACCATGCACCAGCAAGGCGTCCAGCAGACCTCGGAGGATTTGAATCTGCTCGAAGCGTATTCCAAAACACCTTACAAATTGAGCTAACCGGGCACCCTTTGAAACCTCATTTTGAGCAAGCGTAATTGTTAAAAAATGTTTTGGCCTATTTGTTCTGGTGAGGTCAAAGAGCAATATTATTTAGTCACTTATAATAATATTTTGTTAAAAAAATATGAACAGCAAAACTTAACCATAAACAACTTTTTTATTCTAGTGTCCCGAAGGCTTCGTAGAGCAATACAGAACTTGCTATGGAGATACATTATCTGAGCTGAGGAGACTGAATGAAACCGGTTTATACCAGAATAAACTGAACCTGGCAATGTCATTGTTTCGTGAATATGAGAAGATGATTTACAGACCTGAATCTCTCACTCTGTTTGCTCCTCTTGATGATGCTTTTCCAGATGATTTTGATCCAAGGGATAGAATTTTGTCCAGTTCAAGAGCAAGGTGAGTGTAATATGAACAAAGTCGTTTATCACGGTATCTCATTTGTATGGAATGGACTGAGAAACTTATAGACCGTATAGTTATAATAAGATAAAATTTTCATTCTGTGTTGGAGAAATATGGCTGAGTAATTTGACGGATAATGGCCTATGTCTTATGAAGATACCAGTCCCAAGTCATGGGGGGATGTTTTTTCTCTATATTGTCCTATTTCCTATTTGTATGTTTTATTAAAACAATTATGCCTGTGGTGCACATGATGATATGATAAATTTGATGGCTTGAATCCCCCCCACCCAGGCCCCCACCAGAAATAAAAAAAAAATTTTTGGGATCTTCTACTAAGTGATGTGTGTAGCCATCATTTTTTCACTTTATACTTTTTCAGGGCTCATATAGTTGTTGGTGAGATTCATATTAACTTTACAAAGGACAGTGCGAAGACAATGTATCCACTTCTGGGGTATGATTACCCAATTAGATGTTTAAGGCCAGGACAGATTCCTGATAAAGACGAGGATGATGATGATGCAGGTATTTACAATGAATTTCTAGTAGGCATAGGGATACCTTGTAATTAGGGCTGGGTATTCGAAGCAGAATTTATTCGAATCAATAGTGAACCGTTCATAGGAACAAAAACTTGCTAAATTTATTAGAATTTTCATTTTTAACAACAAAATGCAATCGATTTTGGTCAAATTTGACCAAAATTGATTACATTTTGTCGTTAAAATGTGAAAATTATTGATCTTAGACACAGAGTATGAATTGAAAATGTACAATAATTTAGATTCTCACAATGGGAGACAATTTGTCATACTAAAAAATTGGATATTTGGTATTTACATAGAAATAGTGATTCGAACTGATTCGAAAGAATTATTTGAATCAGATTCGATTTACAAATTATTCAGTTTTGCCCAGCCTTACTTGTAATATTTATTCTGTAGGAAAGGGAAGCCAACTTTGCCATATCGCGTACCATAAAATTCATGCGCATACAAGGTCCAGGTTGAGCTTGTAGTTTTTATCTTCTTTTCTTGTGCATGAACATGTTTGATAGAGGAAATCAAAACAAGTGGGTACATGAACCACCGTGGGTTGTAACAGACCTCTTGCACATTATCACCTCTCACAGGATTCGAACCTATACCTGGGCAATCAGAGATGCATTGCTCAAAGCAAATTGCCAAAACTTTACCTATTAACCCAACCGGCACCTGGTTAGTGGAAGTTGGTATATTTGGACGGACATGGTCACTGAGTGGCAGATAGAACAAGGCCAGAACCAACACAATTTGGACATTGGGAATCTATTGGAATAGCCACTCATTTGAGCAGAGCACCATGAACATAGGCCCACACAAGTTTCAGGCCCACACAGGGCTGCTCTACATACAGTTAAGCCATACTCTTACTTACTCTACTCATATCTTTCCTTTCTCCAGGTTGATAACGATATTCGACCTTTCAATAATTCACATCAAATTTTTTAACAAAATTTTTATTTCTTTACAGGATACTTTGCTGATTTGAATTTTGCTAAAGCCCCAAGTGGGAGAATTCTTGTAGATGCAAAACCAGCGTCTAATGGACTGATATATATTATCGACACCTTTCTAAGAATTCCTGGTCCGGTTAGTACTTTTTCTGTAATGGCTCACCTCAACATTTGTGGGTTTTGTCCTCATGAAATTTTTAAGAAGAAGTATTTTGTACTAGCCTATTTTCCAATGGGGATACTGTCTGGTAGGGAATGGGGTTGTCTGTTTATATTTTGGTTTGTATTCCTCGCCTCATTGGTATTTCTGGTTATCAATAACATTGGCTCTCAATTATTCAATTTCATTAATCAAATAAAATTGTTGTTCATTGATTTCTGCTTTGACTTCTAATGAACCAGCAACTGCACTCTACGTGGAAAACATTCTAAAAGAGGCTATGGCAAAGTGTCAAAGTGGTATTCAGACTGGCAAATGTCAGCTACCAAGACACCGGGAGATAATCGGTTCCAGCAGAAGAAAGTTTGGCAAATGGGCAATATTTATGATATATCTATTGCTAGACAATGAAGATGATATCTTTTTGAGTGTCTGGTAGCAACTAAACTGAAGAAAAAGGTTCAAAATCATCAATACTGCTATGAAATAGCAGTGTTGATGGTTTTGAATCTTTTTTTAATCCGAAAAATTATGGACACCCGAAGTGTCCTTTGTGGTGTCTGCCCTGGGCGGCTAGAAATCATTCACCACTTACAAAGTAACATAGCCAAAATTGACTTGGGTAAATATATTTGAAACTTTTAAAATGATCCTAACAAGTCTTATTTTCCTATTTATCTTCACCTATATTATTCTCCATCCTTCAGGCTTCCTCCGAATCAATGGCAACGTACAGTAAAACTGACACTCCGATTGATGCGTTGGACAGGTCGGTGGACATGTTTTATTTCAATCAACTTATGAAGACGAGTTTTTCAATACAGAGCCAGTTTATTAATTTGGAATCTTTTACATTATTTGTTCCTACGGATGCAGCTATGAAAGAACTTGGTCAAGATGAATTCAGCTTTTTATTAAGTCAAAAGGTATGAAATTTACTGAAATTTGAGAATTTTTAGAATGTTATGTTATAAAAATAAAGAATTTGCGAATATGTGTTCCATGAAATTGTTTTGTCCATTTTATTTTATTCTTATATAGAGCCACTTCTTAGAGTGGATTACACTATCCAAGGTCCTGTAAGAGCGGCCACTTATAGACGGACTGGGTTATAATTACTGGAAAGAAATGATCTTTTGCTGTTTGGCTCAGCCTACCCAAGTTATTACACCCTGGTTTGAGTGGGGGGCATTGATATGCGACCTGGACTCGCCGGGGCTCGAACCTGTTTTTTTATAATTCAAAGTGTAATAACATCTTTCAGATATTTTTTATTTAAATTCATCCTAAGCAAGGCTGGCAGTGCTGAGAAGAAATGAACTAACGGCCACTTGATGGCAAATATTTATTACAAAATGTAGTACCAGCAACTGCACTCTAAGCGGAAAACATCACAAACAAAGAGAACCACTATTTTAAAGTACTGAGAGTGTTATCTTCCCTGGACAATCGATAAACAATCAACCACTTTTTTATTTCTTTTTTCTTCTCTTATGACACGCAAGAAATATTTTAGGAAACATCGAAAGCCAGCACCCACAGGGCTCCGTGATATAAATGAAGTGAAAAAAATCGTGTCATATAATAACTCATTGGCATGTATTAATGACAATTATTTGGAATATTAATATTTTATTTATTTCTTATCAGGGTAGACCATCTTTGGATATATTGCTTCAAAATCATCTCTATTCTGAGCCAATATCTATGATCTCGCTGGTCAGAGGTAACTTTGACAAACCTGTGAATGTCTCGGCTGAAGATGGTAGCGTGACTATTGGCAATGAAGGAGCTAAGGTAATATCGTTGTTTACCTGAAGATATATATGATTTGACTAGTGAGTTCTACTGAGTGGCAAATATCAGCTACCCAGGCAGTGAACGATAATGGTTTACTATGATTGGAAGACTTTACAAAAAAGTTATATGTAATATCTCACACACAAATAATTATCTTTTTTTTGAAAGTTTTCCCTGTTTGACATCTTTTCAGCTCACCAGGGCCTTGTGAAATGATCTTTACTTTTAATCTTCCTTGTCTATTGGTATTTTTATCTTCATTTTATAAGTACGGCTTGGAAAAATGCAATCATTTGAAATTCGAATTTGATTCGGATAACGTTTTCGAATCAAATCACCAATTCAAAATAAATAGCAAATATCCTATTTTTAGTGTTACAACTCGTCTCCATTATGAAAACCAAGAAATTTATAGTTGAGAATTACTAAAATTATCATAAACACACTTATAGGCAATACATTTTCAACTCACACTCCATATCTTAAAGCAGTAATATTCACTTTTAAAGGAATTTGGTTGATTGAATTGATTAGAATTAACAACTCAAATTACTGAGCCTTATTTATACGACCAATAATTATGGAGGTTCATAGCTTGTCTCTCGTGTAGAACCAAACTCTCAAATCTCCCTAATATGTCGTAAAAGTTAACTTAAAGAAAGCAACAAAGCGATAGATGATTTGTCATTGCCCAGGGCAGATGTTGCAGAATACACTTTAATATAGGGGTTCAGTTTTGTATGGGATGTTTTCTGGTAGGATGTAGTTTCTGGATTTAACTCTTATTGTAGCTCTTTGCTATATCAGTGGCCGCTAACCTTGGTTTGATCAAATTTTAGACAAAAAAAACTAAAAAAAATTTTTTTTTACAGATATTGTTGTCCGAATGGACATTTAATACTGTATCCAGTTCAATCTACTTGATCGACAAGCTACTGATTCCTGACAGTATAAAACCACTGGTTAAAAACAGATGCAATCAAACTTCTTTGGTAAAAGTCCGAGGTCCATGTGGGGATTGCAAAACTACAATTTGTCCACTAGGTGGTATTGGATTACCGCCGGAAGAAAGTAGTGTAAGTGAATGAAGTATGGATATAAGTAGGCAGGGTGGCAAAATATTATTTTTTCTGGGTGTCCAAAAGGCCTATTTCATTTTCTTCGGATGGACGAAAAACCTTCCAAACCATCAACACTGCTATTTCATAGCAGTATTGATGATTTTGAACCTTTTTATACAGTTTGGTTGCTACTAGAAACACAAAAAAGACTTCTAGTAAGAGATATATCATTAAATAATGTCATTGCAAACTTTTCTTCTGACCGAACCCATTTTCTTCGGGTGTCAGAGTAGCGTGTAATGTCAGTCTGTAAATAGGGATGTCCTTATCTGAATAGGATCTGAAGTCAGGATTGCAGGATTCTGATTAAGAGCAATTTTATTTCAAATTGATTTATTTTGCAATGAAAAATCATGATTCATGACTAGGATAGGATATCATTTTTATCCTGCGGGAGAGGAAATCCGAGAATACAGCTTAACCATTGGGCAAACCACGACCTCTCGTGCAGATACCAGTTCCGAATCAGCGTGGAGGTTTTTTTGGATTATCGTATTTCTCATTTTTCCAGTGCATGGACCTGGTTGGTGGAGGGAAGCCACCAGCAGCGCTTACATGAACCATCGTGCACCGGCGAGACGCCCAGCAGACTTCTCGCATATAAAAATCATCCCTGACGGGATTCGAACCTGTGTCAAGACGATCAGAGAAGCGTAGCTCGAAGCGTATTCTCGACGCTTTATCGATTGAACTCACTGAGCACCAGGGACTTTATAATCATAGTTGATCTTGATTATTTCGCTACAATCAAAATGAGAAACAAACATACCATATTATTTTTGATTTAAAGGAAATTTAAAGGAAAGTTTTATATCATTACAAACAGGGGTCTGATCACCACACAAACATGCAGTAAAATTCTGAAATGGTGTCCACACGAGAGGTCATGGTTCACCATAGGATTAAGCTGCATTCACTGCTCCTCTGTCACAGGATAAAAATGATATCCTATCCCATATATTTTCACCAGATATTAATGTGCATCTACGATGCCGAATCTCAAATAGGAGAAGATGGAACACTTCTAATCGGCCATAAGATGGGATGCAGTAGACTTTGCAATGTTAATAAGACTTCTACTACATGCTGTCCAGGATTCTATGGATCAGAATGCCGACCGTATGTTGTTGTTTTTTTTTGTTATTTTTTTTTATCATTTCATAGCCACTTCTCAGTGTGGATCACCCTGTCCAATGCCCTGTAACAGCGGCCACGTATATACGGATGAGGTTACAATTGCTGAAAAGATATTTATTTTATACAATGATTTGGATTTATGGGAGCAAAATGATTGCCAAACTGACCTGCGATATTATATATATTATATGCTTGGTGGTAAATTGAAACCTGCTTCCTTTGGACAAATGAAAAGATATTTCCAGATAATCAACACTGCTATAGAATGTGTTACAGTTTTCGAATATATATTCAAAATAAGATAGTTTAAATATTCTTCTAATCAGAACTTTAATTATAATTATTTATAATATATATTGATAATGAGCTATCAAACATGGTAGATTCTTCTTCTTTGAATTTCTGAGTAGCAGAGTGGCCGAAATTCTGTATGTGTGTGGTTGAATAATATGGTTTTTGACTCTGTTCAGTGGGGGACAAGCATTATCAGGCAAATCAGGAAAATCTTATTTTATTTCTTGGAAATGAAATTTATTTGCAAACTTTTATACTAATTTAATTACTGAATATATTGACTAGTAGCTCTTTCGCAACTGAAGTGGTTGTTAGTCGGTTCCTTTTATGCACTGCTTTAAACCATTCCGACAGCAAACTTTCATTATAAAAACTAATAACAATAATAATAGGATATTTTTCTTTTTATCGAAATTCACTCTGAGCAAGGCCGGAAGCAGCTCCCAAAAGAAACCAACCAACGGCCACTCAATAGCGAAGAGCTACTAAAAGCTGAAGTACCAGCAACTGCACTCTAAACGGAAAACATCCCAAACAGAACTGAACCGTCATGGTAAGGTACGAAGGGGTGGTATCTGCCCTGGGCGATGGTAAAACCATCTACCACTTCTTAAAGATAAGATTGGACTTAATTTTTATCCTGAGAGAAAAGAATGCCAAAAATACAGTTTAACTATATGGCAGACCATAACCTCTCGTGCAGACAACAATTCTTAATCGGGGTGAAGGGTTTTGACCTAACATGTTGTACACAAGTATTGCTCATGCGAACCACCGTGGACAGGCGAGGGGCACGCGTGTATTGCTCGTTGAAGGCTTTTTTGTTCATTGATCTTGATCATACTTTGCCGGGGTTTAAACCCGCGCCATTCATCATGTATTACGTTCGGCAGCTATCGTCGCTATCATCCCGCCACTGCGGCCCACGATATCTGTAGTAATATTTTTATTTTCCATCTTTTTAGTTGCCGTGGTCCAACTTATAATGCATGTAATAATAAAGGACTGTGCTATGATGGAGAGAAGGGTACTGGACTATGCACTTGCAATATGAATTTTACTGGAGACCAATGTGATATGTGTGTTAATACAACCAAATACGGACCAACATGCCAATCAGGTATGCTCATGACCAAGAGATAATATCATGGCTAAAAATTTTAGTAATTGTAGCCTTAAAACTCTGATTTTTTTGTTTCATTTTAATACACTGTGAGTTGTACAGCGTCTGTACAACTCAGCCCTGTTTTTGACATCTGAATTCAAGTGATGGATTTGAGCAAAAGTATGTATCTGTTGTTTACCAATAATCAACAAACAAGGATTTATATATATCTACCATCTTATCCTAATAGATTTACCAATATAATGAATTTTCACTCTTCAGAAAGTGAACAGTACACTATCCTGAGCAAGAGTTATTCTTGTAGGAAAGACGTGCATCACCCGATTTTACAAGGCCTACTACTCTGGGCAGAGTGATGGACGTGGGTTCATTGAGTTAGACTTGGAGGGACTTGAACCCGAGATCCTCATTCATCTAACACTATCATGGTTAAAATCTTGTTTAGCAATGATCTACAAACGGTATATTTCTCCTTTCTTACCCTTTTTCATTTAATTTTATCAATATAACCAATCTTCCCACCGAAGACTGTTCCTGCCAGCATGGAAACTGTAGCAATACAATTATCAGCCATGGAGAATGCGAGCAAGGTTCATGTGAATCAGGTTGGGCTGGGGAAAACTGTGACAGAGCAATTAAGTATTGTGGAAATGGATCACTAACTTGCCACCAGTTTGCCACTTGTGTGGTGGGATCAAATGGTACAGAAAGGTAAAAGCAGACAGGATAGGATAGGGATTGAATATCATTTTTATCCTGCGGGAGAGGAAAGCCGAGAATACAGCTTAACCGACCTGCACGACCTCTTGTGCAGATACCATTTCTGAATCGGGGTGAAGGTTTTTGGATTATCGTATTTCTCATTTTTCCTATGCATGGACCTGGTTGGTGGAGGAAGCCGTAAGCAGCGCTTACGCGAACCACCCTACACCGGTAAGGCGTCCAGCAGACCTCTTGCATATAATCATCATCCCCTACAGGATTCGAACCTGCGTCATGGCGATCAGAGATGCGTAGCTCGAAGCATATTCCCAACGCTTTACCGATTGAGCTAGCCGTGCCTAACTCCTAAAAAATTCAGTAAATCTTGCTCATTATGTTCAATGTTAGGATTTTCTTTGAGGGTGTTTCTACAAAAACAATTTAAATTATCAGTTAAACAGAAATTAAAAATGATTATCATTTAGTTCATAGCCAAACTTTCACACTGAAGCATAAGGCTTCGCTCCACATTTGCATAGAAGTTATGTTTTTCTCGATTTGTTTTATTTTAACCTTGCATGATAGAGCAATGTTGCATTTTTTATTCTTTTTTACATTTCCCGCCCAACTGAACAGTTTGATATTAAAGGTATCAGATGGATTTGTTCCATCGCATAGATTTGTGCTTTGGAGGCATGTGACCACTATGATATACACAAAGCATGTAGCCTTGTATCCCCGTTTTAATTTTTTATACCTGCAGTGAAGCAATGCTTCAAGAGGGCAACCTCACCTGTATTCAGCCTTTACTAGATGTTGATAGACGATGTGATCTAATCAAGTAGGCATTTGATTCTTTCAATACCTTTTTTGATATCTGTTTCCTTATTTTTCAGCTGCATATGTGATCCAGGATACACAGGGTCAGGAGATGACTGCTTTGACTTCAATCCTTGTGAAAACCTTGAAAAAAGTGGATGTGATGAAAATTCATATTGTCTTCATGTTGGTTCTGGAAAAACCACTTGTGAATGCTTGCCCAACTACTCTGGTAAATTGAGTTTAAGATTTTTTTTGCTTTTTTACTGAAATTCACTCTGAGTAAGGCTGGAAGCATTGCTTAAAAGGAACCAACTAACTGCCACTCAAAAAACAAAGAGTTACTTCAAAATATTGTAGCACACCAGTAACTGTACTCTGAGGGGAATATCCCAAAGTAGGCTGAACTGCTATAATCAAGTGCAGTGAATGGAATTTGCCCTGGGTGATATTTATTTGCTTCCTGCATGTATCCTAAGGCAAGAAATTTCATTTTACTCTTAACAAAACTGGCCTTATGTCAGGAATATAGACACTCAAAAAAAAGAGCGTCGCAGCCTAATGAAAATTCACAAGAAAAAGACTCAAGATTGTTAGTTTGATTATCGATAATTCTATAAGAACTGATAAGCACATAAACACTTTCACCCGCTCAGGGTGTGATGACCCAGGGCTAAACCATGAAAATACAGCATATAAGTGGTCTCTGTTAAAGGGCCTTAATAAGGGTGTTCTACCCAAATGAGATATTATAAAATAAAATTCGAAACATTTCGAAAACTTTTAATATTATTATTTCCCCATTGGTTGGTGGAGGAAGCTGTGCTTACGTGAACCAATGTGCATCGTCGAGGCGTCAAGCAGACCTCTCACAGGATTCGAACTCGGTAAATAAGTAGCTTGAAGCATATTCAAAATGCTTTAAAGATTGAGCCAACCGGGCACCCTAAACATCTCGTGTCTACATATAATATTGTTATTTTCCCAGGGGATGGCCGCGTCTGCACACCAGTGGATCCTTGTGCCTCAATGAATAACGGTCAATGCTCAGATTTTGCCCAATGCATCTTCACTGGTCCTGGACAGAGGAAATGTCAATGTATAGAAGGCTTTAGAGGAGATGGATTCGCCTGTGAAGAAATCAATATTTGTTTGGAAAATAATGGTGAATGTGCACAGAGGGCTCAGTGAGTAAAAGCATTGAAAATTGAAACAAAATTAAAAATCAAGTCATAGTCCAAAAGTAGGGCTGGGCAAAAGCGTTCATTAGGAATTCGAATACGATTCAAATTTTTTTTTAAATTGGATTCAATCATTTATTCTATATGTCATATTTACTCTTAAAAAAAATAAAATTGTCGAACCATGAAAATCAAGAAATTTTTTTTTTTAGGTTCTCCGAAGTATTTGCTACGGCCTGTCCGTGAACCTACCGGGGGCTTATACCCAACAACCGTTAGGCACGGACCTTTGTAGTGACTGTGTATCTGTTCTACGTTATAGCTACCCAAGAAGTGCCTTGCTGAAGGGCACGCTCGGTGGTGAAAAAAATCAAGAAATTTATAGATATGAAATAATAATATTAGCATAAACAGACTTAAAAGCAATCTATTTTCACCATGGCTGAGAGCAATAAGTTCCACATTTTAACGATATAATTCAATCGATTGTTGTCAAATTTGACCAAGATCCATTGTATTTTGTCATTAAAAATGAAAATTTCACTTTATTTTGCCTATTTTTGTTCCTATTGCCGATTCATGACTGATTCGATGTAATTGGGATTTGAAGCAATCCAAATTGTCGAATCGAATTTCCCACCCCTATCAACAGGGTTGCCACTTTTGGATTGAATTTTATCAATTTGGATACGTGATTGATTCAGGTCAGGGAAGTGGGTTATGTGAATGCAAATTTTTGCGGTTGGTTGGTAGGGTTTTTCTCATAATAAGTTTTTTGGAATCAGAATATATATTGGGAACATGAGGCACAGACAAGGCTGGTAGTACGGTACGGTACAGAGTTCGGTACGGTACGATTGAATTTTCTAGTACAGTACAATCCATTTTTCAATTTTCAATACTTGGTACTGTAAGGTGCGAAGTTCGATATTTATTCCATATCGTACCGTAATCTTTTTCGTACCTTCGCGTTACACCATATTCTTCTGAAATGAATTCGAAAAAATTATTTCATTTAACTTTTATGCCGTTTCATAACATGGCGCAGATAATATATTTTGTGTCTATTAAAGAATACTCTAAACTAAAGGATAATTTTAAAATAATTTGCGGAGTGATGAAAATAATATCGTACAGTACTGTTCGGAAAATTTTCATAAGGTATAGTACGAAGTTGAGTACAAAATTATTTTGCTGGTTCGAAGTACGATAAAAATTTTGTACCGTATCGTACTACTACCTTGGGCACAGATGACCTATTTAAGATTCTGGCTTAAGGATTTGTCTATTTCTCTCTAGATGTACAAAGACTGGACCTGGGACCCGAACTTGCAAATGCTTCGATGGATATGAAGGAGATGGTATAACATGCCTGGGTAATCTGCTGCAAGAAATTGCTTTGCGACCTGATTTGTCTCAACTACAAAGCTTTATAACAGAGTGGATATCTGTTAGAAGACTTTTCATGAATGTAAGTAAGCATTGCAAGAAAATACTGAATCTAACACGTAACTGTAACTTTCCCAGTGAGTCCGGCTCGCTTATCCATGCCCACCACCTAACCCAGGGTGTATTAACTTGGGTAGGCTAAGCCGAATAGGAAAACATCATATCTTTCCAGCAAATGTTACCCTGTCCGTCTATAAGGGACCGCTGTTACAGGGCCTTGGACAGGGTGATCCACTCTAAGAAGTGGCTGTAAAATAATAAAAAAAACTGTGAACTAATTACGAAATGTGTATTTTTATGCTTTTTTATTGTTGACAATTCTGGGTATGTTTTTGACTATTCAAAGTTTTGATTTTGCACTAAAAATTAATAAATTAGTATTATTCGGGCCTGGATCCAACAAATATTTATATTAAAATCCAGCTGATGTATTCTCCTCGTTTTTCTCTCCACCGATAGATCGGTAATCACCGTATTGATTTGTGGTAATAAACGTACTTCCCTTCCCCATTTCTATCAAAAAGCCTCATTTTCTTTAATTTAAGTCGATCTTTTGATTTCATTTTGATGCCCATGGCTTTTTGGGCAATGGTGCTCTGAGATTCATCTTTCAATAATATTTGTTGTTATATATGTCTAAATATCAGTATTTATATTCATGCACAAATATTATTATTGGTCAGACTTTTGTTTATATATGGCTTTTTTATATTTTTAGTTACGTTCCGGCTTCACATGCTTTTTACCCATTGACTCAGCCTGGTTGTCATTATCCAGTGAAGAAACTACCTTCTGGCTAACTGAAAGACATTTGCCGTTCTTGCTGAAGAACCATATCGTACAGAGTAAGTTTTGTTTTTGTTCAGTACCTTTTTTCGGTCTTGATCAAATTAACAAATTTTAAGAAGTGTTAGATAGTTACACTGTTACACTTTATCAACGTGGTTCAGTTCCGTTTGGGATGTTTTACGCTTAGAGTGCAGTTGCTGGTACTACATCTTTTAGTAGCTCTTTGCTATTAAGTGGCCGTTACTTGGTTATTTATAGGCTCTGCTTCCGGCCTTGTTCAGAGTGAATTCAATGAAAAGAAAACAAGTCAAATACTCAGACACCTGAGGAAAATATAAGTTTGTTTGAGATAAAGGTTTGCGGATTATCTTTGAATATGAAAAATACAATAAAACAATTTTTATCATGTTGTCATCGCAAGTTGCAGATCTCGGCTTTGAGTCCCGGCGAGTTCTGCTCATTTCATGCTCACCGCTCAACACAAAGTGTAAACACTCGGGGAGGCTTGTTTGAACTGGAAAGATCATATCTCTCCATTAACACTAACCCTGTTCATTTCTGAGTGGCCGCTGGTACCTGGCCTTGTTCAGAGTCATCCACTCAAATGTGTCTCAAAAAAATTCTACTGAATACATTTCCTGATTGACAATTTTGCACCATTTCTACAGGGAAACTTCCAACAAGAACCCTCAATGACTTGATTGAACAGAAAGTACAAACTTTACTTAACAGTGTCAAACTAGATATCAACAATGTCACTGTTGAATCAACAGACACAGTAAGTAGGGAGGTTAACGTACTTTTTTTCTAACTTCACCCTCATCAAGGCCAAAACCACTAATGCAAAGAGCCAACTAAGGGCTGCTTCAATAGCTGGTGCCCGGTCAATCGATAAACCGTTGGGAATATGTTCGAATCCTGTGAGGGATGATGATTATATGCGAGAGGTCTGCTGGACGCCTCGCCTGTGAACGGTGGTTTGCGTAAGCGCCACTTACGGCTTCCTCCACCAACCAGGTCCATGCACAGGAAAAATGAGAAATACGATAATCAAAAAACCTTCACCCCGATTCGGAACTGGTATCTATCTGCACGAGAGGTCAAGGTTCGCCATATCATTAGGTTGTATTCTCGGCTTTGGTCTCCCGCAGGATAAAAATGAAATCCTATACTATCCTAGCTAAAGCTACTACAGATGGTAGAAGCTGAAACTGAATAATAAGCAAGAAAGGCGAGAAGAACTGAACCGCTATAAGGAAGTGCAGTGTATCTGTCGTGGGCAATGCCAAAACCATCTTGTATAACCATCACTTGTATATGTGTGCAGAAAGACTCCTGGACCCATTGTTTAATACTTTATATTCTTTCTATAGCATCTTTGCATAAAGCATATGGATCTATGAAAGAAATCTCGGTGTTGATTTTTTTCATAATGAAATGAAATGAACTTTATTTCACAGTGTACAATTAACAATGTTTACAATTATATCTGGCTACGAGATTTATCTTGCGTCTTGTGATTCCATCCCATGTGGAACCAATGAAGAACCAATAAGTTATCGAGCATCGTCCCAAGGCTGTGGGTTACAGTGCCTCGCCCAGGGGCATCCCACGTGTATTGCTCGCTGAAAGCTTTTTTGTTCACCGATCTTGATCATACTTTACCGATGTTTGTACCCGCGGCATTCATTATGTATTACGTTTGGCAGTTATCGTCGCTTCCATCACACAACGGTGGCCCATAATGTGAATGGGTGTGAGTTGGTAGTCAGATGAGTTTATCAATATTATTTCATTTCAGAATGTTGGAGCAAACATCACAGAGAAATCAAGTTTACCAACAATTGGTAAAACCAACGCAAAGCTGTTAGTGTCAAATTTACCCGTCTCGAATGATGGACTGATACACATTATTGACAATGTTTTGCTGCCACCTAGAGATGTTGTTCAAGATTACCCAACTTTGAGTGCAATTTCGTCAGTAAGTAGAGATGTAGATAATGAACGTTATAGACATGGTTCATTCCAACTGACAAAAAGCAACATATGCATGGGTGCCCGGTTAGTACAGTCGTTAAAGAGTTGAGAATACACTTTGGACTACGCATCTCTAGCTTGAAATCCTGCGAGGAATATGTGAAAAGTCTGCTGGGTGCTTCCAGTGCTCGGTGGTTCACGTAAACCATGTCCATGCTCAGGAAAAATGAGTAAAATGTCAGTTAAAACCTTTACCATGGTTCGGAACTGGTATCTGTAGAAGTCGTGGTTTGCCATATGATTAAGTAATATTCTCGGCTTTGCTCTTCCCCAAGATAGAAATGAAGCCCTAGCGTATTTACAAGAACAATTGCTTTATTCGATACTTAGTTGTTACCGGTATTTGTGCTTCGTTCAGGGTGTTCCCATCTAATGAGAGGCCATAAAAAATACAATAAAATGATACACACTAGACAAATATTAAAATTTATGTGATATCCAATCCGATTCCAAAAATGTTAACGTTATAAATTTCAGATTTAAATTAATATTTTTATTGGGTTACTTGGAAATTCATAATAAGTGTGGTAGCAACTACTAACCAACTAACAAACGAACCCTTTTATGACACGGAGCTATTTTACAATGTAGTAACAACAAATCTTAACCCAAATCTCTAAGACTTAAAACACTTCATGAAGAACTGTACCCTTATAGTGCAATGCAATGAATGGTGTGATCTTTGGCCGATGGTACAACAGTCTATCTGCTCCTTTTTGTTATGTCTTTTGTCATTCGCTTAAAGCAAGATCAGAAGCAGTGCTCAAAAACCTGACTAACGGCCACTCAAACGGCTCAGAGCTGCAAAACGTAGTAGCATAATCTGCTTAGTTGCCATCGTAAAGGGCATTACATTAGGACTTTTCTAAACCCAACAACTACAAGGCATTTACATATATCTAGTGCATGATTTAACCATGTTCACTATTATCTTATCTGTATTTATTATCAGAACACAACTGGAACACCGCTTACACCTTTCTCACTGTTTTTGAAATCTCTCGTGTCCACTGGAGTGATTGATCAGATTGAAGAAACTCTCACTTCCTACACTCTGTTCCTGGCACCCAACACATCTACAAAGTGAGGAAATTCCTTGATTTGACGTTTACTGTTGTATTCTATAAAATTCGTACTGTTGCCTTGTGTTTAGCATTTGGCACTCATTATTTTGGGCTAAATCAGCAATACTTGCAAATGCTAAATCACCATTACTTGTAAATGCTAA
This sequence comes from Styela plicata, assembly GCA_963675895.2. Classification (NCBI taxonomy): domain Eukaryota; kingdom Metazoa; phylum Chordata; class Ascidiacea; order Stolidobranchia; family Styelidae; genus Styela; species Styela plicata. Next base: position 16,881,152 of record OZ023142.1, on the reverse strand, counting down.
ATCACCATTACTTGCAAATGCTAAATCACTGTTAATTGCAGATGATAAATCACCATTACATGCAAACGTTAAATCACCATTACTTGCAAACGATGAATCACCATCACTTGCAAACGCTAAATCACCATTACATTCAAACAATATATTTTGATGTGGGGGAGCTTGCTTTGTTGACTGATGGCCATATCTCCCTCTCCCAATCAATACTGGAAAATTGTCCTTTGCTGTTTGTCATGTTTATTTTGCATGTATATTAATTTGTAGATAAAATATCGCTCTCTGTCTTGTTAGATGATTCACATCTTCGTTAAATTGATGGAAAAGAAGGCTGGTCAAGTTTTGCATTGGATTAGTTTTTGATGTTGGATAATAAACTTTTTTATTTGCTTTTTTGTTAAAGTTTACTTAGAACAAAGCCAAAGCAGAACACAGAAGGAACCGACTATGTCCGTTAAATTGCAATGAACTACTACAAAATGTAGGACAGCTACCTCACTCTAAGTGTAAAACATCTCCAACAGAACTGTGCACTGCAGTAAAGTAGAGTGATATTATCTGCCCGGGGTGATGCTCTACAGCTTCTTTATCTAATTTTAGTCGCTTCTAGCGGCATGTGGGGAACACATGTCTAAAGCTCATGCTTACAGGGCAGGGTTTATTTATATTGTGTGTATATTGTATGTTCTTATGCTATGTAGCTTAGTTTCTTTTATAAGTTTCATTTAATATGTGTTTGTTATCTGGTGGCCGTAGACAACTTTATACTTTGAATTTCATCCTCACTTTAGAAGAGGTTTAGAACCTTTGTTACAATCTGTGTGTGTTTGAATATGAAATTCCCATTCCTAATTATAGCGTTAATAGACATCTATCAGGGATGGGGGTTCCTTAGTTCCTATTCCTGCATTTCATGTAGCTCTTTAGGGGCTTAAGGAAATTTTCAAGTATGATTTATCTTCTGTGGCCTTGCTCTGAGCGAATTTTAAGAATAAAAAAAAATATTAATTTTACCTAATTATTTTATTTCAATTTTAGTTTTCCGAACAAAACTGTGACGGGACAGGAAATATCCGACATCCTGCGTTACCATATCATACCGAACAAACTGATCAGAGTCGAAGATATCAACAGTGGTCAACATGAGAGCACACTACTTGGACCTGGCTATAAGGCAAGTTTTTGATAAATTTTTACTGTTTTTCTGCTATAATTGAAAATCTCAGTAGCATAATCAGTAGAGCGATTAGCTTTCTAAGCTTATCAGACATTGTGGTCTTGGGGTTATCATGTTGGCATTGCAGGCTGAAGATGCCGGGTTAGAGTCTCGATGATCCCAGCTTGTTAATCAATGCCCACCAACCCAGGGTGTAATAACTTGGGTAGGCTAAGTGAATGGTTGAAAGATCATATCTTTCCAAGAGCTCTAAACTTGTTTGTCTACAAGTGGCCGCAGATACAGGGCCATGGTTTGGGGAATCCACTGCAGGAGTGTGTATGGAAAATTGGAAAAACTGATTCAATTTGGTCATCAGGAGATCTTTGTTTCGAAGTAAATTTCCAAAGTCTACTCTACTCTTCAACAAAAAAATGTAACAAAATCACTGATCTTTGACAGTAATTTTACTTGGCGGCATTGGAAAATTTCGAAATTGACTTTTTTGGCCAAATACGTGGTGTTGATGGAACGCACAGCGAAGGTCAACAGCTCATACTTGGCATAAATCATATCAACATGGCATTTTTTAACTTTGAAAAAATGCAATCACTGCAAACGACCATTAAATTCACCGTACTTTTGTTACAATGTATGTATAAAAAAACTAAAGCTTATTTAGCCCTCACTGGCACACATATTGCTCAAACAAGGATTATGATTCATGACTCACAACCTTTCCAATGGTTGATCAAGAATTTAATTTAACACTTGTTTCCCAGGTAACTCTTGTGAAGAGACATGACGTTATACTGGTGAATGGACAAAGTGTGTCTGTACAAGGGATAAGGACTGCTACAGGTTTACTGCAATAGATTTCAATTTTTTATCGGAAATGTCAGGCAAACAGGGTGTGAAGTTCCCAAACATTGTTAAGTGAAATATAAAACCTTCTTCCTTGCTTACGTGTGACTTCGGATCCATATGTAGATGTTGCCACAAGGATGCTTGATTGAGATATTGTCAAAGTCAAGGACAGAAATAACACGGCCTCTTTCCACAAAATTACAAGTATTACAAGCTTTCGTTAAGTCATATCCTAACTTCTTCAGACAAAACAAGATATGACTCCAAAATTTCAAGTACTGTATATTAATAAGTGTGTAGGCTTGGTCGAAACCAACAAGAGTATTCTTTTCCCAATGACATTAAAACTATTAGCTTGCAAGCAGTGACTGCTCCAATCAGAAATATCATTTTGCCAAGCATGAGCCACAGATGGACCACCTCTCATTGACGCGGTCCATCAGTGACCCATGCTTAGCAACAGATCTTTTGACAAACTTTCCAAAGGGATCCTAATAACTGAGTACCGTAGTTACCCGCCTAAATCACACATTTTTCACTATTTATATCCAATACGAGTTGGGAAAAGTATATATATTTATTTTTTATGTTTTATTTTTATACAGGAATCATCCATGGATTGTCTGATATGTTTCTAACTGTGGCAAAGTCCAGGTGTGATGGCTCTTCAACACACAACAAGCAGACTATCTGCCTTCCATGTTCTTATCCAAATAGATGTCCTGTTGATTCCACGCTTATTTCAAGGGTTAGTACCGGCACATAGTTATATCTAATTTGCGTTAACTCGCAATAAATTTTTTTGAAATTGTTGAAACTAGGGGGTCTCTGTCATGTGCATTAAATATAAATACAACATAAGAGGTGCCCGGTTAGCTCGATCAGTAAAGCGTTGGGAATACGCTTCGAGCTATGCATCACTAATGTCCTGCGTTCGAATCCCTCTGAGGAATGATGCGAGAGGTCTGCTGGACGCCTCGTTGGTGGTTCACATAAGACCTGCTTACGGCCTTTTTCCACCAACCATGTCCATGCACAAAAAAGTGCATAAAATGTTAAGCCAAAAACCTTAACCCCCGATTAGGAACTGGTGTCTGTACGAGAGGTCATTGCCATATGGTTAAGTTGCATTCTCAGCTTTCCTCTCCCGCAGAACGAAAATGAAATCCTAACCCTACTTCAGGTAGTAAATCCAGAAATATTTGATGGGTGGAGGGTGGTTTTAGTCACAAAACTATGACATCCTAATGTTCACCGCTGCAAAAATAAAAATTAAAAACTAGGCGTACAATTTTACTGCTGAATTCTTTAAGAAAATTAAATTTAGAATTTTACTGAAAAAAACATTTTGAGTTAGGCCTGTTTTATTGAACGTTGAAGATATGTTAAGAATAATGCTAATTGATAAATTTTTCGACATCGGTGCGCAAAAATCTTTTTTCATTATTTTACTTTCATTCATTTTTTCGGTTATGGATACTTACGGGAAAATGAATCTTCTTCCACTCATCCACACCTACCAATAGCCTTAAATTCAGGCATCATTGCCTAGCGGTTAACATGTTGGTAGCTCAGGTTGTAGATCTCGGGTTCGAGTCCTGGCAAATCCAGTTTGTTAATCCATTCGCACCACTCAACCCAGAGTGTAATAAATTTGGTAGGCTAAGCCCAACAGGATAGATCATATCTTGCCAACAACTTTAACCCTATCCGTCTATAAGTGGCCGCTAGTCAAGGGCTTTGGACAGGATGATCCATTCCAAGAATGGGTATAAATAAAATAATTGATCTCTTTATCCGTTTCAGAGTCATTGCATGTACCATCACAAAACTGGTGGTGGGGCAATCAAAGGCAGTGTGGGTTGCCAGATGAATTGTGCAAAACAAGTCAGTATTGCTAAGTGTTGTGAGGGATACTATGCCCAGGGATGTGATCCTTGCCCGGGTGGACTTGGCAACATATGTTTCGGGAGAGGAAAGTGTGTTGATGGAATAAAAGGAAATGGTTAGCATATCAAGATTGTCTGTACTTCAATTTTTTTCAAATATTTTATTATTTACTGTTGGCCTCTATTTGGGAACCTGGCTTTTAATCACAAAAAAATTCTCAAATGGGTGCCTGTTTAGATCAATTGTTGAAGTGTTGAAAATATGCTTCAAGCTATGCATCTCTGATCTTCCTGGCATATGTTGAAATTCTGTAATTCTGGGGTGAATATATGTTAGAGGTCTCCTGGATGCTTCACTGATGCATTCGTGTAAACACTGCTGATGGCTTCCTCCTCCGACCACGTCATGTAGAAAATAAGAAATATGTTAATTCGAAAGCTTCACTCTCAATTCAAAACTGATGTATGCAGTAGAGGTTGTGGTTCGCCATATGGTCCTATTCTCGACTTTCCTCTTCTGCGGTATAGAAAACGAAATCCTATCCTATACTACGCAATTATGGGCAGTTCTCTTTTTCAGTTGAAATTCACTCTAAGCAAGCAAAACAACACACTAATAATCACTAATATGTGTAAGAGTGGCACGGAATCAAAATTAGTAACTGCACACCTAGCGCGAAACATCTTGTATAAAAGCGAACCAGTATAGTAGAGCGATATAGTATAGAGTGCAATAAGTGGTATCTGCCCAAGCGATTGTAAATCTGTCTATCACTCCTTTATTTTGTTTCATTTTTTTTCTTATATCAAGCAGGAAGCCCTACTCATACCCATTGCAAAACATATTCTAGACCGATAGGAACAAGCTTTAGAATAGTCCTAACATAATCCTGCGTGTCGCAGGAAGGAACTAAAAGAAAACAATGGAGGGGGTATATGGTTTTACCACTGTGCGGGGCAGATACTACTTTCTGCACTTTGCCATAGCAGTTCAGTGCAGTTACTGCCACCTCATCTTGTAGCAGCTCTTTGCTATAAAGTGGCCGTTAGTTGGTTCCTTTTGGTCACTGCTTTCGGCCTTGCTCAGATCGAATTTCACTAAAAAATATGTCTGCTTTGAGGCAAATAAATGTCATCTTCAGGCTGCATGATTCATCAGTGACTCACTCAGTGTCATCAGTGACAAAATATGATCAGGAGAATAATAATAATAAATATTTTTATTTACTCAGGTACTTGTATATGTAGTGATCCTAAATACTCTGGAGTTGCGTGTGAGACCTGTGCTAAGGATAGATTTGGCAGGAATTGTGATCAGGAATGTAAATGTGTGAACGGAATATGCAATGATGGAATTGAAGGAGACGGCTCATGTTCCTGTAATATGGGTAAGGTACATCTTTTTTACCCTGCTTGGGATTTAGAGTGAAAAAGAAATTCTATTTCGAACAATTGCTGAAAATCTGATGTCTTAAAGACGTAATAAAGTGCTTAAGGCAAAAATTAGACTGTTTGGCACTTATTAAAGTGGAACATATTGAGAAATTCATATTACATCCACTGATTCTCAGTTTGTCCAAGTGTATGTAAGTTTAATTAAAATTTGAAGTTAAGAATTTAAAAAGTGAATGTGTGTTTATATTACATCATAACTGCTCATGAACTGAAAGAAACAGTTTATGTTCTTTTAACCTGAGTAAGGCTCATTTCAACATCTTTTTTATGACTACTCTTTAGAGTGGAACACCTTGACTACGGCCTTGTATTAAAACTATTTTCGAATAATGCAAAATCACAGAGATAGGTATCATTCATAGGAATCATTCAAACCAGATATGTATCCGATCCAAATCGATTTAAATTCTAGATTTAAAGTCATCAATTCTGTGTTAAAGTTTTAAGGAAAACTAATATCAACAATGCAAATGAATTAGCCGATATTGATGCATTCTCATTAATTATTATTGTTTTAATCTTTTATCAAAATCTTTTCATGTCAAGGCTTCCGAGGACAGTTCTGTGACAAAGCCGCAAACAGTAATGACACTTGTAACAACACGTGCCACAGTGCAGCTAATTGCGTTCCCGTGTTAGTCGGATCCGGAACCAAGTGTGAATGTATTGCTGGATATCAGGGAGATGGGAAAACTTGCACTGTCGTCAATCCTTGTAAAGATCCAAATATTAATACCGGATGCCATGAAAGTGCTTATTGTCAGTGAGTATTACTGATTCGTACAATTTTTGACTGGAATTAGAATCATACTTGAATTGCGAGACAGATTCGATCACTAAGCAATCATTAGTTTAAAAAGATTTTTCGTTGTAATTCACTGATTCACCGCAGGATCTAAATCTATACCTATCGGGATAAATGGCCGCATCAATGGCAGAGATACTATAAAATGAGCGACTACACTCTAAGAGGAAACATCCCAAACATTTTGGAACTTGTTTTATAATCATCAACGCTGCATAACAAGTATGTTTGCTTCTACAAATGATGGCACTGGCTTTTATGCCAATCTACATCTGTACACACTCAAGTGGGAAAATAAATTACAAAAAGCATTTATGCTGCAACCTCCATTGTCTAGGAAAGAAATATTTTTAAAATGACATCAGAAAAAGGGAATCAAATGCCGAAATAAAATTTGAAGTCATTTGTATTGGAAGGATAGGAGAGGTTATCATTTTTATACTGTGGGAGAGAAAAGCCGAGAATACAGCTTAACCGTATGGCGAACCACGACCTCTCCTGAAGATACCAGTTCCGAATCGAGGTGAAGGTTTTTGATTATTGATTTCTCATTTTTCCTGTGCATGGACCTGGTTGGTGGAGGAAGCTGTAAGCAGCGCTATGTGAACCACCGTGCACCGACGAGGCGACCTCTCACATATAATCATCATCCCTGACGGGATTCGAACCTGCGTCATGATGATCAGAGATGCGTAGCGCGAAGCGTATCCCCAATGCATTACCAAATGAGCTAACCAGGAACTCCTGAAGCAACAAATGTTTTCAATATTTCTGGGAGATGGGAAAACGTGCACCATGGTTGATCCTTGCACCAGGGAAATATTATACTACTTATATTTAAAAGTGGTCGATGGGTTCACCATTTCCCAGAGCAGATACCACTCACTGCACTTTACCATGGTGGTTCAGTTCCATTTGGGATGTTTTCGCTTGAAGTGCAGTTACTGGTACTGCACCTTTCAGTATCTCTTTGCTATAAAGTGGTCGTTAGTTGGTTCCTTTTAGGCTCTGCTTCCGGCCTTGCTCAGAGTGAATTTCAATAAAAAAAAATTCATTATAGTGGGGCAGACCTTATTGGATGTTTCTCAGAGTGAGGTGCTGGCAGTAGTTTTGTATTCAGACATTTGCAATATTAATAAACCTCATTTGATTCCTGTTGATGGCTGCTTTCACGCCAACCTTACTAATAGCAAATTTCCTTAAAAAAAATTCATTCATAATGTTTTAGTTTCCTGTTTTAATGTAACAATAGTAAACTAGATTCTATTGCGCAATCTTCCATGTTTGACGCTATTTAAAAACATCTTCTAAACTTTGACGTTTTTTTTAATCCCATAGGGTTCATTTCTTTGAGTTGGGTAATTGCTGGATATGGCATCTCACACTAATCATATCCGTTCACAAAAAATATCATTTAACGGTAAGCGGTAATCATTCAGCGGTAAGGCAAAAACCTTCGTCTCTGACTTAGGGCTGGTGTTTTCCAACGGGTCAAGGCATGTCATATGCTAAAACTTTATTCTTGATTTTTGTTTTCTGCAGAATAAAACTTAATCTGAATTTAACATTTTTAAGGTTACTAACTCCAGGAATTCACAAATGTTTTTGCAAAGAAAATTATGAAGGTGACGGCACATATTGCAAGCCAGTGAATCCTTGCTTGTACGGGTTTGCAGACAACTGTGATGCCAACGCAATATGTGTTCAAATCGGTGCTAATATGTCAAATTGTATTTGTAATTCTGGGTATGAAGGAGATGGAAAATCTTGCGATCCTGTGGATTTGTGCAGGAAAGGTTTGTGTATAATTATGTATCTTTTTACTAAACTCTGCTCACAGCTTTAGCGGCTTCTAAAATAGTGACAATTATCATCATAGATACCACTCGGGATGAATGATCATCTATGTATTATGACCAAGCAAAAACCTTTACCGAGATCTGACAAATTAAACTGATCCTGATTCAGCATCTATTACAGCTTGAATAACTTGAACAACTTTAAAACTTTCTGTACTAGAAAGAATCCAATGATCTACAAAAGCTATCATGCAGAAGTTATTGACAAGTTTTTCTTCGGGTATCTGAAATGTTCATTGTCAATAACTTCCGAAGAAAAACAAGTTTATACCATCCCCACCCCAGATAGTTGACCCACAAGGAAAAGATTCATTGATGCTAGCTTAAACATGCTATTTGCATCTGAATTTTCAATTGAATGTTACTATATGTACTCTCCATTTTCCTTCTCCTGATGGTTAAATATGTTATCATAGCCAGTGTGAGATCCTATGGAGTTGCCCTCTTAGCTCAATCAGTAAACCGTGCGAGATGATTATATGCGAGAGTGCTGCTGGACATGGTGGTTCACGTAAGCACTGCTTACGGCTTCCCCGCCACCATGTCCAGGCACAGGAAAAAATGAGTATAAATGTTAGGTCAAAATTGTCACCCCAGATTCGGAACTGGTGTCTGCACGAGAGGTCGTGGTTCGCCATATGGTTAAGCCCTATACTCGGCTTTCCTCTCCCGCAGGTTATAAATGAAAGCCCATCCTATCTTGAAACAACTTTTATTTATCTAAATGCATTTCATTCCCCTTTTCTGATGTCATTTTAAAAATATTTCTTCTTTAGACAATGGAGGTTGCAGCATAAATGCTGTTTGTAAAACAACCGGACCAGGAGTGAGAGATTGCACTTGTAAAAATGATTATGTTGGGAATGGAATCAATTGCACTGGTAAGTGTTCATTAAGTCAACAAATTTTCAGGGCTTATGTTCCTTTGGCGTACGACCTGCTGCAAAACACCTATAGAGTTGGCAAAAGATCTTGAGATTATCCGACTTGCCGATTAAAAAAAGACAAATTGACTGATTTATAAAAACAAAAATGTGCACCAAAGACGTGAACGAAATTTTTGAGTCATTCTGCATAACACAGCAAAATTGTAGCTGAAAGATATACTCTTGACATGATCTGTCGAAAATCGCCAGAAAAAAAGTGATGGAGCCAGAATTGCACGAAAAATTTGTATTTTTTTACAGTTTTATTAAACCAGTTGCTTTACACTAATTTAAGGAGGTTGGACCTTCTAGTAATGGGCATTGTAGGGGGGAGGGGAGGGGACTCCCATATGTGTTCAAATGTAAGATATTTAGTAGGCGAAACGAATTAATGACCTGTGCCTTTCTTGTCTGATTGTCGTTGGCTTGTCAGAAAGAAACAGAAACCAGTGCTATTATGGAATGCCAGAATGAAAGTTGCTTCTACTGAACTTTCACCTGAATAGTTATTTTCACATTTATGTTGTGTACTCTCTATCATTAGTCCATGCTACCTTGATTGACTAGACCTGGCATGCAAAATTTTGTACCAAATCTAATTAGCATTCATTTTAGTCCGTAATTTAATTCCTACACTTATTCCTCCAGGTACGATATTTTCTCACATATCTGGGAAACCAGAATTTGAATGGTTTACATTGATGGATAGCTTTGCTTCATTAGTTCCTCACACACTGAATAGTGAGGGACCACTCAATGTATTTTTACCTGCACAAGAAGACATGATGGCACTCCCTTCAAAATGGTTGTCGTATGAGGAGACAGCGACACAGGTAGATTTTGAAATTCTCCATTAATTGAAATTAATAAATTAATTATTAAATTAATTATTAAATCAAGTAATTAATTAAATTAATTAATTAATTAATTTAAATTGATTTCCATTAAATGAAATTAAAATTTTCATTTAAATACTTGACTGTCCAGCTGGCTCAATCGTTAAAGGCATTTGTGATATGCCTTTGAGCTGCACATCGTCAATTTTCCTGTGCTGAAGATTATAATATAAAGGAAGATATTTGACACATTGCCTGTACTTGATTTTTTACATGAATTGAACGCGAACGCGTGTTACTCTAATTGAATCTTTCTATAAAACTAATTCCCTTACACATTGTTAACTGTTCTGTGCTGAAGATTATAATATCGAGGAGGTTTCTTGACACATTGCCTGCACACGGTTCTTTACATGAATTGAACGCTAACGCGTGTTTCTTTCTTTGAATCTTTCTTTAAAACTAATTCTCGGACAAGTTTTTAAAGTTTATTCTAAATTATATTTGCTTTCCTGATAACTCTGTAATATGATATCTTTATTTATATCGCCTTTTGTGTCGAAATAAGCCAAGTCTATAAATGCTGGTTACGATATCATCCACCATTCATGTCAATGCATACTGAGCAGGAAAGATAGTGATTCAGCTTAGCAAAATCTCTGTCGTAGGCTTGAAACTTGTAACTACATTATAGGTCATGATTTGATGTATTCTCAGCTTGATTTTCCCGCTTGATAAAAATGATAAATTATTCTATATTGTCTGTTTACTCTCTTCATCAGAAGAATTTTCTATTAAAAACAGAAAATCAAAAATATATATATTTGCAGCAAAATTTAAAATATGTCTTTCAGGGTTTCTGTCAGTGATATAACTGCATAAATATCTACTGAATTTACAGTTCAGGATTTGGTAGTACTTTCAGCGGACCTTATGCATATAATCATTATCCCGGGCAAGATTCAAACTTATGTCAGAGATTTGTAACCCAATGCATATTCTTAATACTTTACTGACTGAGCTAATCTGGCACCCACGAACGAACTGCACGAGAGGTCGTATTCCGTCATAGGGTTGAATCATATTCTTGGTTTTCATATCACGATATGATAGTATAATGATAGGATTTCATTTTTATTTTGTGGGAGAGGAAAGCAGAGAATACAGCTTAACCATATGTCGCACTACAGCCTCTTGTGCAAATACCAGTTCCCCAGTTCCGAATTGGGGTAAAATATTTTGGCCGCTTATATTTCTCATTTTTCCTGTATGTGGGCTTGGTTGATGAAGGAAGCCGTGAGCAGTGCTTGTGTGAACCACCGTACACCGCTGATGCATGCAGCAGACCCCTTACATATAATCATCAGCTCCCTCGATATTCGAACTTATGTCTTAACGATCAGGGATGCTTAGCTCGAAGTGTATTCTCAACGCTTTACGGATTCGGCACCCCATCGAGCTAACAGAGCACCCCAATCCTATTCTAACTTCACCAGCGTACGTTGTTTTAGGACAGAATACTTGCAGGACGAATTTTCATTAGATAAGAAATTAAGAACTCTAATTAGGTTTTATATCCATCATGTGGATACGACAGAAAACAGTGAAGCACTGAGAGCGACTAATATTAAGTCTTAAATAAATTCCTTAAAGATTTATATTCACCAAACAGGATTTGAATTAACCTTAAATGCGTAACGTATTTCATTTTTATTTTGTGGGAGAGGAAAGCAGAGAATACAGCTTAACCATATGGCGCACCACAGCCTCTCATGCAAATACCGGTTCCCCAGTTCCGAATCTGGGTAAAATATTTTGGCTGCTTATATTTCTCATTTTTCCTGTATGTGGGCTTGGTTGATGGAGGAAGCCGTGAGCAGTGCTTTCGTGAACCACTGTACACCGCTGATGCATGCAGCAGACCCTTCACATAAAATCATCAGCTCCCTCGGTATTCGAACTTATGTCTTAACGATCAGAGATGCTTAGCTCGAAGTGTATTCTCAACGCTTTACGGATTCGGCACCCCATCGAACTAACCGGGCACCCCAATCCTATTCTAACTTCATCAGCGTACGTTGTTTTACGATAGAATATACTTGCGGGAAGAATTTTCATTGGATAAGAAATTAAGAACTCTAATTAGGTTTTATATCCATCATGTGGATACGACAGAAAACAGTGAAGCACTGAGAGCGACTAATATTAAGTCTTAAATAAATTCCTTAAAGATTTATATTCACCAAACAGGATTTGAATAAACTTTGAATGCGTAACGTAATATTTCCACAACTTTTTATTACAAATTTCAAATGTGCTCGACTTTTCTGTCTAGTTTAAAATCGTTTTCAACAGTAATTAAACTTATTATTATTGGCAGATATACCTGAACCACATCACTGGATGCGTAAATCTTGCAAACTTGACTGGTGTCACACAACTAAGAACCTTTGCAGGAGATGTTCTCAATATTTCTAAGACTGATTCAGGCTTTATGATCAACGAGAATATCAGGTAGGTTTGACACTTTCCGTAGAGAGTTTTACCGTCGCCCAGGCAGATACTACTCACTCAAACATAGCGGTTCAGTTCCATTTGGGAGGTTTTTTGCTCAGAGTGCAGTTGCTTGTAGTACATCTTGTAGTAGCTCTTTGCGATTAAGTTTGGTTCCTTTTAGACACTGCTCCCGGTCTTCCTCAGAGTGAATTTCAATGAAACAAAAATTGTTTTTAAATTGAATATAGCATTGTATCATTACGTATTGAATCATTCTGAATTAAAAAATTTAAGATATTTTGAAATTATTCATAATATTTGAATGGAACATATTCAGTGAAATAGGAAAAGCATATTATTTTGAATGAAATCATTTTGAATATTTTAATAAAAAACAATTAGAACAAAAGTTAAAAAAAGGAGAGCATGTTATTTGACTGAAAAAAGTTTCAAATTTTAAGTCGCCGCCATCTCATGTGGCTGCTTTCATATGATTAGATTATTGCAACCGTGCTTCAAGTGACTTTTGATAAATAAACAAAACTAAATGGATTAGATATTTGATTTGAAAATATATCCAACGAATATAATATTTATTTCCAGTGCGCTTGACGAACCAATAATCTTGAAACGGAAATCTGTATCCAATCTCTTCTTCTTTGACAATCATATTTATCAATCAGTCAAATAACTAATAGTTTCAATAAATACTACCATATTGTTTGTGGGCGCGATGGCCTAGTGGTTAAACATGTTGGCATCGCAGGTTGAAGATCTCGGGTTCAAGCCCCGGCGAGTCCGGCTTGCTTATCCATGCCCGCCAGGTTGTAATAACTTGGGTAGGCTAAGCCGAACAGGAAAAGATTATCTTTCCGGTAATTGTAACCCTGTTCGTTCACCCTTGGACAGGGTGATCCACTCTAAGAAGTGGCTATAAAAAAAAAATATCATTTTTTTCTTCCAGTGTGCTTGGCAAATCAATGAAATTCTGGAATGGAAATCTTTATCGTATCTCAGCTCCATTGGTACCAAAATCTGTATCAAGAGTCTCAAACGTGTCAGGAACACCATCAAAATTCTTTTCACAATTCTTACGGCCTTATATACAGAATACATCTGACTCGGACAATCCTTTATACAAAAACACAAAACTGTTATTGGATCATGGATTTAAATGGGTTGCAACTGTGAGTAATGTTGGTTTTTTTATAAAGTGTTTCTACAAAAGACCTGGTTGGTCTGTTAAAAAAATTTTTGTGGATGACAAAACCATGTAAGCATGCAAGCTTAAAACCCTGTAGGCTTCAGAATAGTCCTAGCGTATTTCCTTCGTGTCGTAAGAGGCGACTAAAAGGAAACAAAGAAGTGGTAGATGGCTTTACAATCGCCCGGGGAAGATACCACTCACTGCACTTCACCATGACGTTCCATTTGGGTTGTTTTCAGTTTAGAGTGCAGTTGCTGGTACTACATCTTTTAGTAGCTGTTTGGTATTAGTGGCCTTTAGTTGGTTCCTTTTAGGCTCTGCTTTCGGTCTTGCTTAGAGTCAGTTTCAATGAAAAAATAAAAAAAAAGAGCTGGTCTCATAAAAAATTCTAGGATGACAAGACAATCTAAGCATGCAATTATGGAAGCAGCAACTAAAAGGCACCAGCTAGACGACACCTATGTGACAATGACAATTTGTAAATGTTTGAATTGTAATCCTTGAAAATTTTGTCTTCATGATAATAATTTGTGGGCGCGATGGCCTAATGGGTAAACATATTGGCATCGCTGGTTGAAGACCTCGGGTGCAAGTTCTGACGAGTCCGGCTCGTTTATCCATGCCCATCACTCAACCCAGGGTGTAATAACTTGAGTAAGCTATGCCGGTTAGGAAAAGATCATATCTTTCCAACAATTGTAACCCTGTCTGTCTATAAGTGGCCGCTGTTACAGGTCCTTGGACAGGGTGATCCACTCTAGGAAGTGGCTATAAAAAACCAGCCCCTTCATGAAAATGAGGCCAAAATTATGTTCCTAACTTTTAGTTCTCTATATACAGTTATTGCAAACATCAGGGGATCTTCCACTTTTACAAAACTCTATACACAACCCATGGACATTCTTCCTGCCAACAAATGATGCTTTTGAGAACATGCCTGCTCAAAGATTGAGGTCTTTCATCAGTGATCAGACCTACGCCAGAGAGTATATCAGGTACAAAGCTTGGCTCTTTTTTACTGTCTGTGTTTGAGGTGATGGCATTCGGCTGAAATTAACAATGTTTATGACTTTGTCTAGTTACCTTGTGTCATGCTGTTCCATCTAGTATGAAACCAATGCGCCTTAGGACAGGTTAATGAACATTGCTCTAAGGCTGTAGGTTACAGTGCTTCGACGAAGGGCGTATCATGTTTAATGCTTTTGGGATAGGATTTATTTTCACCTTGAAGGAAAGGATGTCAGAAAATATGGCTTAATCTTGTGCAGATACCAGTTCCGTATCATGGGCCATAAAGGTTTTGGCTCAACATATTTTTCAATCATTTCCTGTGCATGAACCTGGTTAATGGAGGAAGCCATATTCAGTAACTCCGTGAACCGGCATGAGCTGATGAAGCGTCATGTAGACCTCTCGCATATTATCCTCATTCCTGACGTGATTCAAAGCTACATAAGGTGATCAGAGACAAAAAATATTCCCAATGATCGCGATGGCCTAGTGGTTAAACATGTTGGCACCGCAGTTCGAAGATCTCGGGTTTGAGCCCCGGTGAGTCTAGCTCGCTTATCCATGCCCACCAGTCAACCCAGGGTGTAATAACTTGGGTGGGCTATGCCGAGCAAGAAAAGATCATATCTTTCCAGTATTTATAACCCTGTCTGTCTATAAATGGGCGCTATAATAGGGCCTTGGACAGGGTGATCCACTCTGAGAAGTGGCTATAGAAAAAAAAACGATTGATCTAACCGTGCATTATACTCATTATGTTTAACACGAAATAAACACTGAATAAATATTCTTTTTCTAGATACCACATGGTTAGAGAAAGCTTTTATAGTTTGAATGATCTCGGCTCACAACAGAAACTGAAAACTATGCAAGGCTCAGAGTAAGAATTTAACATTTTTTTTTGTATGTATATTGTCTTTGTTACCAAGTGAAATTTAATACATCTTGAAAAAGGAAAATTTTATACTATGTATTTTGGGTCCTTGTGAATCAGTGAATTTCAAGTTATTTAAAGATCTGTTAACTTTTGTTAGCCATATTTTACCATAAAGTTTTAAGTATATTTGTAAGCTTTCATTAAGTCATAGGCCAAATTTTTGGATAAATTAAAATATGAGTTATAAACAAAGAATGATTGTTTGATTTATTGGCTTCATTTGTATATCAGATCTTGTTTTTGTCTGAAGAAGTTACACTATGACCCAGCGAAAGCTTACAAATATACTTGTGATTTTGTGGAAAAGATTGTGTTGTTTTTGTTTTGCATTCTTGGGAGACTAGTCGCATACAGATCCAAAGTTACAAGTACACAAGAGGAAGGTTTTACAGTTCACTAAAACGACACCCCAGAATGTAATCTATGTGATGTAACTTAAATAATTGGTGAACCCGGATCTGTCAGGCCATAGTCAGTGCGCATACAGTTTTGACAAATTGCTGTGAAACGTTCCCTGCATTGAAACAAAATAAACGAACAAAAGTAAAAGCAACATGATCTCTTTTAATAATATTACAAGTATACACCTCTTTTAAGAAGTGCTAAAAAAATAGCCAACTAACTAGCTCCCACTTAATAGCAAGAGCTACCATAAGATGTAGTACCAGCAACTGCACTCTAAGCGGAAAACATTCAAAACAGAACTGAACCGCCATGGTAAAGTGAAGTCAGTGGTATCTGTCCTTGACGATGATAGAATCATCTACCACTTCTTAAATTTGGCATATATCAACACTTTAATGCAAAAAAATAATTCCATGGAAAGAGATCATGTAGTTTTTGTTTTTGACTTCAATCCTATCTCAATCAAGCATACTTGGAACAAAAGTTGCCAACAGGTGCGGGTCAGACATACACAAGGAAGCATGACTTATTGCACAACACCCCAGATTTATGTTTAAATAAACAAATTTTTCTATTTTTGCAGTCTTCGTTTGAGCTGCGGGGCTGGTAGCAATCCATTTGGAAATATTGCGGTGAATGAAGGGGCCGCAACTGTAATTGGGTTCGATGTATTTTTCATCAAAACTTCTGACGGACAAGAGATGAAAGCTGCAGTGTATATTATTGATAAGGTATGTTCGGTGGTAGAGGGTTTTCATCATCACCCAGGGCAGAAACCACTCACTGCACTTTGCTGTGGAGGTTGAATTCTGTATGGGATGTTTTCTGCTTGAAGTGCAGATGCTAGTACTATATCTCGTAGTAGCTCTTTGAGATTCTGTGGCCGTTAGTCAGTTCTTTTATGCACTGCTTCAAGCCTTGCTTAGAGCGAATTTTAATAAAAGAGAGGGATTATTAGACTTGAGGTTTTTTCTGTAGGATGCTTTTTTATGTTTGTGATATATTTGTTTCTTTGCATTCTCCAGTGCATATGATTAGCTAATCAAGCTAACAGAAAGTACTAGTTTTGTGGCTATGCTCGGAAGGCATGAGACTACAGTTACAAAACGCAATGCAGGTGTGCATTCCATATTCGTTTTATTACCTAAAATGGATGAAAATGCAGCTGCACAAAGACAGTAAACTAATGTGTATTTTGGCCTCTCGTATGCAATCATTCTGCACAGGAATGGAACCCAGGACATTAATAATGCGTAGCTCAACTCCCCCCCCCCCTTACCTAAAACTAAGCTAACTGGCTAAGCAATAATACCCCTGCATCATTGAACATAAGGGTGTGTGGTAAAAGTATAACAATATTTAAAGCAGAATAAAGTTTTTTGCTATTCTCTGCCAAGATGCAGCCGTAGCGGTCATGGCAACAACATTATCTCATCAGAAACTCATTTTAGAAAAAATCGGCTTTATCAGCATGATCTATCAATGCCTGGTACTTGGCAAATACAATTTTCTAAAGATTTTTTAGTTGGCAACCTTTTGTGAATTCAATTTTCAACTGGATCAATCAAAACAACATGGAAAGATTTAAACTACAAATTTCATTCATCCAATGCGAGTCATTTATTCTTTCCTGAACGTTCTATCAATTAATTAATGAATTTTTCTTTATCCAGGTCTTGGATCCGCCATCCATAGGAGGCCGATGTGATGATATTAAGAATGTTACAATTACAACAGCTTGCAAGCTTTGTATAAGCAATGGAGGAGCACAATGTCCTGCAGGAACCACTCAGATTGCCAGGACTGAATGTGTAAGATTTCATAGCAACTTTTTTTTTGGGGTTTTGAATTATTTGCTGTCAGTGAACCTACCAGGGAGCTTATACCCAACAGCTGCTAGGCACAAACCTTTGTAGTGACTGTGCATCTGCTCTAGATTTCGGCTACCTGCCAATTGCTTTGCTGAACTGCCCGCTCTGCGGTGAAACGGCCGAGCATCAAACCATCAGCCATACAGACAGTAAGATTGCGCTTAACAGACTGAGCCATCGATCCAGGCTTTTATAGCAACTTGTAGCCATAGCAACTTGTAGCCTCAGTAAGGTACCCAAATAATAAGATTACATTTTTTCCCTACGAGAGAACAAAGCCAGGAATACTGCTGAGCCAAATGGCAAACCGCGATCTTTTGCACAGATACCAGGTCAAAGTCTAAGTTGAATCTTTTGCCTAGTCGTTCACAGTGTCGTTCAGTGTCGTTCACCCAGGACGCTAGAAATGCATAGTTGAGATGTATCCTTAGAACTTTACCAATTGGGTATCTGGGCATGGATTATAAAATTTCCTTTTTTTTTCGGTATTCTTGAATTGGTTTACCCTTCGGTAAATTCATGGCAAATGCCAAATTTTGTAAAATGTAAAATTTGGCATACCGTAATTCATGTCCTAAATGGGCACAATATGGTCAAATGTTCAGCTGTAAAAAACCCTGAGGCGTGTGGTGATCCACGAGATCAGGCATAGTTTAGGCTCTGTAGGTAAGGGCTTTAGAATAATCCTAACGTGTTTTCTGAGTGACGTAAGAGGTGACTAAAGGGAAACAAAGAAGTAGTAGATGGTTTTACCATTGCCCAGGGCAGATACCGCTCACTGCATTTTACCATGGCGGTTCAGTTACTCTTGGAATGTTTACCGTTTAGAGTGCACTTGCTCGTACCACATCTTTTAGCAGCTCTCTGCTTTGAAATGGCCGTTAGTTGGTTCCTTCCAGGTGCTGCTCCCGACCTTGCTCAGAGTGAATTTTAATAAAAAGAAAGTTGCCTAGTTCAAATTGGGAGTAAAGGTTCTTGGATAGTCTGTATTTAATTTCCAATGCCCAATTCCCAGTATGGTGAACGTACTTGCAAACAGGGGTTACGAAGGTGAAATATTTTAAGTACACAGGTAAAACGACAAATTGGTTCCGGTATTTGTACTTATTGTTTACCAAAAACATGCTTTTCCTAAAAGATAGACAAATATGAAAAAAGTTGATTTTTAAGACACTCATGGGGCAAATTTTGATCCAAGATGAAAAACAGCCAAAATAGGGTCAATGGCTTATAAAAAGTACATTTAGCCAGATTAGCCAAATAAGCCAGAACTGTTTTTCCTGTGTTTGATTCACTGACACGGTGGCATATGCTTGACAAAATAAAAATTTTGATTGGGTCAGCTATAGGGCTTTTTTTTTCATGGCCACTTTTTAGAGTGGATCACCCTGTCCAAGGTCCTGTAACAGCTTCCACTTATAGACAGACTGGGTTGAGTGGTGGGCATGGATAAGCAAGCCGGACTCGCTTAGACTCGAACCCGAGATCTTCAATCTGTGATGCCAACATGTTTAACCACTAGGCCAACGCTTACAGCAGGAAGAATATTTGCAATCATCTTATTTGTTTCAGAGAGTTCCAGTCTTCTCAACCAGCTCTGTAACAATCACAGGCTGCCAGTTATCATGTGCTTCATACAATATCACATATAAATGTTGCTTGAACCACTATGGACCGGATTGTCATGTATGCCCAGGTGAGTTGTTTCTACAATAGTGCATAGGTGGATCTGTGTTATGGTATATTTTTTTTTTTCACAAAAGAGAAAACAAACAGAAATAAAAAAATTGGAAAGTAAGTAAAACCTACAAATATATGTAAAGGGAGGCACTCCTCCAACGTACACACAATTGACATAACATAACCAGTCATCTCGCTAAAATAAAATAAGTTGACGGAATTTCTTGAATAATCACAGCTTTTCAACATAATTTTTATTTTTATTGAAATTCAGGCCAGAAGGAACCAACCACTAAATAGCTACTAAAAGGTTTAGTACCAGCAACTGCACTCTAAACAGAAAACATCCCAAACGGAACTGAACTGTTATGGTAAAGTGCATTTAGTGGTATCTGCCCTGGGTGATGGTAAAACCATCTACTCCTTCATTGAAAAGACCTAACCTTTCCTACTAAGTCCAGCCTAGCAAAGGTGTTATCAAAATTTTTACAGGAGGTTCTCTGAATGCCTGCAGTGGCAATGGCAAATGTTCTGATGGTCAATCAGGGGATGGAAGTTGTACTTGCAAGGAAGGCTTTACTGGATATGCTTGTGAGAGGTGTGATGCAGCAAGGTTAGTTATTTTATTTTGGTCCTATTTTTTTTGTGCATGTCACAAGAGTCGTATAAAAGTAGAAGAAATTGTAGACGATTTAAAGTGTTTTCTATTCTGTGGTAAATGAGAGGGTTGAAATATTCTCTTGAAAAGTGTCATCATTTGTAGGTGCAATGATTATTATTGCAACTTTTTTTTATATATATATTTGACAGGAATGGTGATGGTAGACTTTGAAGACCAACTGGTCGTATCGACATTCCCCAGTCTGTACCGAAATACATATGCTGTGTATCTACATACAATTCAATGTGTTGCATTTCTGGTTGACAAAATAATAAATTCTCTCTCTCTCTCTCTATATATATATATATATAAAATATATATATATTCTGGGGAGTTTCTGGTCCTACATTTTAAGTAACTCTTTGCAATATAAATGACTATTATTTTGTTTATTCTATCTCTTGATCGGATTGAATTTTACTAAGGCCTGAACATTTCAATATCTTCTCTAGAGCAAGCTACTTTGCCCACAATAAATCTTCATTTTATACTCAGAAAACTTCACGGGTCGGAAGTAAATACAGCTATAAATATCATTTAGCACACAGTATCATTTTATCTTGTGAGAAAGGAAAGTTGAGAATACAGCTTAACTATATGGTTAATTACAACCCACCTTTCATGCAGTTGTAGGCTTCAAATCCAGCATGGAGATTCTTCTGTTCAACCTTTACTTATTTTTCCTATTCATGGATATGATTGGTGGATGAAGACATATCAAGCAAGATGGCCTAGTGGCTATACATGCTGACATCACAAGTTAAGGATCTTGGGTTCAAGTCCCAACAAGTCCGGCTCGCTTATCCATGCCCACCACTCAACCTAGGGTGTAATAACTAGAGTAGGCTAAGCCGAAAAAGAAAAAGATCATATCTTTCCAGCAATTGTAACTCTGTCTATCTACAAAGTGGCCACTGTTGTTACAGGGCCTTGGGCATTCACTCTAAGGAGTGGCTATAAAAAATCAAGTCCGGTATTCCTTTTGTATATATACGATTGAAGTTTTATATCTCCGAGTATTCCTAATGCTTTACCAATTGAGCTAACCTGGCACCTATTTATTCAGATATGGTAGAAACTGTCTTCCGTGTCAATGTACAGTGCATGGTGCCTGTGATGAAGGAATAAATGGTGATGGCACTTGTTATTGTGATAGTAATTGGACAGGACCTAAGTGTGATCAGGTTTGTATAGTTGTTTATATTCATGTCTTGATCATTTTAGTTTATTGATGTTGGCTTAAAGGTCGCACTACACGTTCGCGTAGGTTGCGCTTTTTCCTGGTTTGTTTTATTTTAGCCTTGGTTTTACGCAGGCAAAGCAATGCAGGCGTATTGCCATTTGTATTTTGTTACCCGAAACGTATTACGACACATCGGTAAGACAGCTTCACATGTATTGTGGCCTGCAGAATGACCTTAACGTGGCGCATTTTAGTTTATTCATGTCGGTTTTAGAATGGCCCTCATTGCGCCCACTTTAGCTCTCTATGCAATGTTCTTGACTCCCACATGCGGTTGCTGAGATAAGGACATGTATCTTTTTTCCATAATGGAGGTATTTAGTTGTTCATTTTGAGTGTTGCTTTGAGGCTTGCCTATGGCGAATTTTCGAACTAACAAAAAACAATACTTTTTATTTCAAAAATTTAGTATTTTTTTTTACTGAAATTCACTCTGAGGAAAGAAACCAACGACCACTTAATAGCAAAGCTCTACTATGAGATACTATGAGTAGTGCCAGCAACTGCACAGAAAACATCCAAAATAGAATTGAACTGCTATAGTACAGTGCAGTGAGCAATATTTGCCTGAATGATGATAAAACCATCTACCATCTTTTTGTTTCCTTTTCAGTCGTCTCTTGTGACATGTGGGAAATACTTTGGGACTATTCTATAGCCTGTAGCGACACTACAGTATTACTAGTCTATTTTGGTTTTTAATAGTTTTCAAATCTTGAAATCTTGAATCTAGTTATGTCAGTAAACAGCATATTTTAATTTTTTTGCTGAATAAAAGTTTAGAAAGGCGAGAATATTATATGCTAAATTTTAGGAATACAAGTTTAATTATATTTCATTTTGATATTCTCCCACAGAAAAGAACAGATGATACTGTCTGCGATCCACCTTGTCACACGAATGGTTATTGTGTAAAATCTGGCACCTGTCATTGCAAGCCGGGTTACACAGGAGATGGTACGAACTCGTGCGAGTTCATGGACATGTGCAGCAGGAACAACGGAGGTTGTTCTCCATATGCTATCTGCTCTATCGTGAGAGACAAAGTGGTTTGCAAATGCCTGCCGAGTTTTGTTGGTGAGAACTGTTATTTATTTTTATGGGTACCCGCTTAGCTCAAGTAGTAAAGCGTTGGGAATACGCTTCGCGCTACGCATCTCTGATCGTCATGACGCAGGTTCAAATCCTGTGAAGGATGATGATTATAGGCTAAAAGTCTGCTGGACGCCTCACCAGTGCACGGGGATTCACATAACCGCTGCTTATGGCTTGCTCCACCAACCAGGTCCATGCACAGGAAAAATAAGGAATACGATAATCAAAGAACCTCCACCCCGATTCGGAACTGATATCTGCACGAGAGGTCGGGGTTTGCCTTAAGATTAAGCTGCATTCTCGGCTTTCCTCTCCCGCAGGATAAAAATGATATCCTATCTTATCCTTGGTTAGTTGAAAGTTAAAACCTAACAGCCCAATGTCAGCTTATTTGCTGCTCAGACACCCGAAGCAAATGGCTGTCATCAGAAGGAAATTTAGCAAATCGCTTGCTAGAAGATTAAAATATCTCTTTTTGGGTGTCTAGTATCAACCACATCAAAAAAAAGATTTTAAATCATCAATACATGCTATGAAATAGCAGTGTTGATAATTTTAAAATTTTTTGCCAATTTTTGCCAATTGAGAGGATTCTAAAAGATATTGCTAGTGCAGGGAGGGTTATTGAGCCTCTAGTTAGAGCCTAGTTACTGCGGTTAGCCGCCCGGTTTTGGTCCCCGATCGATAAAAACCGTTAGTCATACTTTTTGAGCTATGCATCTCAAAGGTCAAGTTCTCACTACCTCCTCTATTGTATCCATGCTTGGGAAAAATCTATCACCCGTTGGACAAGAAATCTCTACCTTAGACTAGTATCTGCATGGAAGGTCATGTTTCGCCCTATGATTGAGCCCTATTTTGCTGTTCCTTTCCCGCATGTTTCAAATAAAAAGCCTCCAGAATAATTTTGAGGACTTTCTATCCATTGACTTTCAAATTTTCTACAATTTTCAAATTGTGATTTAACCACAGGTGACGGCTATGTCTGCGAAGGTTACGATCCGTGCCAGACATCTAGTAGAGGTTGTCACGTACAAGCCAGGTGCATTTACGTCAGCGCTAATGTGTCAAGATGTGCCTGTAACCAGGGGTACCAGGGAGATGGCATAAGGACCTGCACCAGGTCACAGGCTCAGACATGTGCGAAAGATAATGGGGGATGTTCTGCTCATGGTATATGTACTGACGTACCAGCCTCCTCCCCAGGGGGAGTCCCTTCAACAACGTGTTCATGCAGAGTCGGATATGTTGGTAAGATCCGGGATTAATATTTCTGCAATTCTTTTTGGGGTCCAGGGGGGGGCTTTAGAATTGCCCTTGTTCATTGCTTGTTCTATATTTTACTGACCCCTCCGTCGTGAGAGTAATATGACATTAGTTTCGACCTTTCTTCTTTTGACATTCTTTTTAGTTGTTGCTTCCTGCTTTGCCTTGAATAAGCTTTTCTGACTCTGTAGGTACGGGCTTTAGAATAGTCCTAATGTATTTCCTGCTTGTCATAAGAGGCGACTAAAAGCAAGCAAAGAAGTGGTAGAGGGTTTTACCATTGTCCAGGGCAGATCTCTTCCACTGCACTTTACCATGGGGGTTCAGTTCCGATTGGGATGTTTTCCGTTTAGAGTGCAGTTCCTGATACTTCATCACTTAGTATTAGGTTCTTATAGTTTTTAGTACATTTTTAAGTGCTATGGCTGGTACTATTGCCCTTAGCAGATACCACTCTGTTGTTTACACGAGTTGAGTTCTATGTGGGATGTCTTGCACTTGCTGATACTTCAGTTCGTACTTGCCACTTGGGTGGGTGTCATTTAATTAATTCTTTTTAATATCTTGGAGGGAATCACCCTGCCCAAGGCACTGTACTAGCAGCCACTTATACGGACTTGGTTAGAATTGCTGGAAAGATATGATCTTTTCCTGTTTGCCTATCCAAGTTATTACACCCTGGGTTGAATGGTGGGCACAGATTAACGAACCAGACTCATTGGAACTCGAACCCGAGATCTTCAACTTGCGAAGCCAACATGTTTAACCACTAGGCCATCAAATGTTGCTTTGAGTGTTTACCATCCAAGTGCTGTGTTATCATGTATGCTAAGAGGCAAAAAAATACATACAGTACTAAATCATATACAAGTTATATTTATGTACTTACTATGTTTAGGTGATGGATATGTTTGTCATGGGACTGTCCTCGATGTCATCAGTGAATCAGTTGAAATGAGAGATTTCTATCATCATGTGAGACAATTTTTTCTAGATTATAGGGAGGTGCCAGTTTTTTTGTTTTTTATCCATAGCCACTTAGAGTGGATCATCATGTCCACGGCCCTGTAACGGCGGCCATTTATAGATTGACAGGGTTACAATTGCTGGAAAGATTTGATCATTTTCTGTTCGGCTTAGTCTACCTAAGTTATTACACCCTGGGTTGAGTGGTGGCCATGGATTAACAAAAAGGACTCGCCAGGACTTGAACCAAAGAGCCTCAACCTGCGATGCCATTATGTTTAACCACTAGACCATCGCGTCCACGAAAGTAAGCTCAATCGGTGGAGTTGGGAATACTGTGTACACCTGAGGTCTACTGTACACCTCGCCCGTGCACGGTGGTTCTAGTAAGCACTGCTTGCGGCTTCCTCTACATGTGGAATAAGATTCTGATCTTTTGTTGAAAATTTTGTCTCATCTTTTTTAAGTATTCTTCGGCCTTGGTGCACACAGATCTATTTTCATAAAAGGAATGAAACAGAGGACAGAGAGTCAATGTACTACACCTGTTTCACTTTTTTTATGCTTACAATCGTTTTGAATTTATTGTTTAACAGACTTACTTTTACGATAAATTTTATACTTTCTTCCTTTCACTTCCTAAACTGCCTTGCTGTGTGTGAATAGATGGTTTGTGAAGTTATAACTTCCATCCTTGGGCTGAGCTTGAAAGGTTTCATAAGGGGTTTGGCTGTTGTGTGGCCCGATCTAAAAAAAAAAAAAAAAAACTTATGTTTTGTTATGCGTCGTTATCACTAGCATATTTATGGGACTGATGGTGCCTTGACCCCTGCTTGTTGACCAAATAAAAATTGTAGAATGGAAATATAAGTTAATATACAAAAATATCATGTTCTCATTCCACAGAAATATAAGTTTATTGTGAGCTTCCGTTAGAACATACTCTAACTTCTTCAGACAAGATTAAACTTTAATCTTGTCTGAAGAAGTTAGACTATGTTCTAACGGAAGCTTACAATAAACTTATATTTCTGTGGAATGAGAACATGATATTTTTGTATATTAACTTGATATTATCTCATTCGTGTATCCTTGTGAATTCTCTCACACACGGATCCAGGTTTGTAAGGAAACAAGGAGGAAGGATAAGTAGTTCATTGCAAGATATCAACGAATCACAGAAATATAAGTGTTTCAAAACATAGGAAATTCCAATTTTTTCCTGTGGCTTCATTGCTGCACTCGTTTAGCATATGTTTGACCCTGAAATCTCAATTTTGGAGAATTCGCTTCATTCTGACGCAATTTTAGAAATCTTCTGTTGCGCATGCAATAAAAATCCAATTTTTTAGGAGAAAAATTTTTACCAACAACACCTGTTATGATCTCCTATTTTGCCTACTTGAGTATTTCAAATTTTGGCCTCTTGCTTTTCAAGGTTTTACAACAGATCAAATCATAATATTATATGTATATACGTGCTAATTCATATTTTAATATTTGGTTTCAGTTGAGAAGAGCTCCGCCCAGAATACGTAGGAAGTTGGGAAACTCAGCATTAAAATTCACGATGTTTGTGCCTGCTGATATGCAAGGAAAATCTAAGTATCGACCCCTCCCTGCATATGCAATCATGAGGCATTATGTTCAAGGTATGAAGGATTGAGGAATGCTATTTGGCTTATTCAAATCTTATAGAAGTTATCGTTAGAATTGTCCACTGCTCTGTAAGAAAGAAGTGGTAGATGGTTTGCCATCGCCCATGGTAGATACCACTCACTCCACTCAAAATGGCGTTTCAGTTCCATTTTGGTATTTTTTCACTGAGAGTGCAGTTGCTGGCACTACATCTCATAGTAGCACTTTGCTTTCAAAGTAGCCGTTTATTTTAGGCACTGTTTACGCCCTTGTTCAGTGTGAATTTCAATAATAATAAAAAAATCCATTTTGCACGTAAGGCGCAGATTCTACCATTTTGTCTTCGATATTTTCTAGAGCGGTATAATCATATTCCATCTCCAGAGGATAAAACGATGTCTTGTCCTTTAAGAGATTTAAATCCTCTTGTATGAACATAATAAAAATTTTAATAGAATTTCTAATGTTGCTTGTTTTCACTCAAGCAGTGCTATGTCGTGCTATATATTAATATGCGACAAGTTTTTTAATCTGCTCAGCTTTTTTTCACTCTATCTTTTCCTATTATTTTCTTCTGTAAAAAGCAATGAGTGATGAAGTAGTTTTTGAATAATTGGAATTTCTTTCGTAACATACAAACCAGTAACTGCACCCCAGGAGGACTGAACCACTATAGTAGGGTGTAGTGAGTTGTATCTACCCTGGATGATGATAAGTTAGTCTTATGCTGCTAGATTAGATTAGATGTTATTACTTTTTTATAGCTTGAACTCTCTAATCTATTATTTCATTTCTAGACAATCTGTATTATTACAAGGACCTCCAAAACATGCAGGGAATATTGATGAAGTCGGGCGACATGCTGCCGATCGTTAAAAACGCTACAAATGATGTTTTTGTTAATGGTGTACATTTACAAAAATATGACATCATTGCTTCAAACGGAGTGATACATCTTATGGATTCTTTCATAACAAGACGAATCATTACCATGACAACAAAACCTGTGCAACCAAGCGTATCTCCCCAAACGGGATCTTCAACAACAAGTACTACAAGAAAAACTAGTGTTCCAGGTATAATTATTTTGGAAATTCAATCAAAGTTTTTTTGTTTTTTTTTCATAAACAAACAATATATTGAGTTGCTCAATCAAATAATTAAAATTAATTGGTAATGAATAACTTAAGATTTCGTTTTCATTTTATGGTGAGGAAAGCAGAGAATAGGATTTATTGAACATATGCTGAGCCCCAAGGGGTGAAGTGCCTGGTCAGCTCTCCCCGCTCAGCACAATCGGTAAAGCATTGGGAATACACTTCGCGCTACACATCTCTGATCGTCATGCAGTAGGTTGGATTCCGTAAGGGATGATGATTATATGAGAGAGGTCTGCTGGACAACTCCCCAGTGGACGATGGTTCTATTAAGCACTGTTTACAGCTTCCTCCACCAATCAGGTCCATGCACAAGAAAAATGAGAAAAATGATAAGCAAAAAAAACGTTCACCCCGATTCGAGACTGGTATCTGCACAAAAGCTCGTGGTTCGACATATGATTAAGCTGTATTCTCGGCTTTCCTCTCCCGTGAGTAAATATGAAATCTTATCTTGTCCTAAAAAGGTTTTTAGAAAATGTAGTAAGTAAACCTAAGTACAGAACCTCTAAATCTGAACTGAATCACTTTGATATGAAATGGAGTGAGTGGAGTAACTAAGAACAATAACTGTAACATTTAAGATAGGATTTCGTTTTTATCCTTCATGGAGAGGAAAGCAAAGAATACTTCTCAATCATATGACGAACCAAGACCTCTCGTGCAGACACCAGTTCCTTATCTGGGTGAAGGTTTTTGTCTTAACATATTTCTCACTTTTCCTGCGCAATGACAGGGTTAGTGATGGAAGCCGTAAGCAGTGGTTATGTGAACCGTCATTTACAGGCGAGGTGTCCAGCAGACCTCTCGCATATATTCACCACCTCTTATAAATTCAAACCTACGTCAGTACCTTTTACCGATTGAGGTAACAAGGCACCCAGACATTCTTATATACACTGCTACTTACAAGTAGGGGTGGGCAAAACCAAAGCATTTGGAATTCGAATAATTTTTTCGAGTCTGATCGAATCAAGAATTCCATGTAAATAACAAATATGTTATTACTAATATCATTGTGAAAATCAAGAAATTCATAGTTTATAGTGTATATTCAATTTACACTCCATGTCTAAGGGCAACAATTTTCATATTTAACTGCAAAATAAAATCAATTTTTGTTCAATTTGACCAATTTTGTAATTAGATTCTGTAATTTTTTAGTCATAAAAAATTAAAATTCTTGTCCATTTAGTAAGTATGTGTTCCTATGAATAATTCACAATTGATTCGAATAAACCGTGCTTCGAATCGATTCAAATCACGGAATTGAATTGCCCAGCCCTGATTACAAGTGATTTAATGCTTACTCTTTCTATCCATCCTCAACTGCAGCTTCACCGAAAACTTCACCTACAAAGAGCACAACATCTAGCGTTATAGTAACTGTGCAACCAGGAAAACCTATAGATGGTTGGACACCAAACCCATCTGTATTTTATCAGGGTTCCTCCTCAATATCTAATGTTTCTTCTTTCACGACTGCGCAAACAAATCAACCTACATCCATAAAAACTGGATCGGTGGTAAGTTTAGAAACATAATTCACTGATTGAAAAGATATTTGAAACTGTTTTTCTTATTTTGAACTGTAATCCTTCTTTTAGTCGATAAATTTGAAACTTAAATCCCCTTTATCCTCAAGTTTGAAGGCCTAGTTATTCACAATCACGAAACTTATAATCCTAGCATTTCCCCCTTTAACCCACTCTTTCGTCGACGGTAAAAAATAGCCTTTCTAAATGTTTTAAAACATAGAGAGTTAAAAGATTTTTGCAAATCGTTTTGCGGACAGTGATTTGGCTAATTCTAGCCCCTGAAATCCAATTTTTCATGTCTTCAGTGCGATTTTCGATGTGTTTTTGTGACGTAAAACAGAAACGCTATTTTTCCAAAATTACCATTTTTTCCTGCGGTTCCCATTATGACGTTATATTGTTAAGGTTGTTTCATATCTCTTTTCCGGTTTTCTAATACGTCATCATTACCATCCTCAGTAGTGACCCATTTCCAGCTTTACATTCAATTTATTTTTCAGAAAGGGCACGGAAGAAGTCAGGGAATCAAGATTGGTGTTTCATTATTTATTATATTTGTGATTTTGGTCGGAGTCGGTGTTATTTATTGGTGGAAGAACAGACATACATTCGTTTTCAGACCCGTAAGTAAAGTGTTCGTTTAGTCTGGTTCGTGATTTTTTTTATTGAAATTCACTGTGGGCAAAGCCGAAAGCAGTGCCTGAACTGAACCAACTATCGGTCACTTAGTAGCAAAGAGTTACTATGAGATGTAGTACCAGCAACTGCTCACTCTGAACGGAAAACATCCCAAATGGATCTGAACTGCCATAGTGAAGGACAGTTAGTGGTATCTGCCCTGGGCGATGAATAGGGTCGCAAGGTCTCAGGAATTTTCAAGGGGTCGGGAATATTGGGAATTTTCGTATAATTGATTTTTTAGACTTCAATCACCCTAAAAGATATTTTAAACCCTCTTTATTTGTTAACCCCTTTTATAATTAAATCTCATATCTAGACAGCAATTGTAGGTTTCAAAATATGAATAGTTAGTCAACCTTGAACCAAGTCCCCAATAACTTAATCGCAACCAAGGCTGGACAATTGATTCGGTGATTCGAACAGATCTGAAGCATAAATTATTCGAATTAATCGTGAATCTTTCATAGAAACAAAAACTTGCTAAATGAAGTAAGATCAATGACAAAAAGCAATCAATTTTGGTCAAAATTGAACAAAATCGATTGCATCGTGTTGTTCAAATATGGAACTTTTTCCTCAACGACATGGAGGGGAACTGAAAATACATTCCCCTTATGATTCTTTATTTTAGTATTGGCAATTCATAACTATACATTTTTGGAATTTCATAATAGAGAGTCAATTTGTGATATTAAAAATGGTGTATTTGTTATTTGAACAGAAGTAGAGATTCAATCTGATTCGAAAAAAAATCCGAATCTGATTAGAATTCCAAATGATTCGGTTTTGCCCAGCCCTAATCTTACCTTAGCTGACCAAAGACAAATCAACTTAGGTTGATATCGATGAAGCAAACGATGAAGTCGTCATCCGCTCATTGGAGTAGATGAAACCCCAATGGAGATCTTCTCCAAATATGCATTAATGTAGAATGGGCTTGTAAATTTTTTCGAGAAATGTTTCGTTCTAATTTCTAACTTTCTGATGCATTTATCGTTTATCAGTGATTACTGTATTTTGATTTTCGAAACTACTCTACACGAAACAAAATATTATGAGTTCATGATGCGTCCTTGTTTTATAATATTAAATGCCTGGCCAGAGCGACAATACAGAAAAAGGCGCCCTATTGGTCTTTATCAACATGAAATTTGAAATTTATCAAAAGTTTCTGAAAATTCCCAAAGTTTCCGAAAATTCCCTTTGCTGGTATTACATTTTGTCCTAGCTCTTTGTCACTTGAGTGATCATTAGTTAAATCATTTTCCGGCGTGGTTTGAAGTAAATTTTGATAAAATAGAAAAAGTATTTTTTCCTAGAGTAAGTCCCATATAAAATAAAAAATGAAAACTTTTCTTA
This sequence comes from Styela plicata, assembly GCA_963675895.2. Classification (NCBI taxonomy): domain Eukaryota; kingdom Metazoa; phylum Chordata; class Ascidiacea; order Stolidobranchia; family Styelidae; genus Styela; species Styela plicata. The sequence continues at coordinate 16,850,151 of OZ023142.1, read as the reverse complement.
TCATAATAAAAATAGTCGATTGAAGTAAATCCTGCTCCTGCTTTTAACAAATACTTTTTGTTCAAGGAACGACAGCGTCTGACATCAGATCCAAATGACGAGGATGCCTTTGGTGGAGGTTTAGCCAATCCAGCGTATGATTCTACAGGTTTCAACGTGCTGAATGATGATGAAGATATTATATTGAATCCCGCTGATGACGACATGGCATCGGCTTTGAAAAAAAATGAGGCTTCGATGGCGTTTGAGAATCCTGTGTCTGGTTGAAGATATTTTTATTTATTTACAATCTGTCAAAGGTTTGTTGTTTATTATTTAAATCGAAGTTACTAAGCTATTGGTAGATGGGGCAAAATTTCATTTTATTTAGATGGAAAGGAAAGCCGAGAATTTGATTTAACTATATGGCAGGCCACCAACTTTCATGCTGAAATTAGTCTAGCCTTGGGTATTCAAGGTTTTTGCCTAAATATTACCGGATCTTTTCTGTGCATGGACATAGGTAATGGAGAAACCCAATTATTTTGTGAACAACCCATTGTCAATTCTGCAAATAGAATTGTGTGGCGCGATGGCCTAGTGGTTAAACATGTTGGCATCGTAGGTTGAAGATCTCAGGTTCGAGCCCCGACGAGTCTGGCTCGTTTATCCATGCCCACCACTCAACTCAGGTAATAACTTGGGTAGGCTAAGCCGAACAAGAAAAGATGATATCTTTCCAGTAATTATAACCCTGTCCGTCTATAAGTGTCCGCTGTTATAGGGCCTTGGACAGGGTGATCCACATTAAGTGGCTTTAAAAAAAGAAGCTATTAAACTATCCTCAGATAGCATAGGATTTCATTTCATCTAGAATAGATGGAAGAATTTGCGGTAACTATACGACAGACCATCAACTTTCATGCTGAAATAGAAATACGAGAATCCAAAAAAAAACCTTCTTCCCAATTCGGAACTGGCATCTGCGCGAGAGGTCGTAGTTCGCCATATTGTTAAGCTGTATTCTCGACTTTCCTCTCCCACAGGATAAATGATATCCTTTCCTAAAATAGTTTCTTGACGGGTCTAGGTTTTTGCCTAAATATTTACTGATCTTGCTTGTGCATGGACATAGGTAGTGGAGAAACCTAATTATTTTCTAAATAACCGAATATCCGTAAGGTGTCCAACAATCCTATCTCACACTGCCAATGGAACAGGAAGAGTGGCTGTTTCCCTCTAAAACTCTATTTCCATTTTTATTCCCCCCTCCCTCTTCAAGATTTAAAATCTTCGTCGCCACTGATTCGCACAATGAAAATTGAACATTTGTCGCAAGATTTCAAAATTTGTTGACTTAAAGTACTTGACCTAGGTACATTGCTTATGCTTTCCTAATACCCCCTAACAAGCAACCAGCATGTACCTTAGGTGTGGGTTTCATATTAGGTGTGGGCTGCACTCATAAGGTGGTTTAGGGTGTTACAAGGGCAGATACCTTCCAATGCACTTTATTACACATACTCAGTTATGCTCGAGATGTTTTGCACTTGAAATAATGTTGCCAGTACTACATTTTGACATGCCTTTCCCATACATGTGGCTGTTATCTGGGTCATCTTTTTTTATTGAAATTCTTTCTAAGGACTGAAGCAGTGCCTAAAAGAAAATAACAAATAATCACTTATTAGCAAAACTTTACTACAAGATGTAATATCAGCAACTATACTATGTGAAAAATACCAACTGGAACTGAACCATCAAGGTAAAGTTCAGTGAGTGATATCTGCCCTGGATCACTACTATCTACTTTCTCTTTTTCCAGGAGCAACAGCAATCAACTTCTATTCTCAAGCTTCCTAATATTGGAATAGAAATTTATTTTCAACGTTTTGAAGTCAAAGATTAATGATATATTGCAAAATAGTGGGCTTATCTGGAAAGATTTTAAGTTTTGAGTCGTAAATGTAGGGCCCGCCGAGGCACTGTCCATTTTCCTTTTGCGCTCGTGCTTGACAAGATCAATTTTTGAAAGTCTGATATATGTGTGTGCAATATACACAGTCGAAGAAGTTCTGTTTACAAATGTTTTGTTAATTTTTAGTCACTGATGGATCGTGTTTCTGAAGCGTGGTCCATTTTAGACTTATTTTTTTTATAGCCACTTTTTGGAGTGGATCACCCTGCCCGCAGCCCCTGTACTAGCGCCAGCTTATAGACGGGTTAGAATTGCTGGGAAGATATTATATTTTTTTTTCTGCTTAGCCTACCCAAGTTATCACACCTTGGACTGAGTGGTGGGCATGAATTAACGAGCCGGACTCGCCGGGACTCGAACCCGAAATATTCAACCTGCGATGCCAACAAGTTTAAGCAATAGGCCATCGTGCCTACGAAATGCTTGACAAAATTTAATTTTTTATATGCATCTGTATTACATGTGTTCGCAATATATATATATATATACCGATTGAGATAACCGGGCCTGTTAGTTTGTTGGTCAATCAAGTTCAATCGACACACCAGGAAGGACAAAATAAAGTGATTGATTTAACTTTCAGATATTTAAATAAATATATAAATAAACTTAGAAAAGGATTTTAAGATTTGGACTTGTTTTATACAATTAAATAACATATTTCTTTATGGAATTATTCTATATTCGTTGTATTTGCTTTTTTCTATATTTTTTTTTATTTTTAATTAAATATTTTACTCAAAGACAAAGCTTTCCTCGCTTATCAGCATCTGGATGCTGAATCCGAATATAATTGTTTTTCATCCAATAATTAATTAATTTCTTTCATTTTAATTGTTTCATGATTTCATAAATATTGCGAAACACTGAAAAATATATAAATCGAATGCTATCCTTATCATATTATCTCTATCTCTTTATTTTAGATCATTTACCATTCTAATTGAAGCAGGCCTGAAACTTCCAATAATTTTTCTTTTTTTTCTTATTTTTTTCCCTAACGTAGATGCGTCATTCATTCTTTTTTCTAATTTTTCTCGTTTCTTTCATCAGTGCAATTTATATTCTCATTTCATCCATATCTAGATTTTTTTCTTTTATATATCTGCAAGTAATATTTTTTGCTTTGCGTCAAAGCATGGACACAAATTTCAATTCAATTCAATTTCTATTTCAATCCTAAGCCCACAGATAGTAAATTAGAAGAAGTTGTAAATACTTTTACCATCACCCAGGGCAGATACTATTCACTTTACTCCAGACAGCTGATCGCAATGTTTTATACTGGGAATGCAGTTGCTGGTAGGGGTGACCGAAATCGAATATATTTTGGTTTCAAAATAGAATCGAATAATTTTGCCGAATCGAATATTGCAATCGAAGTCATATAATAAACAAACAAAGACATCTTTTTTATCAGCTTCAAATATACGTGAAAATTCACACTTATTTATGAAAAAAAATTAGAAATTATTCTTTTGTTGATTTCGAATTGTGACAGAAATCGAATCAAAATAATTTATGATTCGAATATCCCGAATGGAAATCGAATATTTTGGAAATCCCTAGTTGATGTTATTAAATTTTAAAGAGGCTCTTTTACTTATAAGTATCCCTTGAGTCCTACTTCTGGCCACGGGAAGAGGAATTCCAATACAATAAAAAAAATTATGATCTACAATATTTTAGCTTCAAGTCAATGCGCACAAGAAATTATGTTTTGTTAAGCACGAGCCACAAATGGGCCACGCCACGCCCTTGCTTCACAAAATATAACCAGGTCCATGCACAGGAAAAATGAGGAATACGATAATCCAAAAAAACCTTCACACCGATTCGGAAATGGTATCTGCACGAGAGGTCATGGTTCGCCATATGGTTAAGATGTATTCTAGGCTTTCCTCTACCGCAGGATAAAAATGATATCCTATCCTATAATATTCTCAATTCCATTGTAAAGTGCAATATACGATAGTCTTCTCCAGCACACAATCTAACATTCTATTTCACAAGTATTGTATCTAATTTTATTATTTTGTTTTCATTATTGCCCAATCAGAAATTTTAATTTGTCAAGCATGAGCCACAGATGGCCCGCGTCTCATTGATGCGAACCATCAGTGACTCATGCTTAACAAAGAACGCTTAGTTGATATTTTTCTGACGGATGATATACCCGGAATTTTTCATATACTTATTTGTCAAACCTCTCTACGTATTTCTTCAATAAATCTACTTGCAAATTACTCAAAACTTGTCTCTTTTAAAACTCAATAGTCGGTCCCCGGAGCCTGAGAGAATCGCGGGGCGGCAACAGAGACTTCCTAAAATTTTGTTGTCATAATAGGCGCCGAAGGGCAAATTTTTTCCTATGAATTAGCATTTTGATTGTAAATCTGGACAAGCAGCTTAAAATTTTCGCCATTACTCTGAACTTGTCTCTTTTCAAACTCAATAGTCGGTACCTGGAGCGAGAAAGAATTGCGAGGCAGGAACAGCGACTTCCTAAAATTTTGTTGTCATAATAGACGCCGAAGGGCAAATTTTATCCTGTGAATTAGCATTTTTTTTTTTGTTAATCTGGACAAGCAGCTTAAAATTTTCGCCATTACTCTGAACTTGTCTCTTTTTAAACTCAATAGTCGGTCCCTGGAGCGGGGAGGGAATCACGGTGCAACAAAAGCGACTTCTTAACATTTTGTTATCATAATAGGAGCCGAAGGGCAAATTTTATCCTATGAATTAGCATTTTTATTGTAAATCTGGACAAGCAGCCTAAAATTTTCGCCATTACTCTGAACTTGTCTCTTTTCAAACTAAATAGTCGATCCCTGGAGCCTGAGAGAATCGCGAGGCAGGAACAGCGACTTCCTAAAATTTTTTTGTCATAATAGGCGCCGAAGGGCAAATTTTATCCTGTGAATTAGTATTTTGATTGTAAATCTGGACAAGCAGCTTAAAATTTCCGCCATTACTCTGAACTTGTTCCTTTTCAAACTCAATAGTCGGTTCCTGGAGCGGGGGAGGATCGCTGTGCGGCAACTGCCACTTCCTAAAATTTTGTTGTCACATTATGCGCCAAAGTGCAACTTTTTCCTTATGAATTAACATTTTTATTGTAAATCTGGACAAACAGCCTAAAATTTCCACCGTTTCGCAATTTAAAAGAAAAACATGACCGGCGTAGGTTAGAAACTTGAAAAAACTATTGTGTGTCGCAGACGATAAATTCTTGGGGATTCTCCACGTTAAGGAATGGGGATGAGGTATATCATGCCCCCCCCCCCCCCCCCCCCCCCCCCCCTACTAACTTGGCTAGTATTTGTCAGTTACTATTCATTGTTTGTTGAAATACTGACAACCTTGTTGTTCAAACTAAAGCCGAGGCACCAGGTCCAACTACACAGATACAAAAAATTAAAAATTGTAGAGAATCAAATATCACTCAAGTTCTGACAAAGAGTTCATGCTCAGAGCAGATACCGTTATAGTATATTTGGTACATCAGACCGCTTCAGTGCACTTGGCTTTTCAAGGCGTGGTGCCACAGTTCCTAGTATTTGCTGAATGGTTCAAAATGGAAGAAAATTTCAAAAAAATTTTTGTGCATTATCTATTTCTTATATACATCCAGTTGGAGGCCCTTACTACCCTCCCCAATACTTGGGGAAATGCGCTTTTCAATAACCCCAAGGTTGCCCCCTTTGCCGCTAATGACCCACACAAAAAATTTGCACATACATAATAAAATATTCCGCGATGCAAGAGAATGTTTCTCAATAAGCATAAACCCATAACTTTCGGAACAAATATAACTTCATAAATAGACATTTTACGAGCTATAAACCCAACTTTAACGGTGCTCAGGTGTCTGAGAGTCATAAATCCACTGATCAATTAGGTGAATTTAATTTCCAGGCTTTATTCGGCATCATAAAACGGGAAATGTAATATTCTCAAGCGAAACGGCTTAATCCTAGACTATCAGATTAATCGTACGGAAGAATACTTGTAAAAATATTCGGTAAATTTAAGAGGAAATTTGACATTAATTTGGTGAAAAAATTATGCATTAAAGCTAACTTGTCAAGTTGGATGGATCGTATTAAAAAGTAAAACACATTCGAAGTCAAGTTCAGCCATATTACTTCTAATTAGACGATATTGATGAGGTCGTTCAGTTTTAAATACCGCAAATTGGTAGTTATTTCACAGCTTGTTTTAATAGCGTGCTAATTGTGTATCACATAAACATAGTTGTAATTTTAGAGGCAGGCTTGATGTTATAAAACTAAGTACAGAAATAATTTTTTGCCATTTGGAAATTTGTTTGTTTGTAAAGTGAGAGGTCTTGAAACATAGACCAGGATGAAGTATTCAGCGCTGTTATTTTTAAGTTTGGATATTTTGATCGTTTCTATCTGCACAGCACAAGGTAGGTGGTACTTTATGCTAGCGTATCGTAACGATTTTGACAAATATCTATATCATAATTTATGGATGTAAATAGTACCCCGCTATCCGAAAAATTTGTGAAAACTTACTTTGCGAAGTATGAGTCACTGATGGATCTCGTCGATGAGACGCGGTCCATCTGTGACTCGTGCTTGACAAAAGATAATTTCTGATTGGGTAGTTCGGGGTCAAGTTGACACTATTACACCAATTTGTGGCCATGTGATCTCATTTCTGAAGAAAAAAATTCAATATTTTGGCAGTTTTACACCAAATTATATAGGAAATTTTTGACACTCCTAACTCATTTTCAGTCGTTTCACTTTAATTTAAAACAAATCTATCGGGGCTGTCGTGATGGCAACCTCTTTTTTGCTTAAACTACTCAAAATAAAACAAATTCACCACAAAACTAGGCTGTACCTATATTAAAAATTAAGTAATCGTCGTTATACTATATTTAGGGCAGTGATGTACATAAAAAAACGTTCAGGAGAAAAAGGGCCAAGACTACTGCACTGAGGGGTATAGTAGTATCTGCCCTGGGCGACAGTAAATCTAACGAGATATACTTTGTTTGGATAATTTTTTCAACATAAAAAACATAATCAAATATTAGAGAATGTGGAAATTCCTCCTCGCTGTATTCACTAATTCGTGTAATATTTGTTTGAAACTTCTTCATGGCTGTTTTAACCTATAATGTGTTACTTTATTAAACGTTCTTATAGGGGAGACCATTTGAAGATTTTATTTTTCAAATGCACCAAAAAAGTGATCGTCGTTAGACTATATTTAGGGCATTTTTGGTACATTTGAAAAACAAAATTTTCAAATTGTCTCCCCTATAAGAACGTTTAATAATGAAAATGTGGTTTACCTACTTTTTTATTCTATGTACTTAGTTAGTTAAGTAGTAAAAGTTAGTAAAATTAGGCCATTTTACCTAGTAAATTAAATAGGTAGAACTTAATGAAGGTAAAAGTTGAAATAGGTAAATCAAAATATCAGTAAAATTATATAAACTTTTAGGTAATTGCCATTTGTAATTTTGTTTGTTTGCGTTTTGATAGTCTTGAAATATGGACAAGGATGAAGTATCCGGTGTTGTTTGTTTTAAGTTTGAATATTTTATTTATTTATATATATTTTTTCTGCTATCAAAAGAATTTTATAAAAAACATTTTTGGAAAGTATAAATCCCTGTTGAATCGCGTCAATGAGACGCAGTCCATATGTGGCCTATGCTTACATACCTCCCCTCGCCGGGACAAACGTTCTTTAATAATTTGAACAATTTCGAACATTGATTCCAATCATCTTAAAATTTGCATTTCCTTTCATTTGTCGACCTTGACGGATAGGCAGTTTTTTTTTTCATTGAAATTCACTCTGAGCAAGGCGGGAAGTAGAGCCTAAAAGGAACAGATCAGCGGCCACTTTATAGCAAAAAACTACTAAAAGATGTAGTACAAGCAACTACACTCTTAGCGCAAAGCATCCCAAACGGAACTGAACCACCATGGTAAAGTGCATGAGTGGTATCTGCCCTGGACTAAAATTACATTATCAAGTTTTCAAACGCACCCATCAAATGCGAAGTGGCATTTTTCGCGGTGATTGAAGCAAATTTCAAGATACCTCTCCAATGGCCCTGAGTCAGTACGCGCCGAAGGCACGCAAAATCTTCCGAATATTTATTTCTAAAACGGGAATCTAGCATATCCCTATCAGAAATTTTATTTTCACAAGCATAAGCCACAGATGGCCAGCGCCTCGACGGCGCGATTCATCAGTGACTTATACTTGACAAAAGATTGCTTCATCGATTTTCTGACAGGGATAGGAAGAAAATATGCAAAATAAAGATGAGAAAAAATCAATGATAAAAGCGGGACGTTCGTTATTATTTCGATTCTTTCTGAGAAAAAGGATCTGAATCAGATTTGATATCTCAAATGATTCGGTTTCCACAGTCCTGCCTGTATGCAAACATAAATCAACAGTTATTCAGTTTTGATCAGAAAACAACTTGTCTCATTTACGCAGGTTTAAGATGCTGGAGATGTGAAAACGCAAACAGTATAGAAGAATGTGACAGGAATGGGACAATACAAGCATGTGGACCGAATCAGGTACTTTTAATATATTTAGTGTTGATAATTTACTCAGAGCAAGGAAGCAACTCGGGCTTATTCAGAAACTCGAAAAGATAGGTTTTGCTGATCAATGACGTCACGGAGCAGAGGAGCACGACATCATGCCCTTCCCTAAATATGGACGCAGCACTAAAAGAGGGCCACCTAAATCAGATCTGCCTGAATTGTAAAACTATTAAATACATCGATAACGGAACATTACTATCAATCAATATATGACTTAGCGCTATTTGTAAAGTGGTATCTGCCCTGGCAATGGTGAAACCGTCTGCTATTTAGTTGCTTCCTTTTACTCACCTTTTTTGGCTCAAACCAGTTCCTACCGAGGGGGAAGACAAATTTGGAAAATTAATGCTGAAATTATGACGTCATAGTAGGCGCCACAGGAAAGCAATTTTTCCTAATAGAAAACGTTTATATTGTACAGCGCGACAAAACAGCTGAAAGATTAGGATTACTAGTTCAGCATAAATCGAAAATTTTCAATTCATACTGTTACAATTTTTTCCTATTTTTAATATCGAAGAATATTTAGCTGCAAGTATGACTGGTATATAGGGCTGGGCAGAACCGAATAATTTGTTCGAATCGGATCGAATCACGAATCCCATCTATCCCATCATTCCCATTTTTACTATTATAACTTGTCTCCATTGTGGAAATCAAAAAATTTTTCACTTATATTGCGTTTTCAATACACATTCCATATCTAAGAGCAGACATTTTCATATTTTAACGACAAAATGCAATTGATTTTGGTCAAATTTAACCAAAATCGATTGTATTTTGTCGTTAAAATGAAATTCCACTTTAAATTTAGCCATATTTTGTTCCTATGGCCGATTTACTAAGGATTCGAAAATCTGTATTTCCAATAGATTCGAATTACCGAATCGAATTGCCCAGTCCTACTGGTATGTCTTCAAAAGGCTTTGAGCTCAGCCTATGCTCATCACGGTTGATGCATTCGAGGAAAAAATCGTTTTATTTTAACAGGATGCATGTGGGATCGAAATCCGACGACTGGGAGGATCGAAAACCAAAGTATTTAAGTTCTGCAAACAATCTTCCGCTTGTGCTAATGTACAGAATCAGGTGAGGAAAGATTGTTTGATTTTTTTATTGAAATTCACCCTCAGCAAGACGGAATCAACTAACAGTCATTTATATGGCAAAGAGTTACTACAATATATATTATCATTAACCGCACCCTAAGCGGAAAACATCCCAAATGAAAGGGAACCGTTTTGTTAAAGTGCAGTGAGTAATATCCGCCCTGGATATTAATAATGGCCTTCCCTCAATTTTATAGTAAATTATTTTCGAATTCACCTTCAGCTTTGTTTACTGAAATTTGTGCTATTTCTGATAAGTTCCTGATGCCAAGAGAAACAATTATTATACTTTCTATTATTTATTCTCTTTCTCTTCCTCTTCTTCCTTTAACCCTTCGATTTTCTTCTCCCTCCACATATATTCTTATTCCTTTTTCTTTCTCTCTTCATTTTCCCTACCTTTCTACACACCTTTCTTTCCCTTCATAGGTACCCAAATGTAAGTTGCCTCTGCTCTCTCCCTTTTTAAATCTTTCTATCAAAAAACGATATCTTCACGGACAAACCATAGCAAATAAAGCGCCCCCCTCCCCTCAAAATCAAATTGGTACAAATCTTGACAGAGGAAGAAATATTTACAAATAACCTACTTGTAATTAGGGCTGGGCAAAACCGAATCATTCGGAATTCGAATACGATTCGAATAATTTTCTCGAATCGGATCGAATCATAAATTCCATGTAAATTATAAATATCTCATTTTCACTATTACAACTTGTCTTCATTGTGAAACTCAAAAAATTTATAGTTTGTAGAGTATTTTCAATTCACACTAAGAACAACAATTTTCGTATTTTAACGACACAATATAATCAAACCAAAATCGATTGTATTTTGTTGTTAAAAATGAAAATTCTAGTTCATTTAGCAAGTTTGTTCCTATGAACGATTCGATTCGAAGCGATTCGAATTGCCCAGCCCTACTTTTTATGTAAGCCGTTAGTAAAAGGACCTATATTACGTCATCATTTCACTTTCCAGAATGCAAAGGTAGCATGGAGTATAAATCAGTGCAATCCAAGATTACCAAACTCAGTTTGTCGATGTTGTTGTTATAAGAGTTTTTGCAATACTGGCGATCTAGACTGCCTAAAGGAAATAGGTAAGTTTCCTTATATATTCGTGGGCGCCTAGTGGTTAAACATGCTGGCATCGCAGGTTGGCGATCTCGGGTTCGAGCCCCGGCGAGTCCGGCTCACTTATTCATGCCCACCACTCAACCGAGGGTGTAATAACTTGGGTGGGCAAAGCCGAACAGAAAAAGATCATATCTTTCCAGTAATTGTAACTCTGTACGTCCAGAAGTGGCCGCAGTTACGGGGACTTGGACAGAGTGATCCGTACTAAGAAGTCACTATCAATAAATAAAAAAAATACTTCAATTTCTTTCAATATTTCTGTTTTTTTTCAAAATAACCCAAAATTTATCGCGCACCTACGGGGTGTGTTTTTTTAGTATGAAATTATCAACCTAACCTTTTTAACGTTGAGTCGGATGCGTGTCGTATAGGAGGCGACTAAAAGGAATCAAGAAAGTGGTAGATGGTTTTACCATCGTCCATGGCAGATAAAACTCACTATACTTCACCATAGTGGCTCGGTTCCGTTTGGGATGTTTTCCGTTTAGAGTGCAGTTGCTGGTACTACATCTTGTAGTAGCTCTTTCCTATTAAGTGACCGGTAGTTGCTTCCCTTTCGGCTTTGCTTCCGGCCACGCTCAGAGTGAATTTCAATGAAAAATACAAATATACCAGCGGTCCTGCATAACATATATATATATATGTTAAGGTAAATATACCTTAACTTTCACTTTGCTTTTCAGTGCCAACATCGTGTTTACCGATTCAGCAGCCTCCTTTCCACAGTATCATGAACTGCACGAACAACAACGAAGTCGGAAGTACATGCTCGTTCAGGTGCGGACATGGATACCATGTTGGAGGGGAATCAACAATCACTTGCTGTGAGTTCTTTTGCTTTTTTAATACTAAATCGAGCTGGACTAGGCAATGTTCGAAAGAGCACTTGATAGGAAAACGACTAACAACCGCTTGCACAGAAAAAACCTAAATAAAATGCACACCCAGTATTCATAATAGGGCGTAAAACTTGCCATCGAGAACTGAACCGCTTTAATTCAGAGCAGTAATTTGGAAATATCATTCCAGATTTTCGTTGCTTTTTCTAAGTCGCCTCTCGTGGCATCCAGAAAGTGCATTAGAACAATTCCGAAGTCCTCTCTATAGGATCAGGACCGGGCTTAGACTAACCGGATTCGTGATCTTTTTGTCATTTTTTTATTTTTCTGTATATTTTGGTGGTATATAAAGCATGAATCAGTACACAAAAAGTAAAATTCGTACACAAAAACGGTTTCCTCTCCAAAACCGATATCACTTGGATACGGAACTGGTCCATTCAAGTTTTTATACTATAAAATTACCGCAATTTTATCGGTTTTTATTGCATAATAATTTCCAATCGATCAAAAATATCACAATATCACATACAACAAGCCGATAGTCTGAATATTATATTTTTCTAACTTCCAGTGGCAAACTTTTCATGGAGCTCCAAGATTCCAGCTTGCATCCCGATCACTTGTCCGAACCTAGTTGGGTTCAATCATGGAAGATATGAATGTAGTCTGCATAATAACATTGGAAGCGTTTGCAGGTATAAAATCGGGAGAAATAATTCTTTTTTTGGGAGGGGGTCAGAAATTTTAGGCACTGCACTTTAGGTGGGAAAACATACCCAAAGAGAACTGAAACAATATACTAAGATGCAATAAGTGTTACTTCACCTTTTGGTGACTCTCCACTCCCAATGGATGAACTGACTCCTTGTCCTAATATTTAATGTATGATATTCTTATTTAGGTTTGAATGTACAAACGGGTACAAAATAGTCGGTGCTGAATCAGCAGTTTGTGAGTTCGATAAAAACAACAACACATTTGGAAGATGGACCACGACAGGAAAACCAAAATGCGAAAGTAAGTTTTTGCATTTAGCAATATGGGAGTGTAGGGTGGACAATACGATTCGGCAATTCGAATCGCTTCAAAGCTCAATTGCTTCGAATCAGTCGTGAATCGACCCTGGGAACAAAAATAGGCAGAATGAAGTATATTTTGACCAAAATCGATTGTATTATGTCGTTGAAATATGAAGCCTATTCCTCTCAGATGTGGAGTATAAATTGAAAATACATTGCTTTTAAGTCTGTTTATTCCAATATAGTCATTTCAAATCTATAAATTTCTTGATTTTCATAGTTGAGACAATTTGTAATAGTAAATATGACATTTGAAATTGATGATTCCATCCGATTCGATCAAATTATCCGAATGAGATTCGAATTCCAAATGATTCGGTTTTGCCCAGCCCTAGTTGAGTGATTGGTTTCTCTTAAAATTTTCGCAATTGCCGCTTTTCATGAACTTCAGGCTCTGTGGTTGCAGACTTTAAAACTGTCTTAACACACGACAGCGGTGTGTTACTGGTACTATAATTGGCAATAACTTTGGTGTATTAGTGACCATTGAAGCTGTGATATGTGTTAATTTTAAGAATAAAATGAATAAAAATAAAAAAAAAAGGATTATAAAATAATTATATGTAAAGGCTTAACTGCGTTTACAACCATCTTTAGGTATGAAAGCGCAACAACGTTGTCATATAAAAATACTAATCAAAAATTTCGCTCACAGAAATTACACATAATTAGCCCATTTTGGGCCCTTAAAACCCTTTTTTTAATTTTTTTGCGGCTGCGGCGCGATATTTTGGCTGTTTTGTGATGATATACAATGAAACCCCGATTTTTTAGAAAAAGTTTTAGACTGCGTCGTTTATGACGTCAAAATTTCCATTTTAGGAAATTATCTAATTTTGACCCCCTCTTTTATCCATGCTTCACTCGCTTCTGGAACTTTCCCAGCCCTCATTTTCAGATTAATTATCCAAAAGAACACAAGCACATTACTCAATACAATTCAAACTACTAAATACACGTCAAAACAGTTCAACGCAAAACTACAGACATTTTTTTTATCCGAATTATATCTTTTATCTTCGCTCAGAGCAAGGTTTTAAGAGACGTTTGATAATAAGAGTCACTCAAAACCACTATTGTACAAAGAGCTACATTAAGACGGAAACGAAGGCTAAAGCATCTTCATTCCCTAAAGATACTTATTGACTCGAGTTTTGAAATCGTGATCCGAAATCATTGTGATACAATGAATACCAAATACCCCTATTATTGTATAACAATAGGGGTATTTGTTAATCAAACGCAGTGCTTTGCGGTTTCTATCTCAGTTTATTCTCGCACCTGCTATTAATTGATTTCAGGAATCGAATGTCCATGGAGGCAGCTCCCTCCCGAAGGAGGATCAGTGAAATGCACAAACGGTGAACGCTTTGGATCTGTCTGTAGATTCAAATGCGGAGAGGAATATGAGATGGTCGGGGATGGGAAAGTCACTTGCAAACTACAGAGGAATTTCGCGATTTGGAGTTCTGCTGCACCAAAATGTCAAAGTAAGTCAAAGTGCAGTTAGACTATAAGGAGTTTTTTTTTCAATCCTGTGGTTTACAGCGCTTTACCCTAGAGGTCCAGTTCTATTTGTGATGTTTTCCGCTTAGAGTGCAGTAGTTGATATTACTACAAGGGCCTTGTAATAGCGGCCACTTATAGACGGACAGGGTTACAATTGCTGAAAAGATATGATCTTTTCCCGTTCGGCCTATTAGTGAGTTTTCATTCTTATCAATTTAGGACATAAATAACAATCTCTGAGCATAAAAAGCAGTTTTACATGGTACTAAATCGATGCTATTCATTTATAAACAGGGAAACAATGCTTGAATCTGATTCCTATCAAATACGTTCACGTCCAAATAGAACAAAAAGGGCTGGGCAATTCGATTCGGTGATTCGAATCGCTTCGAAGCACGATTAATTCAAATCATTTGTGAATCGTTCATAAGACCAAAAACTTGTTAAGGAACTAGGATTTTTATTTTTAACGACAAAATGCAATCGATTTTGGTCAAATTTGACCAAAATCGATTATATTTCGTCGTTAAAATATTAAAATTGTTTCTCTTAGTGTAAATTGAAAATACACTGCAAACTATAAATTTCCTTATTTTCATAAGTATAAGTACAAGTTGAAATAGTACATATGGGATATTTGTTATATACAAAGAATTAGTGATTCGATCCGATTCGAAAAAATATTGCAAATGATTCGGTTTTGCCCAGCCCCACTTAGCACACAATTAATAATATTCATTCACTCAAATACAGGAAAGCAATGCTTGAATCTGAACACTCCATTGAATGGTTTCAAAAACTGTACAAACGGTTTCTACTTGGCATCAGTTTGCGAATTTGCGTGTGATTCAGACTTTGTATTGGTCGGGAATAACAGCACAAGATGCAAGGAACCGAGACTGAAATACGGAATCCCATTGTGGGAACATGGGCCGCCTCGGTGTAAAAGTGAGTACTTACATGGAGAAATTTTAATTCCGTCTTACTATGACAGGTGGGGAGGCTATTAGGGCTGGTCAATCCGATTCGGTGATTCGAATCGATTCGAAGGACATTTTATTCGAATCAATTGCGAATCGTTCACAGGAACAAAAACTTGTCGTTTTTAATTAGAATTTCCATTTTTCACAAAGGAGGCAAGTTGTAATAATAAAAATGGGATATTTGTTATTTACATAGAACTCATGATTCGATCCGATGCGAAAAATTATTCGAATCAGATTCGAATCCCAAATGATTTGATTTTGTCCAGCCCTAGAGGCGATCAAATTACTTTTTTATGATCTTTTCGGGGAAGTTTCGGGCAGAGTAATCCTATGAGCCCACTAGACACGGACCTTGGACAAGGACTTATTTCAGCCACGTGAAGTGTCGTGCTGGAGGACGCATTTTGCAGTTAAACATCGAACTGATGACCTTCCGGACAATCCAATCGCGCTTTCAATGATTTTGACGTAAAGCTAGGATTTCATTTTTATCCTGCGGGAGAGGAAAGCCGAGAATACAGCTTAATGGTATAGTAAACCCCTCTCGTGAAATACCAGTTCCGAATCGTGGGGAATTATTTTAGCTTATCATATTTCTCATTTTTTTTACATCTACATAGATCTAGTTGGCGAAGGAAGCCGTAAACAGTGCGCCATGCACCGGCGAGGCGTCAAGCAGACATCTCGCACATAATCATCCGGTGGTGGTCGGTGGTTCATGTCTGATTGAGCTATTCCCGCCGAGTGCTTCTTAATCATTAGTTACATTATTACTTCAAATCGATTCGAATCACTGAATCGAATTGCCCAGTCCTGGTGGCGCCCCTTGAAATGCTCTACATATAAAACAGGTGGGGTGGCCTAGTGGTCATCGTTTTGACATCGTAATGTTGGATTGAGATGATTTTCCTTTTAACATTGAATAACACTTAAAAATGATTGACGTAAAGGAAAAAACTTTTCAATAATAAGTGTTATTATCATATTTCTTTAGAGAAGGAATGTCTACTTCCACCACCAACACCAGACAACGGGTATATGATATGCAGTGCAGATAAAGAACTTGGATCAGAATGCAAGATCCGTTGTGATTATGGGTACGAACTTGTTGGGGAGACAACAACTGCGTGTGTCTCTGACAACAACGAATTGAAATGGAGCAACGCTGAAGCCATATGCAAAAGTAAGTATTGTTATATTCAACTATATCACTTTTAGAAATCGAGAATCGAATCATTTGGATTCCTATCCTGCGGGAGAAGAAAGCCGAGAACACAGCTTAATCATATGGCGATCCACGACCTCTCGTGAAGATACCAGTTCCGAATCGGGCTGAAGGTTTTTAGGTTATCGTATTTTTCATTTCTCCTGTGCGTAGACTGGTTGGTGAAGGAAGCCTTAAGCGGCGCTTACGTGAACTACCACGCATAGACGAGTCGTCCAGCAGACCTCTCGCATATAATCACCTGACCTGACGGGATTCGAACCTGCGTCACGACCTAATTTCACTGATATCCTACTTTGACTTTTACCGAGTTACTGACTTTTACCGTTTCTTTCCGAAACGTTGCCTTGCAAACTTACTAGTATAAAAAACTAGGCGACACATACATTAATTCAACAGGAACGAAATGTCCGATCAAACTCAAAGCCCCGATAAACGGGGAAATGCAATGCACAGATGAGAACAACTTGGATTCAGTTTGCCGGTTCTCCTGCGATCCAGCTCATTATGTTGACGGAAAATGGAAAGTTGGTTGCGTCGAAACAAAGGGACATGATGCGATGTGGAACGGAGAGGAACCTATTTGCATAAGTTAGTTTTTGGGTAAATTTTGTGTTATGAGAAAATATAATAAAGCAAACATTAATTTTTCCCATCCTTTCATTTTTTACCCGAAGACTGGCAGCAAAAGGTGTTGGGAAATGTGAGGTGTAAGTGGAAATGGAGTATTTCAACCAGGCTTGAGCTATGAAGAAGTTTTCGCCACAATTTTTTTGTCTTTTCATTCGGATAATTCACCAATTTGGAATGGGAACTAAAACAGTAGAAATAACATGGCAGACGCAATAACTTACAAAAGGGTCGCAATAATGTTTTACTTTTAATGATACTTTTTCTTTATAATTACAAATTTCTAAAACAAACTGGCGTGCTTCTTTAAAATTCCCATATTCCCCCAATAAGATACTCCCCTGGCAACAGCATTTTCGTACCTATAGCATGTATATCATAGCATATTGTTATTGAAATTGAAGAAAAAAAGGCTAAATTTTTCAAAATCGTCGTTGGTAAGTAAGTATCAACCTTTAGTATTTAACAAACTTCGATCTCACAAACAGGGAAAACGTGTTCCACGAAGCCAAAAGTTCCAAATAACGGCAAAATGATATGCAGTGATGAAAACTATCTCAGTTCAAGGTGCAAGTTCGTTTGTACGGATTCATATGATTTGATCGGGGCTGAAGAGATCTTTTGCGAAGAAGATAAATCAGGAAACATTGAATGGAATAGGGAGTCTCCTGAATGCGTCCGTAAGTTGTTTTTTGTTTGTTTTATATAATTTCCTAGCAGAGAAGTGGAGGGGCGAAATTTGGGTAAAAAGTTATGGCGGATCAAGAATGTTTAAATTGATGCGGTCTTTTCACCGCCAAGCGTACCCTTCAGCGAGGCACTTCGCTGGTAGCTGTAACATTAAGAACAGATGCACAGTCACTACAAAGGTCCTAACGGTTGTTGGGTATGAGCCCACTCCTCCCCGGTAGGTTCACGGAGGCTGTACCAAATAATTCGAAAGCCCTAAAAAAATACCCTTTTTACTCTTAATAATATTGTCTCCATAATGAGAAGCCAGCAAATTATATTTGCGGATTAACAATATTAGCTTTAACGGAGTTAAAACTTTCGATTATACTCCAATCTAAGAGCGAAAATTTTCATTCATTATAAAAATGAAAAATCCCACTTCATTTAGCTTTTGTTGAAAATTCAAAAAAAAAAAAAAATGTGACCCCCCCTAATTTTTTTTCTCGATCCGTAGTAGTTGGTATATTCGGGCAGTGCTTCCTACGCCATTGTGAATTTTAAATAAAAACAGGTCAAAGCACATCGGCGATGATAACGATATATTCAGAAACTACACCGTGATTTTTAGTATTATGAATGCTGCTTATCTTGTCGATTTTAATTGGGCTATCACAACTTTCTTTATTACAGAAAAATGCATTCAGATTGAGACGTCATAAATGAGCGGCCCATATGTATTTCCTCGCAATCACAAAGTTTTACGCCACTGCAGTAAAACCGATATACGACATAGCTCATCTAATCAGCTCAAGTGAATCAGTTGCATTTTTATTGCCATAGCTGCGCCGCTTAAAATCATTTTAAAATTGCCCTTTAGTTTGAAAAATTCTTTGATAGTCACAATTTATATTATCAGCGCCCCGTTATGAAACGGCATAGAGGTCAAACGAAATTATTTTTTTGAATTCATTTCAGAAGAATAAAGAGTAATGCGAAGGTACGAAAAAGAGTAGGGTACGATACGAAATAAATACCGAACTTCGTACCGTACCGTACCAAGTACGAAAATTGAAAAGTGATTCGTACTGTACTCGTACCGGAAAATTCAATCGTACTGTACCGAACTTTGTACCGTACCATACCGTACTACCAGCCTTGCTCTGGGCAAGGCCCAAAGGGAACCAACCAACGGCCACTTAATAGCAAAGAGCTACTGAAAGATGTAGTACCTACAACTGCACTATAAACGAAAAACATCCCAAACGAAACTGAACCGTCATGGTAAAGTGCAGTGAGTGATATCTGGCCCGGGCGATGGTAAAACCAGCTACCACTTCTACCATGATATGGCATACTTCCATAATCTCTTTGCTTCCTTTTCAGTGATTGAATGCGAGGATCTGCCAAATGTTCCTGAATACGCAAACATGTCTTGTTCTTACGGAAAACTATTGGGATCTGTCTGTTCATTTGACTGTGATTTTGAACACGATCTAATCGGTGCTCCTCATGTTAGATGTGGAATGTCGGACGCAGCTTATTACTATTTGAATAACAAATTACCAGAGTGGGATTACGACACGCCTGTTTGTCAACGTGAGTTTTTTTATCCGATCCGATTGTATGAAATAAGACGGTGATAGGTATCTCTTTATTTATTGAAATTCACTCTGAGCAACGGAAGCAGTGCCGAAAAAGAACCAACTAACAGCCACTTAATAGAAAAGTGCCAGCAACTGCACTCTAAACGGAAAACACCCTCAACGGAACTGAACCGCCATTGTACAGTGCAATAAGTGGTACCTGCCCTAAGCGATGGTAGAAGCATCTACCACTTTGTTTCCTTTTAGTCGCCTCATCGGTTGGGCAAACCGATTCGGTGATTCGAATCGATTCGAAGCACGATTAATTCGAATCAATCGTGCATCGTTCACAGGAACAATCATTTTAACGACGAAATGCAATCGATTTTGGTCAAATTTGACCAAAATCGATTATATTTCATCGTTGAAATATGAAATTTGTTGCTGTTATTGTGAATAGAAAATACGATACCCATAATTTAAATTTAAATTTCTTTATTTTCACAATGAGGGCAAGTTATAATAGTAAAAATGGGATTTTTGTCATTTACAAAAAATTGGTGATTCGATCCGATTCGAGAAATTTATTTGAATGAGATTCGAATTCCAAATGATTCAGTTTTGCCCAGCCCTACTTACGACACGAAGGAAATACGTTAGGACAATTCTAAAGCCTGTGTCTGTAGGGCCGACATGAGAGATGTTTAATTTTTTAAATTGTGCTGGAAATGTGGTTGCTGAGAATGCATTTAAACGTATCAAATGCTTATACATACTTATCCCTGTATTACTAAATGTGTTGAACGTTTGACCCAGTTTGAGAAAAATCTTTTATAATTCAGTGGTGAAGTATAGCCTTTCACGTGACTTTGCATTTCGTAATTATTGATTTCTATTGTTATTACTCATTTTTTCCGCTGGAAAATCATTCCGGGTCATACTAGTGAAGAAAAATGCAAAATTTGCAATTGATGTTTTCACCAATAGGTAAAAAGTGTTCCGCGATGCCGCACGTTCCTGAAAACGGCTTTTCAGAATGCAGCGATGGAAGATACTTGTCCTCAACGTGCAAGTTCGCCTGCAGAGACACTTATGATTTGATTGGCGCTGAGGAAACGACCTGCAAAGCAGACAGAAATACTGGGGATATAACGTGGGATAATAAGTCCCCTGAATGTGTTTGTATGTCAAATTATTTCGCCACTCTTGTTAATTTTTAATTTGAACGCCAGACAATTGGATACTATAGTAATTTTACATTAACACCAGGCCAGAGGTATAATTTGACTTTGCACACATTAGATACCACTCACTCTATAGTGCACTTTGCCATAGCGGTTCCGTTCCGTTTAGGCTGTTTTTGAACAATTCTCATGGCTACAGCGTTAATATTCTATTCTAGTATTTATCCGCATTTGAAACTATTTTCAAATGAAGCTAAATCAATTTCTTCAATAAATAAAAATAGTGTTATGAGGAACCTTGCGGGAATGTGAGAATTTGCCAAAATTTCCGTCCAAGCCATTTTGTCAATCCGGAGGTGTTACAAACATCAAAACGTTACCGACGGACTGACAGACATCAGAAGTATATTACCTTCCCCCACCACCCCTTGTACAATGAATAGGAATCCGTTCTGGGCAATCTATACAATGCATAGAACAATACTTGAAGCAAATAAATCTAAGAAGTTTGAAAACAATTGATTGGCGCAAAACATTTGATATCTTTTTATTTCGTTCTTGAGGGATGGTAACTATAATGCATTCAGCAACTTGTTTAATCCCAACTTGTTTAATTTTCAGTGATCGAATGCAAAGATCTACCGTTAAAACCTCTGTACGCAAATATGATCTGTTCTTACGGGAGAATATTGGGTTCAACCTGCACCTTTGAATGTGACTCTGAACATTACCTTGTTGGAGCTTCTGATATAACATGTGTGCTGTCAAATACGAAGTATCATCATCTGCGGAATAAAACGCCGGAATGGGACAATGATGCACCCGTTTGTCAACGTAAATTAGTTTCCTATTTTTCCTACATTCACGAATGGCAGCGTATATTTGGCAGCTGGACGTCAATTACTGTACATCTTTAAAACCTATTTTTGTTATGATCACTTAGAGATCACTCGAGAGATCAGCTACAACCCCTATTCGAGCCGTCGCTTATCGACGAACAAGGCTAGTTAGACATTAGCTTATCGAGTTTCGATCATCTTATATAAATTATCATAGCCTTGGTTAATATACGAACATGAGAATTCCAACGCGCAATGCCAAGGTTACAACATGTCGACAAACTCTCCCGAAGATTTATTCTTTTATAGTAAAACACATCTTATAATTTAACGTCTATTCTCTGGCTCACAGGTAAAAAATGTTCCACAAGTCCGTACAGTCCTACTAACGGAGCTGTTGGATGCAGTGACGGGAACTATCTCCATTCTATATGCAAGTTCGTATGCAAAGATTCGTATAATCTGATTGGAGTTGAAGAGACAACTTGCAGAGAAAATGAGGAATCTGGGAACATTGAGTGGGATAAGGAATCCCCCGAATGTGTCTGTAAGTAGGATTAGGCAACTCGAATCGATTCGAAGTACAGATTGTTCGAATCAATTGTGTTCGTAGGAACAAAAGCATGCTGAATGGAGTGCATTTTTTCATATTAAAATTAAATCGATTTTGGTCAAATTTGTCAAAAATATACTGTATATTTCCCAATCATCATAATGGAGACTATAGTAGTAATAGTAAAAATGGGATATTTGTTTTTCTCATAAGATCTACGATTCGATCCAATTCGAAAAAATTATTCGAATCAGATTCGAATTCCAAATGATTCGGCTTTGCCCAGCTCTATCTGTAAGTCGTTCTGAGATTTATATATTGCAACTGCAATGAGCTGAAGTTAACGTGAGTGAGGCCAAATGGTCACACGAATGAGATAATGTTAAACATACCGATAAAACTATAAATTTCATTTCATGGAGATTCAAGTTTCTCATATACAAACAATAAGAGCAAATTCTTTATTAAGCGGAATAAGAAAATGAAAAGGTGTATCGAGCATTGTCCCCATACCCCATACCCCCCCCCCCCTCCCCCCCGCCTAGTGTTTCACTTTTGAAAGCCCCTTTCGCTCATTGTTCTTATTGCGTCAAAGAGTTGAAGATCTCGGGTTCGAGTCCCGGCGAATCCCGCTTATCCATGCC
>OZ023142.1:16814084-16827480 GCA_963675895.2 Styela plicata | reverse complement strand
AAAAAATATTGGCTCGAACTTGAGCCGGAAAAGTCCTATACCTTAACACATCGGCTCATTTGTCAGTGGCGGCGGACCGTTAAGAGGCATGTTCTTACCCCTTGTTCAAGGCTTATTACTAGCGTATATGTTTGGCCTGCTTTCAGCCATCAAATGTGGCCGACTCCCGCCAGTTGCTGTAGGGCCTAAAACGAGCCATTCGCAAATTGGCTCACCCTGAGTGTTACTATTCAGGGCTCGCTACTAGCCAAAATCAAACTATTTTTTAACTGGCTTTCCATCAGCCGCAAAATAAGCTGCAACAACAGTATGCCTGGCAATGCAAAGTTGGCTCCACCACTGAGTCGTCTACTATTCAGGCTCGCTACTAGCCAAAATCAAACTATATTTTTACTGGCTGTCCATCTGCCGCATATAAGCTGACATAAAACAGTATGCCTGGCAATGTCCTATCAAGATAGCACACTGAAATGTCGTAGCACAAATCAAATGAAAATTTTATTAGGCTTGATGCAAATGCATGCACACATAACAATCAACTCCATTTAAAACTGAACAGACACAGTAAAGGTGTTATAATTATTTTTTTTTTTTGACTGTTCAAATTTGAATACTTGATTTTATTTGGCTCATTTGCTTTTCAATCTTATTGGTATTTCATTGTCATTTATAGTAATATCATTTTTATGGACTCTGGCACAAGTGAAAAAACATTTTCGATAAAAATTTAATGAGGAACCACAAATTCGAACTTTTTGACCCCGTCGAAATAGCATAATGCACAGTCAAGCATTAGCCGCAGTTCCCCAGCGACTCTATTTCAGAAAATTTATTGTCAATTTATTTTTGTTATATATGTGTCACTGGATTGCGCGATGAGACTATTCTGACGTTAGTGATCTTATTGTGACAATTAATTTTTTAATGTCTGTTCAAATTTGATTTATTGATAATATTTGCTCAAACGGAAGTAGTAGTAGTGGGTTTGGCACTTGTCCATGTTAGATACTTCACCTTGCTATTAGGAGGTTCAGTTTTAAGATTAAAGATACTGGCCGGATTACTTTCATGTTAGCGTTGCTCATCTTTTCATTTGAAAAAGAAAGTCTTTGAATAATTCCTAAATATCTATAAGCTATTGAATGTTTATTTTAGCTTCTGATTGAAGACTAATTTAACATTTTCAAAACAATGTTTTTTACAGAGTTGTTCCATAATACCATTACCACTCACCGACCTTGTGCACAATAGTTCACCTATTGCTTAAATAGTCTACCTCATCGACAGATCCCTCAGTGACACATACTTCACAAAGATTTTCTGAATGAGTATAAGAGTCGACTGGGGGAATTGCGATGCCGACTTATGATCGACTGTTATTACGCCGTGGTCAGATAAGTTTGAATTTGTGGGTTTTTTTGTGAAAAAATCTTAATTAAATATTACTATTAATCACAATGAAATACTAATAAGATTGAAATACATCAATATAAACAGGACAATAAAATCTATGATTGAAATAACTTTGAAAGATAGTTTTTTTTCAATTAATTTACACTCAAAGCAAAGGAAACAACAACACAATTGTCATGCTGTGGCCATAGTAGTTGAAATGAAAGTCCAGACAGCTCTGCAAGTGGTTTGCTTGGAGTAACTCTAACGACTTGTCATGAATATTTGGGAATTGAAAGGGTTCCCAGAACCTGGTATGAAGTAACAAAAAGTTTTTATTAAAATTAAGTGAATTATATAACATTGTTTAGTAAAGAGCATGTAACAGGACATTCAACCATCCATAACAAGCTTTGTATTCATCAACAATATCATTCTAGTGTGCTATGCTAGATCTGTCAAAAAAGCAGATTCGAATGTTTTTGTGTATTGATTAGGATCATTCACTTTAATCTGATGACAGCAATTCTCCACCAAATTCAATGAAGGAAGCGACAACGTCCCCCCTGGGGTTTATCGCCTTTTATCCCTAAGAATTTGATAACGTAATGATTCAAGATGATTCTTGGGGCTTTTTCTTGGAACGCACAAATTTAAAACCGTAGTACACAGAAAACTAGCAGTAGTAAACACTTGAAAAAAAATCTTTTTTTCTTATTATCAAGTGTTATCGACACAAGCCCGGATTTCTATCAGATATAACTGTGGCTGTAAGTTGGTTACCTTCCGGATCATTGCCTCAAATATATATATGGTTGATCGCCAACCTCTCCAGCGATTTGCATTGTCAGCCAGATTCAAAAGTTTGTTACCAATCACGTCCACCAAATATGATCCAAGGACAATTTTGGATCTTCTAACAAATGATAGTCTTAAGTACGTTTTTCGCTCGTTTCGTCAGGAATCTTTATCCATATGTTTGTTGAATAATCTTTTCCAATTGTTCTCAGCATTTGTCTGCATAGGCCATCGTTGAGCATCTTGAACATGAAGGCCACATCTTCAAAGAACTGTAAAATATAAATTGGGGTGCAGGTTAGCAAAATTTCATATGCATTGACGAAAGGCCCAACAAAGCATTATTACACACCCATCTTTAATTTTATACATTGATATTGAAGCATTTCAGAAATGGATGTTTATAGTCTTGTTTAGTTTAATAATGTTACTATCTTTTCTGGATGTATAGTGACTGTTTGCCTTAGGTGGCTGATATGTACTAGCTCTGCGTGTAGGATATTTGCTTAGTAATGTTTTATTTTTTCCCAAATACTATATACTTCTTATTCATCGTGCTCCAATAAAACATAATTCATCGATTATATACCTTGAAAAACGTTTTTGGTTTTGTTGACAAATTATATAAGCTTTTTCCTATTATTGGAATTCCCAAATGCCTTTAAAAGCTATGTGATTATCATTACTACTATCACAAAATTCTCCTGATGAACATAAAAAGCAATTTCACTTACTTTTTTGTAGTCTTTATATTTTGGGGAAATTAATCAATAACTTTGTGAGTGATGTTCTTGCCATTCATATAGAAGTGGATCTTGTTCAATTCTAGCCTTTTTCGTGTCTGTATTTCAGTTGTTATGATATGGCAGGACGATTTTTCAGGTCTGACTTTGTGAACGATGAGGGGTTAGTATTGCTTCTTCTCATGGAGAGTTTCTTTTTTCCCTCTTTTTCTTAAGATGTACTCAAGATTTTTAGAAAACCATTTTCACAACTGAGTAAAGGATTATTTCTGTGCAGAGTTTCTGGCATTTTACGTATACTCTCTCACGCTTTGGTGGCTTGTGCTGGAGATAAGTTTATACAGCTATGCTCATATATATTTTGTTTCACTTTGACCAATAAACATTCGTAGTTTTTATCAGCTGAAAAACTTTGCGTGGAACTCTTCATGCATTTAACATAATTTTCCATCGAGTGGGATAGGGGAAATGGAAAATTTCCTGGATAAGTTACTTAATATGGCTCTAGTGTTTGCTGGTGTAGTCTGGAACATTAGCAAAAGCTTTAAGACCGATGGTCTTTTTTTGAAGGATGAAACACATGCTTCTTGATCTCCTGAGTGCGTAATACTCGAGGATTCGATATATTGGTTCAGTATCCGCAGAACTAAATGATAGTGATAAAATGGATTCAACATCCTAGTTCGCCATGGTTTGATTCTATCACCTGTTAAAAATTACTCAGTTAGATCTTGTTTGAGATGAGCCCTAAACAATTAAATTATCTGCTCCTTTTAATGGCAAATTAAAATGGGTAAAGTTTCCAGTTGTTACCGATTTCATGGAACCATTTAGAATATTTATTAAAGAGTGAAAGAGGATTTGGTAAGGACCTTAAAACCTCAGGAGTTTAACTTCACTGCAACTACAATCGACATTCTTTTAATTCAAAATTTTCTACTGCAAAATGACTGAACTTAAGCTAATATACAGGACTAATATTTTTCAAAATTGTTAGCACAGTTTTCTTAGATTTAAGTTCTAGTATGTTATTAATAAAAAAAAATCGAGAAAAATTTACGCTGCTCAAGTAATCACAATTCTGAAAATTCTGTACACAAACTCTCAATCTGCAGAGGATGTTGACGTTTCCAAACTTGTGAATCTCAAAAACAAAATAATACTGCGTACTTTATTTGCCTCTTAAAACAGCAATCACATAACTAAGCGCATTGATTCGGCGCACCGAATGTGACAAGCTAAAACATCCACTCGATTCGCGAAT
Source organism: Styela plicata (assembly GCA_963675895.2). Classification (NCBI taxonomy): domain Eukaryota; kingdom Metazoa; phylum Chordata; class Ascidiacea; order Stolidobranchia; family Styelidae; genus Styela; species Styela plicata. The sequence goes on along the minus strand of OZ023142.1, from coordinate 16,823,283 downwards.
TGGGTATCTGCTCGAGGGGTCGTAGTTCGGGGGCCATGGCGATTTAAGCTGTATTTATCGACTTTTGTTCCTGTCAGGATAAAAATGAAATTCCTATCCTATTCGTTCTCAAAGCAACAATATTTATAAAATGCTCCCGTCTATTCATGTATTCTTGTGAGCAAAAATTCTTTTTCATCCATATTAGGCTAGATTTTATGACTGTGTAATGAGTTTTCAGAATTGCTTTTTATATATTTCATCACGTACCATGCTAAGAATTTTGCAGACAATACTTTTTTTTTTTAATATCACCAAATGAAATATGAATATGATCATACTCAAAGTTTTAGCTGATACAAAGTTTTGATTATTAATAACTCTTTTGAGCCTCTTAATTTTCATATTAGAATATGGCATAACATTTGAATTTCTTGTTTAAGGGTATGAAATAAAAAATATTACAACAAAATATTGCCGAATAAACAGATCTATCTAAGAAATTATCTATCTGAATTACTACTAATGATTGGATAATTTATATTTAAATTCAGATAACCATTGTGGTCCCTGCAGGACTATCTCTTCCACTGACACTCGGCTATTTTCTAAAACCACAGTATACTTTTTTGAATCCATGCTTCAAATAGTTTTGGCTACTGACAATATATGGTATGTATCGAATGAATAGAGTTTGGAGTCTTCATTTCACTTAAAACGTGGAGCAATAACTTCCAAAACTCAATAATAGGTGTACCCTAATTGGCAACTTTCTCAACAAAACACTATTATAGTCTTAGTGCTTACTTTATTCTGCTCAAAAAAAAATTCACTAATCCTCTTCCTTGAGGCTGTACTTGTATCTGAGAAAACTCAGCGTTTATGTCATCTCTGGTATTGTGCAATATTATCCCCTCCTCATCAAGTGAGTTGGCAATATATATTGAGTTATTAAGGTAGAAAACCTCAGGAAAAATTCGATCTGACACAAATTGATATTACACATTTCTAAAACTCATTTATTACATGTGTACCGTTAATGAACCGTGACATTGGTATGTATTTCCTAATTTTCCGCACAAAACATAAAATCTTCAAGGCTTATTGATTAATTTTTGTTCAACTATAACGCGGCTTTATAAACAAAAGATTTTGGATTTTGAACGCTTTTTAATCTTGTATAAAAGTGGGAATTGTGGTTCTTTTTCAGTGTCTCCGTTCGATGTACTATTTTGATTAGATACATCCATTGCTTTTCAACCCATTCTCATGGCATTTGTTTGCTAATAAGAATTAAAAATTTTACTGTAAGTTATTGCTAGCTCCCTACAAATCATGATAATTTTAATTGGATAGCAGTTTAAGGGTAAGTTATTACAACAGGGACAAGGTACATGTGCTGTACAGTGTATGGTGGCTGGACCAGTGGGCGCGGGGAGAGACATATCACAGTAACTATAAACTGAACTGTCTTCCTGCAAGATTCGAAATTTTAACTTAGAATATATAAATATTTATTGATCTCTGGAACAAGGCAATATTTTCATGCGCCTTTGGCGTGCCAAAATCATACTTTGCTAAAGTCGATTGTGTTTTGCACGCCCAATGAACTTGTGTATTTTGCACGAACGGGATCAAAAAATTTTGCAAACGTTTTTGGTGCCGCATTTTTTTTTTTAAAGAATTTATTATTTTTATGTCCTCCTTGGATTTTATTTTACACTGTTAGGAGCATATTTTCCATAAGGGTTAACTCGTTCATGGCTATATTGCGAAAGGTTGAGGCATTCTGGCAAGGTTAATTGAAAAAAAAATTGCAAATTATAATGAGCTGAGGCAAGCAAATCAATTTTTTTTCATTTTCAGAAAATAAGTAATTCGCATGGGAGATAAACATTCTCTTTTTTTTAATTCTACTCTGTGGGTATATACACTGATCAGGGTTTTATGAGTACAAAACGCTTCACCTCAAATTGTTATTAGCCCCGACCTTTCTTATCTGCCTATTTGGCCATGAAAGCTTACTGCCAGTTCAAAATGTGAAAACTTCATTTTATCGTAAATGGGTTGTTTTCAAAGCTAAAAAATCGCATGTTGGGGGGTACGTTATCTTTCGGGATAGCTGTGGAGGGTATAACCCGATGCGCAGCTTGTAATGAACGTCTACCAACTCGTACGGTAATCGTTCCAATATCGCCAAAGCGAAATTTAACTTACCGGTAACAATTAAGGGTAGTCTTGCTCTGCCGCTAAACGCCGCCCGGCAAACGTGAGTGTTATATCCAACTTGGATCTTAGCCATCGGGGAACTTGAAGGTGCGTTCTGTTGGTTGTGCATATACTGTTGCGGGGTTTCACTTTGAACTATATCAACTGATTAATTTTATTAAGTATCAGATTTTTTTGAAACATTCGAAAGTACCATGTCAAGTTCAACCTATTGTATTTTCTTTATAACTTATATAAAGTTTCAAGAATATAACGAAACATTAATCCAATCGGGTTGAAAAAATAAAACTAAGTACCTTTTATTGTTCGGATTATTGGGTCACTAAAACAGTACGAGGCATTGGCTTTTTCGACGATGTCCATCGGCAAGAAAATATTCGTCGCGCGAACGGCAGCTCCGACATGCGGAAAATGTAAGGGTGTGGGATAAAACAATAAAAAAAACACCCCAATAAATGTCGATACCGGAACATACTAACAGCTACGGAACTTCTCCGTACTTACTCAACACATTATCACTCAGCTCCCCCAAAAGGGCGACGGCGTTGCCAACCGCAGAAGGTGTTGTCAGAGCTTTTTTTCTTTTATCAGCGAACCAAATCTGCATTCATTCAATGGTTACGTAACTCAATAGCGTTTTAACCAGGCGATAAAGACTTTATTTATCTGGACAGCAGGAGCCCATGTTGGTGATTATTCTCACCGCATAGAATGGAGTTGTGGCGGTTGGGATATGGAGCAGGCAGCGACGTTCTGAATTTTTGCTCTTACGCTTGGCTGTGAAATCAATTTCCACAATGAGAGGCAAAGTTTTCGTGTGCGCTATGCGGTGATTTTTAATCATCTGCTGCATTCAGAGAATATATTTTTGCCTGCAATGAGCCACAGCATGGACACGGTTTGCAGCGGTTTGGACGCCGCAATGAAGCTACCCCAGCCGAAAAATACTGTTCAAAATAATGTTTTGTCAAGAAATAGTCTCTGTGGATCGCGCGTTTAGTTGACTTTGTCACTTGTGATTAGGAAATAAAATTTATGATTTGGACTCGCAGTACAAAATGCTAAGTACTTTGCGGTACTTGTTTCAGCGCTTTTGCAGACAGCATTTTATCTTGTGCCATTTGCACAAGTAGGGTTGGGTGTTCCGATGTCATATAAAGACAATTTTTCGAAAATTGACTAATGCTTCTGTTTTAGCCATTAATTTCAAGACAGCCGGGGGACTGTTACATATCAGGGCTCCATCTTAGATCAAGAGTGGGAACACACATTTCACACAAAATTTCGCGTGTGGCCCACAAACCAGTTTTTTTTCCCAGAATGTCAACATACGTTTCCAAAAAATACTGATAAATATTTTTAGATAAATTGCTAAAGTTCTTGTAAGATGGTTTTTGGGTGTAAAAAATGTCTGCCGCAAAATCGACATGAATCTTCGTGTGCAAAAGTGGACTGTATTGCATAGTGTATTTTACCAATCTATCCTGAATTTTTTGTCTTCTGATGTGCACGGCGAATATCCGTCAATACGAATAGGATGTCCGTTTATTTTTGCTTTAGACGAATTCACAAAAACTTCGTCTCCTTGTACAGAAACTGAAAAACCGGCGACACTCCGAATATTTTTCGAATGGTAGGGATTTTTCGGTTATGTGCAATGAAACACATGGTTAAAAATATTTCTAGTCCTGGACTACAGATGCTTACAGTCGTCGCATATATACCACTAACAGCGGATTGGTATCCAGTTTTTAGCAGAACAATCAGCATGCAGATATCCATTGGTAGGACATACCATCGACTTCGTCATTAAGCCACTGGTTACATAGAAAGAGGACGCATGCTGAGCCATATGAAATGAAGTGCATCATTTATTTTGAGATTGAAGGAAAACACAACTTGACTCAGGTAACATGAATTAATTTGTTGTCAAATTCTTGGCTATACATATTAGGTGAAATATTTGTTAAATGATGATACAATTGATGGTGTGGGCCTGAGGGGGGTTATGGCCTTGGTGTTCTGAAGCATTCGTGTACCGGAAAATTCTAGTGGGGGCCTTGTCCATAGTGTGATGGCATGAAAAATTTTATGATTTTAATTATGAATATTTTTTTAAATGACACTTTTTTCGTTAAATTGATATGAGTGCGGTCATGGCTTGGTATTGTAAGTTTTACAGTATACGAATCAATGTAATCAAATGATATGCACACATAAACAGTATTTAGTAAGAATAAACACACTGCTCATTTTAATGCGGTTCTTATAATTTACGTGTTGAATACACAGTATTGGTTTCTGTACAGAACGTTTCGAACTATTCGAAAGTGCATCCCCTAGTCTTTGCCACATGTCCATTTCTGAGTACTACCCCTATTTTCTTACATTGATTAAAAAATTCTGATTGGAACATTCCTATGACCTATATTTCAGTTATAAAATTTTTTTAGGGTGCCAAATGATGATTTGTGACAAATGTCTCTTGATTTAATGAAGTACGGAATTCCTTGCCATATAAAGCAAAGGTGTTCTATGTCCTTCAAGTGTATCAAAAATGCAGTGGTTGAGGATGCTAGTCGTGATATGATTAATGTTGTTCAAGCAAGGTTATCAATCAATTTATATTATCTAAGTAGCCATGACAAGCAAGAAAAGTTTTTTCTGAAAAATTTTGGTCTTGTATTGCCATCAGCCGAAATATCTATTGGAAGTTCTATGTCTCTGCATACTGGATCAACGGCGTAGACAACCTACCATGCTATTATATCTTGTATTTATATGAGGGAAAAATTCAAGGAGACCCTCCAAGTTCTATTGAAAAATATAGGCAGTTCTCAAATCAACTGATAAGCAACCCCTCCAAACGTCAATCGTAAATGGGCTTTTGCATTGATTTCTATGTAAGGTCTAACTGAATGAACAACCCAATAATCCAATGGGAAAAAAACACATGGAGCTTGTAATGTATTTTGATGAAGGCTGAAACTGTGCAACCCCATAGGGAGTAGATAATAACGTGCATAATACTCGGTTTCTTGTATGTTTACAAAAGAGTGAACATTTCCTCCAAAAAATATCCGTAAAAAGAATAAAATCCATATTTTCTCCAAAAGGGTGTTTTGAATGCCAATGACATACGAAGAAATTTGGCATAAATAAACACTATTGATGATCAAAAAACTTTATCAAGGAAATCTCAGAATTTTCTTCAAATGGATTCCAGTTTAACTACGGGAAGGGTGTGGGAAAATGGAAAGGAAGATTATGATCTAAGCTGTTGTCTGCAGATACGCTTGCTGCCTACACCTGATGGTGGGTTTAAAGAGGGCGTTGGGTTTGACAACACAGAAAATGTACGAAATTGTATGTGTATTTTTCAGGGTTATGAATACAAAAATTAGAACAGAAGAAATTTTTGTTTTATAGGAGACATCGATACAACATATACAAAAATAGAACATTGTAGTGGCCTTACTCATCTGTAGTAAAGTGTGTCAATAGCATGCCGCAATTGTGGATATTACCTTTTTACAATATATTGGACAGCATGCCGAAGTGATGTTGTGGCAGTTCTGTTGGTGGGTTGCCTCCCATACACGTTGAGATTAAGTATTGGAAACAATTTTATGCAGATTAACGATGTTTGGACTTGAATTTGTTATTGAGAGTATTCGCCTCAAAGATTTATTAATATATTGATAAAAACAAGTCCAAAACCATCTCTTAATATAAACCCCAAGCTAGGAGTAACAAAGTGAGCCTAAGACATCCGCATCACAGATGTGGTTGCTTGGTTGATCTGTTACCGCATGTTCATAAACCGAAAGTAAAATTGAGTACAAGATATCCCGTTGTGGGCAATGAAAAACTTAACAATCAAACTTAATGAAAATGAGACTTAGAAACTAGCTCCGTCGCATTTCTACGGAACGTAGAATAGAAGGATTGAAATGTGGAAAATTTCGACACTATCCTTTTTAGATTTTAAAGAGTGTTTTCCTCAGAACAAATATAAATTCCGAAACAGCATATAAGTGCTTATCTCAAAAACATGTATTTTAAAAATGGGTCAACTCATTAGATTTTGGGCATTGCATTTTGAAAGCAAAGCATTTCAGTTAAATCAAAGGCCTTTCCAGGATTGCGGAGCTTCCAAAAATATTGCTAAATTATTTGTCGATTCGACATCAACTTCATCTATGCATGGATTTATTTGAACAATCCTAGTAAGATCACTAATTTTCAACAACTGATAGTATTACAAATTCGGCCGATAGTTGTTCACAGACTGACGAAAAATTTAGTGTCATACACAAATAAAAGCTAAAAATAAATAAGCTGAGGAGTTATAAGGCCAACCAATCTGTCACAAATGCATAAATACACGTTTCAATGGTTCGGTGTACCAAGGCAAAACAAGGCTTTTGTTGTTCTCAGTGTTTCAGAACGATTTTCCTGTGTTTCGGTGAAAGGTCCTCTCCATACTTGGCCTTAAAGAAAACTTTACCTAAAATACATACGAATGTTATAAATAAATGGGAGTTGATGAGAACATTAAAAACAGCTTTGTTGTTAAACCTACATTTCGGTAATTTACATTATTAAGAGCTAAAAAATTTGATTAACCATGAACCTTTCGCAGCGTAAACCCAGTCCTGATACAAATTTGTTTTACCCAATAAAATTTGTGCTCCACCAGAAAATAAATTTTAACACAAAGACTGGCTGATAAACAAGAGATGGCTATCTAAATAATTTTTTATTTCAATTCAGAATATAACAAACAAAAAAATAAATACTGGAATGTGTAACTCAATAAATATTGTGAGGTGTGGTGGGTGTATGCCAAAATGCTGTATTTGGGCTTGGGCTTGATATGGAATAACAATGAACAGTTTTCAGTATTTTGGCATCCATATGTGCAGCTAATATCAAAGGGATCATATTCGGACAGACTTTAGAACTTCGTTAAGGTGTTATAATTCTTCGTCTCGCGGCGAATTTGGTTTTTGAGTGAAGCTATCAGAACAGGTTTCACATATTTTGTGTGATTGACTTGTTCTATACTTTTTTGTAATGGAAATTCGCTAGAGTCTAGGGAGAGAATCAAACTTGTAAATTCTCCTAAAAACACTAAAGTGCAAAGAGCTACATGAAATGGAGTAGGAACTAAGGAAGCCCCATTCATGATAGATGTTAAAATTTCACTCTAAATAAACTTGAATCCAGTGCATTTTTTTTTAGTGGTTTGCGTCAGTAAAGTACTTCCATTCAGTGATTACATTTCTAAAATTTGGTGACAATGCCAAACTGTGCAGACAAGGCCACAATAAATAACGAAAATCTAATCATAAAGGGACTATTAAATATAATTGGTTTATTTATTTATATATATTGGGGTTTGGGCTCATTTGCAGACCTACAGAATAAATATATCTTTTATTTCGACTCAGTTTTCTGCCAGTTTGTCTTTCGCCTAAGTGTACCAGCCAGATTGTCATACAGATAGACTCAGTTTCAGCAAGTATTGTCTACAATTGTTTCATTCTGATATGAACTTTTGTTTCATTTTTAGAATTATTGGCTATATTTTAAGCAATGCCAAATTATTTAAATATGGCTTGTTGACAGCCAACAAATGAGAAAAATCTTGTTTGGCTTCACTGTTAAAAAGCCATTTAAAATATTTTTTTTCTCATCCTTTATAATTTTTATGCAGAGATTTTTCAGCACAAGCACCTTAGCTCTATTTCCCCCACTCGAAAATTATACAAGTATTTTGGCTTGGCTTCGAGTCAATATCCACATTTTTTAGGCTCGTGTACAGAAGCCCATATAACAGAGTGGCTTGAAATGAGCCACAGAATTTCGATGTGTGGCTCTAACGTAAGCAGACATGAGTACGACATGGCTTTAATTGCAAGCCCACTTGACTTAAAATAAAGCCAATCTGGCTTATTCATGAGCCATGCTACATGCTTCTGTGGCTTGTGAATGAGCCATTATGAAGAAAATTGTCCCTGATGTGAGCCAAAATTTTTTCTAGTGTAGTGCCTCACCCAAACAAGACGAGCAGCGCCATCGATATAGGCTCCTATTTTGGACCAAATGTATTGGCGCCAAAATTATGGAGTTCGACTATTGTGACATCATAGGACATATTTGTCGTCATAAAAGAAATTTCTGTTTCCAATGCCATTTTTTCGAAATTAGATAAAAGCCTAACTAAAATTATTATCACGCCTGCTAACGCCAAAGTGTGATTCATATACGAATTTATTTCGAGTTGACATCGTAAACTGCACTATCGTCACCTTGACTCCGTGGCACCACTTCGAACCACTTTTAGGAATAAAAGTTATACTGTCGCATTTGTATCATTTTTTCTAACAAATTTGTGTGAATTTTGAAATCTTAAGTTCGAACTATTTTAGTCATTTTTTAAATATCCGATAAATCGGATTTCGGTTATTTATAATCGGAATGGGCATGATGAAGAGAGATCCGGATAGACTCTGTCGCTATGCAGCCGGTGATCGGTATGTCCAGTGTCAGCGCATGAGAGCGGTTCGTCATAGGCAATACAGTACACTCTGCACTGTGCAGAGCGAAGGGTAGGTATGGTTATGTCTGAGCTGTATTATGATGGGATATCCTATCATTTATATCCTGCGAGGGAGGAAAGCCGAGAATACAGCTTATTCATATGGCGAACCACGACCTCTCGTGCAGATACCAGTACCGAATCGGGGTAAACGTCTTCGGATTATCATGGGCCTGGTTGGTGGATGAAGCCGTAGGCATCGCTTAGGTACGGTACGTGAACCACCGTGCACCGGAGAGGCGTCCAGCAGAATTCTCGCATATAATCACCATCACTCACCTGGGTTATGACAATCGCGGTCCGCTGTGGCGTAATGCAGAATGTAAGCGACGATAGCTGATGAACGTACAGCGTAAATACATAATGAATGTTGCGGGTTCAAAC